>CM049413.1:9537500-9672500 GCA_026929865.2 Hyperoplus lanceolatus | reverse complement strand
TTTTTTGTTGGTGTGGTCCACTTTCATATTGCCCCTTTTGCAAGTGAACCAGCAATACGAAGCAAAACCACACGTGATCTGAAGTCATTCATTCATTGGACAGACATTCTGGGGTGGAGAGAAGCAGGAAGAACGAAGTAAAAACTGCGAAATATATCATTCATATAATATGGTTAAAAATAATAAAAATGCCTACATCTAGCCTATAAATAAAGAAGAAACAAATCAAATTATTATTGTTTCATATGGTTATAATATGTAGCCCCATGTCAATGCCACGTTATGTGGCTTCTAGCCTACGATGTGAAACATCATTTTTACTGTATTCTTGCTGCTGGACGCGCGGCTCGCGTGAAGAATAGGCTCAAACTGAAACACAGCTGATTTAGCTGTGTATCAGCTGGGTGTCAGTTCAGCGCAGTTCAGCACCAAACTGACACGGGGATAGTACTGACGAAGAACAATAAAAACACACACTTCATGCAAAGCGCAGCGTGAACCTGTTGGCACTGTAGGCTACGGGAGACGCTCCTCTCCATCTGATCGCTGATCCGCACGCGTCATTATCAAATGTAATATTTTCGCTCGGGGCTCCCGGTCAAACCACAACTAATCTTCCTAACAATGGCGACAACAACACTTTCCCATAATGTGAAGCTGATGGCGATTTATTAAAAAAGAAAAGAAAGAAAAGGCGCAGTGCTTCCTGCAATTGGGTCGGATCGAGTCCGGCCAAATTCACACCACAAACGAACTGCAGCAGAGTGCGTTTCGAAGCGCATCGAGACCACCTCTTCAGCTGGGTCTCGGAGCGTTTGTTTGGTCCGCCCCCGGGTGCGATTGCTGTATTCACACCTGTCTGAAAGATGCGCACCGAAGGTGGAAGTGCACCTGAGTTCGTTTCAACCGAACTAAACACAGCATGTGTGAATACACCCTTAGTGGTCCCTAATACGTTTTTCTTTAATTGTTTGCTGAAAAAAACTTTCAGATAATTTATTGTACTATGCTGATGTTCAGCTAATCTCACAATGGCCTATTTTTTAAAAAGAGCTGCAGCTCCCCTCGTAAATATACAATCTTTGAGCTGCCCCCGCCCTCTGTCCGGAAGCGAAGCCAGATACGCCTCGCCCTCTGTCTGTCAGGGCCGTGGACCAATAAGAAATAGGGGTGTGGGCTGCACAGTGGAAGCTTCTGACTTTCCAGTTTGTGAGGTCAGAAAAGGGGAAAATTCTGACTGGAGTATATTGGGGGGAGGGGTGGGGGATTCAGAAAGGGGGAGAGTGAGAACAGGAGAGATTGTTATTTTTTAATATTTTGGCAGTCTCTAGGCACACCGTGGACCCATGGATATGTTAGAACACATTTAAAAAGTGCATTTAGCATAATATGTGACCTTTAACATTTTGGGGGGGGCTTAATCCAACCATTCTTTGTACCCTTTCAAAACTATCAATCCAACAAGTACTTAGCCAATTTAATACAGTGACTGACCAAGTGTAATGAGGCTAGACCTCATTGAATACAAACATGAAACATGAGCCAAAACCTGAGTCGGGGAGAATGGGGTAAGTAGGCACACTTTTTACTCTAGTGAGAATTGCTTATCACCTAAACATCTTTCAATAGTCATTCCTACATTAAATTGAAGCTTAAGGTGTTGGCTTGAAATGTGTACCCCTCACTTTTTATATCTTATTGTAATAAAGAAGAAATTAATCATCAAAGACACCCTTACACATTGTGACAACCAACCCCATCAAGGGGTCGGTTGTCAAACACTATGGGGTTGTTTGTCACAATGTTATCTTAATGGGAATAATCTTAAAAAGAAGGCAAGAAAGTAGAACTAAATTTGAAAGTTTAATTGCATTGTCAAGTTGACAAATAGGCCTACATAACTTACTGTAGCCTTGGCAGCTGGTCTAGTTTGGGATGCACTGGGTTGTTTTGATTTTGTTGCCCTTTTTTCTTTTGCATGCTAGCTGCCTTTTCCTGCTCTATTCTTTCCTTCTCTGGGGTGTCAGTGAGGATACAGCTTGACAATTTATTTCGTTATTGGGTTCCTTTTCTGGCTGCAGCCTTGAGATAACATGTGACAACCAACCCCCCAAAAATGTGACGATCAACCCCAACTTGAATTTCTTGCTAGCATCAAGGCCAACAACCATCTGACAACTAATTAGCTTGCTAACAACAATCTAAACTATAGTTTACCCTTCACACTTTGTATGGGTAACAAGTGTTTTGTTATAAACCCATTGTGTATAAGCGTAGAAGAAAAATACTGAGGAGCTAAATATTTTCAATTTGACATGAAAAACACAAACAGTCGTCACCTCAAATTCAGCAGTCTAACTCCAAGGAAGACTATGTAGGTGACCTCTGATCCCAATTCTGGATATTTACATACCAAAATTTCACACACAGCGCCTTCTGGTTCCGAGATACAGTCCCCTCCATAAGTATCGGAACAGTGAGGCCAATTCCTTTAGTTTTGCTGTAGACTGGAAATATTTGGGTTTGACAACAAAAGATGAATATGAGACAATAGCTCAACATTTCAGCTTTCATTTCCAGGTATTCACATCTGGATCTGATACACAACTGAGAAGATATCATTATTTGAAAAGGAATGTTATGTTATGTTATTGTCAGTTGTATATACAGAGCTCCCGGATCGAACATTGAAATATTTAAAGATTGGATGGAAAACATGTTCACAATATCATTGCAAAAGAATATGTTCATATGTGGGGATTATAATATTGACCTATTGAATCCAAAAAAACATAAAATGACAGAGGAATTTATCAATACTATGTACAGTATGGGTCTATATCCTACAATAACAAGACCTAGTAGAATTACTTCTCATTCGGCAACATTAATAGACAATATATTCACAAATACTATGGATAACAATACAGTAAGCGGACTGCTATACAGTGACATCAGTGACCATTTGCCTGTTTTTGTCGTTTATCACTGTAACTATACGAAACCAAAGAACACCAGTCATTTTAAATACAAAAGACTGAGAACCGAAGAAAACATAAATGCATTAAGGAATGACTTACTGAAACAGAATTGGAGGGTAATATATGAGGCAGAAGATACTGACGAAGCATATAATGGATTTCTTAACGTTTTTAAATCACTTTTTGACAAACATGCGGTACGCATGACTTTAAAATGTCATTGCATCTCAATTGGGGGTGTGAAACTGTGGAATGGGATGAGCATGGAGCTAAAGCAATGTCCAAACATGATCCAGTTTAAAAAAAGGTTCAAAGCAATGATTTTCAATAGGTACAGGGATGAGGGTGTGAAGTAAGAAGGTAATTATAATTATATGGATATATATACTGATTGTATAGATATGTATGTAGATATGGATATATTGATTGTTTATAAATATAAATATAGATATATGCATTGTATAAATATATAAAATATAAAAAATGTATAGTATATTAAGTTGTATATAAATGGCAAATATAGTATAGTACAGAGAATATATGGATAAGAGAAGCGAATATAATTATTATTTTTTATTTTATTTTATTTTATTTTTTTATTAAATAAATATTTTGATTTTTAATTTTTTTAAGGAAAGGGGTAGGATTAAATAAGTGCATACTTCTTCCTGCTCCTTTTCAGGCATATTTATTGTATTTCCATGCTTTTCATTTTGTTTTGTATGTGGATGTCTGAAATAAAAACTAAATCAATCAAATCAAATCAATCAATCAATCAATCAAATCAAGTCTGGAGATTGACTTGGCCAGTCTAAAACCTTCCACTTCTTGCCCCTGATGAACTCCTTTGTTGTTTTTGCAGTTTTTTTGGATCCTTATCTTGCTGCATGATGAAGGATCTTCCAATCAGTTTGGTTGCATCTTTCTTTAAATTGGCAGAGCGAATGTTTCTGTAGACTTCTAAGTTCATTTTGCTGTTGCCATCATGTGTTACTGTGTTGTTGTCAAGATGAACCTTTACCAAAGTGATGGAAAGGCTAAAGTTTGGAGAAAGAAAGGATCTACTCATGATCCCAAACATACAGGCTCATCTGTGAAACACGGTGGAGGCAATGTCATGGCTTGGGCTTGCATGGCTTCTTCTGGGACAGGCTCATTATTCTTCATTGATGATGTAACACATGATGGCAACAACAAAATGAACTCAGAAGTTTACAGAAACATTTTGTCTGACAATTTAAGGAAAGATGCAACCAAACTGATTGGAAGATCCTCCATCATGCAGCAAGATAATGACCCAAAACACAATGAAGGAGTTAATCAGGGGCAAGAAGTGGAATGTTTTAGACTGGCTAAGTCAATCTCCAGACTTAAACGCTATAGAGCATGAATTTTACCTGCTAAAGAGGAGACTTAAGAGAGTAACCCCCTAACACAAACAACAACTGAATGAGAAAGCCTGGAAAAGCATCACAAAAGAAGAATGCAAAAGTTTTGTGATGTCAATCACCGCCTGTGACCCACAGGCTTGATGCGGTTATTGCAAGCAAAGGATTTGCGACAAAATAGTATGTTTTATTCACTTTAATTTATTTAAAGTCTATCTGTTCCAATACTTCTGCTCGCCTAAAAATGTGGTGTTCCTTTACAAATAATGCTATCTTCTCAGTTGTGTATCAGATCCAGATGTGAATACCTGGAAATGAAAGCTGAAATGTTGAGCTATTGTCTCATATTCATCTTTTGGTGTAAAACCCAAATGTTTCCAGTCTACAGCAAAAATAAAGGAATTGGCCTCACTGTTCCGATACTTATGGAGGGGACTGTATAACGATTGTGACAACCAACCCGTGTGACAAATTACCCCGTTCTCCCCTATGCAGGGTTTAGAAACTCTCTCAACCTCTCTTTTTCTCATTCATTACATAAGCTACTTCTGTCACTTAGCGTTGTGTACAAACGAAATGAGTGCAGCGACTTCAAACCCCTCTCTGTTATCGCATCTCACTCCTCTCTGTGATGACAGGCTCTTTGCCTTTCCTAAGAGCGCGGCTGTTTGGAACAGCTATAAACATTTTGCCTTCAGACACACACACACACACACACACACACACACACACACACACACACACACACACACACACACACACACACACACACACACACACACACACACACACACACACACACACACACACACACACACACACACACACACACGCCTGATGACACATTGTACTAGGAACCAGTTTGTTTTAAACATCCCCTGGCCCTTTTGCCCATATCTTCAATCTAGAAAATAATTGCTTTGAACACACAATCATAAAGATGGACTACGATGGCTTTGAAAGATGCTTGAGGGACTGTTGAAGTTAAATTAAAACAGATTTGAGTGAAAATACCACTGTTGTTGCCAATGTTCATGCTCCATGATAACTGAAAGAAAAAGTACCATTCTGTGTCGTATCTCTTTCCTCTGCTAATACCATTGGCTTCACCACAAATACTAACACTACTGCTACTACCATTGCTGAGGAAACTTAAATATATCAACAACAACAACTACAGAAACTGTGCCAAGTTACTGTAAAATGAGACAGATTGCAGTGTCAAAGAAAAAACCTAAAAGGGGGTCCCAACTAAAAATGTTTCAAACACAAAAGCTTGTCAACATATGCTGATATTTCCTTTTCGCAATGTGTAAAAATATCACTGTCCACCCTTCTACTTTGCTCATAGCCTTGTATCAAAGAGAATAAAGCAGAGATAGCAGAGAGACTGCTGTGACACCGCAGCCCTCTGAGGGAAAGATTGATGATGGTGAAGTAGGAGAGAGGAAGGCAGAGAAGCCAAAAGGGCTGGTGGTTGTGTGAATGTGTGTGTGTGTGTGTGTGTGTGTGTGTGTGTGTGTGTGTTGAATCCTTACCTCCAGTGTGGTCAGCACTATCTTCTCCACCGAGGAGAAGTAGGCCTCCCAGAGGAACTGAGTTTGCTGTCTGAGGGACAGGATCTTGTCCTGGTGGATGGAGCGCACCGTCGTCGGAATCTGCAAAACCACAAACAGCAGTCAGTTATACAGTCAGTTATACAGTCAGTCAGTCAGTCAGTTATACAGTCAGGCAGGCAGGCAGAAGGTACTGATCTGGGACATAAAATGTGGTGACAGGAAGATTACAATTGGTCCCAGATATACACTAAGGAAACAGATAAAGCACATTAAGCCGTGGAAGCAATGGTGAATTTGTAGGCTAAAGCACATATTGCAGGTTTTTCAGGGGAAGTAGCCACAACTATTTCAAAGTAATTTGGTTCTAGTCCCAGTCTCAAATGTCCCCAAAGCAATTGTCTCGTCCCAAGTGCTTTAGGGAAAGTCCAAGACAAGTCTCAATTCTCAACCGTCTTAACTGATGTACTGTAGTTCACATGCACATGGCGGGAATTAAGTAATTTTTTATAAAATAGGCCAACCAATTTAAAATGAAAGGTGTGTTTCCATTTAAAGCCTGTATACTGCTGTGTTATTTTCTTTTGTTCCAGGATTTTTTTACAAGGTCAGATGTCTTCTGATAAAATCTCCCATAAGGTCCAACTAATCAGTTTGTTTTCTCAAGCTCTCATGGCTTTCATCAGTCATTCAACACCAAACTATGACCATCTGTTATCCCATAAATGAAATGCTACCCTTTGGTCTCGAGGTAACAACTAGACTATCTCCATGGCAACTGAGCAACTCCATCTGTCGAAGGAAGGCCACAAGATGTGGCTGTAACCGTTGGGAACGGCAAGTATGTGGGACCTTGTGTGGAGAGTGTTCTGCTGTGGCTGCTGTTTCCGAGGTCAAGAGATGAACCTTCAAGCTAAACCTGTTATGCTTTTGTATTTACAGACTAGATTGGCCTTCTTAGATACGAGGATCAATACCACTCTCATGTGTATTTTTTACAGGAGCAAATTTGAAAACTATGTGATTTACAGGTGATAGTAGTTGACAGCATTGTAGTACTCAAGATCAGTCTGGCTCTTGGCCTTATATTTAAAGTACTGACATGAGAGAGTTATCTATCTACTTGTGTTCTGTAGCCTATTCCCCAAAGTGCTGAGCTTTTCCGTGTAAGTCGACAGTGCTACTTGCAGTCTTGTTGAGTCTACCATATTCCTTAGAAAAGGGGGGGGGCAACAGATGCTATTTTTGAACAGGTAAAACCCAGGAGGAAAAATGCAAAATGCATTTACTGAATTTATATTCAAGCAAAGGCAGCACACAGCTCTATGAATTTACAAATTAGGAAATGCTTTTATACTTTTGTTTATCTGTAGTATGTAGTTAAATTTTTTTGATGGACATTTTTTTTTCTCCTAACAAAGGGGGGCTAACGGCAAATAAACACTGTTTATCCACTCTTATTTATAAGTCCACTTCCTAAAAATGGAGTATATTTACATACAGTAGAAATATATCTATCAAATATTCAAATATCTACCCTGGTTTAAATAGAAAGTAAATACTTGTATTGTACAATGCAACTACATTTTGTGAGGAACATATCCTGCTTACTGAGAAATCATGTTATATTTGCATGCAGCACATATGAGGCTACTTGTTTATTTAATGAATAATATTAATGAAAAGTAAGTACTTATAATGTACAGTTCGGATACAGATATACAGCAATATATAACCATATGAGCTGTCTGTTGTGTGCATACTGCTGTAAAAAACTAAAATCCATAGATGGGTCGAGGACAGTGCAGGCAGCTGTGTGTGTGTGTGTGTGTGTGTGTGTGTGTGTGTGTGTGTGAGTGAGCGGGCTGCGTTATAAAACTCAATGTCGAACAATATTATTACACACTTCGTTCAAATTAAGATTTAATGGGCATATAATTACTTTTTCCCCCCATGACGTTCAAGCTATTCCAGCCAAATCCATTCCGCTCCCTTCCTATTTATTTCTGCCCTATCGTATAACAATGCGAGAGGCCTTGAGTGACATTTTCAAGCAGCGAAGGACAACTTGGTATGCTGATGGAATTTTGTTTGGCAGAGCAAGCACTCCACTGGAGAACATAACAATACAAAGGTGCTCAGGATAATGACAGTCGGAATAGGGCTTTTGTTTCAGATGTGTGGGACTGCTGCTGTTTCTCTTGCTGTCAGCTATACAGTATTTTCTTCTTTTCTAAGTTGATGATGTATGGAGGTGTGTAATGTGGTTTTGGTGCGAGTGTGTGTTTTCTTTCGGGGGCCGTTACCTGCAGCAGGAGCCTCTCGTCTCCGATGACTGCGGCCGTGTTCCAGTCGATGATCTCGGCGAAAGGCAGCTCCCAACCGTTACTCAGCATCACCGGTACACACGCAGCCTAAGAGAGAGAGAGAGAGAGAGAGAGAGAGAGAGAGAGAGAGAGAGAGAGACAGACAGACACACAGCTGCGTGATGAATGCCATTCTACAGATTTAATTACAATTATTTGTCCTAATTATAGACAAAACACTAGTCGCAGAGCTTTTTGGATTATGTCCGGACAAATTTCTCAGTGACATAGAATGGAAGCTGTATTAAAACATTGTTTGGTCACTTGTTGGCAGCCGAGCGTGCTGTAGAACACAACAATGTCATGTCATGACCTTATGGGTTGAATGTGTGAGCAGGTTACGGTGGCTACAGACCAAAAAAACAACTGCTTGCTGCTGGAAAAGTACTCATGAGAGTAAACCAAAAACATTAGAGCTGCAAGCCTTTAGAAACTCAACAAAATTAGCTAACAGAGGCTAAAACGCTTAGCAAGAGTCTGTTATTAATTCTCAGTAAGGTTCACCACTACGAGCGACCCCATTTTACATTACACATTCATTTGACTACTTTGTTCGTTTAATTAAAAAAATAATTGCTTTAATTTGAAAAACAAAACAGTAGACACATGTCAGCTAAACATGAGCGCACGCATTGCCTTTGATCAGAGTTTACGATACTGAAGATAAAACATGAGCGTAACACAAAGCAGCTTAGCAACCATCAGATGAACAGGAATAAACTTGATCACACAATCTAGATATAAGCATGTGGGCTGCAAACAGTCACAGATAGCCAAGGATTCGGTGTCATGACGACTGATATGTAGCCTGGCTCCGCCCGCCCGCCTATTTCCGACCAAATTTCATTTTCCCTTCAGTAGTCAGTCTGGGTGTACAGCGCATTTCCCAGATTCTCCGGAGAATCTACAGCCGTCCAATCAGCGAACAGAGCGAGTGGCTGAGAACGATGACGTCGAAGTCGCGCTCCAGTTTCAGTTGAATGCTGCGTTCCTTTATACTCAGAAGAAGGAGATTTCCGACTTGGTAGTTCCGAGTTCCGACCTGTCTGCGTTCCAGTGCATCTGCTCGCGAAAGTATGGACGCCTAAAACCTTTCTCGTCCAAATAACTAAACGTTAGGCTCTAACAAGTTACTGTTGCCAGGTACCGGTAGATTCATAGACTACAATATGTAGTGAAGTCGGAAATTTCCGAGTTCCATGTCTAACTGGAACGCACCGTCAAAAGCCGGCTCATGACACACGTGATGACCAAACGTGATGCGATTGGTTGGCTAATCCAGAGTGGCACTGGGCAGATCCAATAGTTTTAAACTTCAACAGACACCCGCCTCCAAGTGAGTGAACGTTTGCCAATTACAGCACTTCCAGACCTTCTGTACAAATGAAATGAAGTACGATGGTCTGGTTGGACCAGGCTAACTGATATGGATGTCAAAAGAAAATATCACACGGGAGTCTAATGTTCCTTAGCGAGGATATAACAAAGCAGGCAGCTTGGATCTACGTAGAGAGGGAAACATTCATTCAGCCTGCTGTAACACAGGCACTAACACATGCACACAAATAATGTCTTAATTACATGCTTAATAGTTCTGATTCTGTCTGTGTTTATTTGATATCTAAAAAAATGCTTCAATTATTTATGAGCCTGAAAAATCAAAGAAAGAAGCCTCACTAAGTCTACCAGGATTGTATGTGTCCACTTCATCTCAAGTGAGCACGCCCTGTGTGAGGCCATTTGTCTTGAGTTAATTACCTTAAAGGAGACCAGAAGGAGGAATGATGAAGGGGAATTAATTTTAATTTTTTAATTTGGCTATATTGTACTTTCACCCATTTACTTTCATTTTAATTGCTGCCACTCTTCACCACTATGTAAATGTTTCAATTGTTTTTTTGTTTTTTTCTTCTCTTCACCTGTTGTTGTGTATTTGATGTATTTGCATTGAATATTGTGTATGCATTGTTGTTTTTCCTTAGCCTGGAAATCCAGACCCTGATATCTTGAACGATAGAGGGTCTGGCCACGATCAATAGTAATTTCCAACTCAAGGGGCGGCTCCTACTCGTGCATTTCAAATGCCACTGCACGCAGTTGGATAGCACTACAACCAATCAGAGCGATGCACAAGGCGACGTAAGCCCCTTTCGTTTAGCGAACAGCTGTTAAACTGTTAAATTAAATGTTTGCCGTTGTCGGTCGGCAAAATAGAACATTCCACTTACTTGCTAATGAAAGATTTGAGTGCCGTCTTCCAAATCGTTAAGGGTCGAGGCCAAAGCAGTCTCAAACTCACACAACATATCCGCAGCCATCTTTGACGTTTACTATCACGAATTCGACGTCGTATGCACGTCACTGTCGTCACCCGGTTACGTCCGCCCCAGAGTACCATATAAAGGGCTCTGGTGCGCCCATATTAGATAGAACCAATTGAAACCACCCGCCAGATCTCTGGCTTTCTTGATAAAGCTTCAACGGAGCGTGTCCAGACCAACACGCGCAGCAAATTTAATTTGCCAGCGCCTAGTGGCAGGTCTGGGAATGCCAGGCTAGGTTTTCCTTGGAATTTGTTTGAACTCGACGTCATTGAAAATGAAGGTCACCCCTCAATTGGTCTCTCGAGGATAAATAAAAGTGAAATGAAAAATTAAATGAAAATTAAAGATGATCAAAGCGGATAAACAGATGTAAAAAAAAAAAAGTTGAAAAGAGGGAAGAGTAGTGGAGCTGAATGTGACCTTTGGCAGAGGGATGGAGGGATAAGAAGGGAGGTAGAGAGCGCAGCTGGTGTGTGTGCGTGTGTGTGTGTGTGTGGCGGTAGTCTGATGTAATGACGGCCCTGTCACTCCCGGGTCATAAAGGTGTCAGCTAAACCAGAGATGGCCCTCGGGCTCTGCTGCTGTCTCCTCCACAAACAAACACACGCACGCCAAACCACTCACACACACTCCCATGCAGATATACACAGGCACACAAACAACCCCCCAAGGCACGCACGCACATGCTCACGCACACACACACAAAGTTGACCTCTGCTAGGAAGTGCTTTCTCGTGCAGAGACCAGAGCTTGTAAATACTCTCCCTCAGTCTTTCTCCAGAAGTCGATGGATGGAGTGAGTCACACAAGCGAGGAGAGGAAAAGAGAGAGCATGTTTCTCTATGAGTGAAGTGCGCTGTGGTGTGTGTGTGTGTGTTTGTGTGTATGTGTGCCAGGCTGATAAGGAGATAAGCACACTTATGTGGGTGCACTCTGTGGACAGCGACGTGCGGTAAGGAGAGGTAAAGGACAGTGCAGTGGTAATGCGGAAGAGTGTGGTGCAGTTATAGAAATGGATGAACAGGAGCAAAAAAAAAGGAAAGAGATTTGAAGTGCCTCGATTTCAAGAGTTTCAAGTGACGTGGAGGGTGAAAAGGACTTTCAGTGGGTATTTATTCACTTCACAGGGTTATTATGGTCACAAAGTACTCTGACGTGTTATGGTACGTCATGTATAGCAATTTTAACCCCTAATCTACATTTAACCTTGACATACTTTGGAATCTTTGAATGCACAGAACCTTCTTGACTCAATCCTATATCACTGCAACCATCAGCTGCTTAGGTTGCAATTGGAGTCCAATCGAAACTGACCAGCAAAGTAAAAAAAAACTAAATACACCATTTAAACTCCAAAGAGTGGCCTTCTAAGAGACCAGGATCAGGAGGGTTCAAATGGTGCCTTTTTATAATATGTATATCATTATAAGAGCCTGTATACACAAAAACGGCCCACAAGTTAAGTAAAATATCTTCAGTATATATGAATTTGAATGGGTCCTGGGCTAAATTATAGTTCACCGGCTTCAAAATGAGTGTTAACATCCAAACTAAATCCAGAGTTTTCAACATTTTCCTATATATTTTTGTGTGTCAGGCAAAAATTGAACAATTCAACTGTAAAATGAATTATAGCATTACGGCATAACATACAGTTTAGAGGCAGATGGGAGAAGCAGCTAGTCTTCTCCGTAAAGGTCTAGTGTGTTTATATTGATTACATTGCAAGTCTGAAATTTGAGGCGGTAATGATTTAGTGATCTTCTAATGCCATGAGGTAACAACATGAAAAACAATTGTGGGAAGTTGAGTGTGGGAAGATATTCTTTTCCTTTCCTAGGCCGCATTATAGCTGGTATAGGCATGAATTTACAGCATATGCAGTGCTTGCTCATATTGCAGTATATTTTGTGTATGTGTAGTTCTTGTTTACCTGTAATGCCTCAAGGAAGCGAAAGGAGCCCAGTCGTCTGCCGCGGGGCACCAAACAGAAAGTTGAGTTGTGGAGCATCTCCTTGTAGTCATACCTGCAGAGACACAACACACACACACACACACACACGATGAGTTGACTGACATAAAAAAAGGAGATGATATTTATAGCAAAATACTCCCAAACATTTGAGGAAAACACATGCATCACTCTAATTGGCTGTAACGAGCGATGAGGTAATACGAAGCTTAAAATATCCGATAACGATATATCGGCCCATTTATTTAATGGGCCGATATACATAAACACATAACATAAATCTTTATACAGATCCTTTGGATTTGTTTTTTTAGACTATAAAACTATAAAAATATCAAAGTTGTGGATAGCATATCATAGTTATTTTGATGCTCAAAGAGACTTGTTGTGCACCATGTCAGTACACAGTCATTGTCGCAATGTGTACATGGTTCTGCACACATTTACATTTTGACTGCTTTTTCATGCTATGAACCTAATTAGACAAATCAGGACCAATTACAAATCAGGACCAATTACAAACACACACGTATACACAATATTTATTCAAAGTAAAGTAGGTAGGTTGTTGTGTGTTTGCCACCTGATACTGCCTGTTCCATTTCTGTTTTTCAATTCCACAATCTCAGCAATTAACTTGGACAGTACAATGTTGTTATTACTGATATAAAAGTTGGTCATAACTAACCAAATATGATCAAATTTGTAATGAATATCTTTACTATTTTTGTTTTCCCTCGTTACTCTCCTATCTCCCTAGTTGTTCCCTCTCCCTCCATCTTATCTCACAAACCACAGGCTCATTTGCACACACTCCTCTTTCGTCTCCACTCGCTACCTCTCTCAATCCCTCTCCCCCTCATATCCCTCTATCTCTCCAGTGAGGTGTGTCTTATTGCTCTCCAAACAGGGTGATCAACCCTGCCAGGGGTAATGAGCTGAGAGTGACACCTGCTTCCACCACACAGCTGGCTCGCAGTGTGTGTGTGTGTGTGTGTGTGTGTGTGTGTATGTTTGTCTTTGCTTGCACAGCACTTTCCTGGGTGTTGACAGTTTTTGTGGACCATAAAATGAAAAAAAATTGTTTCATATGCATGTGTGTATGATTATAATATTGTATGCTACACAGATGGACAAAATCTCTTACGTGTAGCATTCTCTTACTCCTTCGCTGAGTATACAATTATAATTTTTCTTTAAAAATAAACACTGCCATGTCCTGATATGTAGATTATCCCGCTCTATCTGTATTAAAAAAAGAAGATACACAAAGAGCTAATACATGCCACCAAAAAGCTAAAACACCACCAACAAGTGCCGCACCAGGCATGAAGGGGTGTTTTATTAAGTATATTTATAAAGTCAGATTATTTTTAAGCTATATATATATTAAGCTAACAGGCATTTGATGAACGAAATGCATAAATGATGGCTCAGCTAATGCCTTTCACACTAAAGAATAAAAGTGAGATAAAAGGCACAAATGAGATGATAATTGTGCACCAGTCTTAAAAAAGCTATTTTGAAATAAATCTATTCTATCTACATACAGATTTTTGAATTATTCATTTATCAGATTTTTTAACAACAACAATGACACATTTTTTATATATTTTTTGCAAAGCATTAAAAATAGAAATAATGAGCCCTAAGGGTTGTTCAGGTCGCGGGTTAAGAGACTGGTAAGGCAGAAAATCCTTTCTCATTTAGCCATATCCATACAAGGTGAAGGTTAGAGCGCAGACACACACATACACACTACATCCTGCTCCATTGATGATGCCGTGGATGTACTATAGCTTGTACACAAGTGTGACAGTGATTGCTGATGCTGCCCTCTGTGTGAGCCTGTGAATATGGACCGAGCTGACAGGGCAAAGCAGGATGCCAAGCGCTACATTCACACACACACGTCCACACACACACACGCTCGACTGCTGATGTTGCCAGCGAGATGCTGCCTTGTCTCTCTTTAAGCCAAGCCGTAATGAAGTGTGGGGACATGGCAGCCCATCCTCATTCGCACCTACATAGATACCGTTCTGTGCAGCACATAACACAGTGATCTACGTACGCGCACGCACGCACACACGCACGCACGCACACACACACTGAAAGACTTGCAGACATGCACGCAGCATGAACAGGCGACAGCTGCACGCCCTCACATTGACGTTCCGTCACCTGTCGATTGAGACGAAGAAGCTATCTTAGCCCACATTTCCACACGGTGTCTGGACGGTGGACGGTGTCTGTTTTTTCGTGTGTTGGGTGTGTGTGTGTGTGCATGCATGAAGCAGCCCTCAAAACAGGCCGGCATCGTATGGCAATGAATATCAATGTGTGGATTTAACACAAACAAACCTGTAAAATTTTCATATAACCACTGCGCTTTAGTGCATGTCAGATCTTCTGTGCGTTCTGTTTGCTTCTGTTCCACCTAATCCATCACAGGAAAAACTTGTACACAAAAAACATTCTACCAAGACTCTCGAGCAAATCTCGGTTTTACATTGGCTGGGTGCTGTCTCCTGAGAAAGCCCTAGTAAAACCCGTCCCATTTGATTCACCTGCTGTACATTTTTAACCCTATTAAGACCTGGGGCCTCATTTATCAACAGTGCGTAGAAAAGGTTCTAAATTCACTCTTACGAATGAAATTTAGTATGTGCTTAAGTACAAAAAAATCGGTATTTATCAAACGTGCGCTGGCCTATCGTACGCACACCAGTAAGTCATCAATCTTGATAAATCCCACATGTTCTTAAGTACCATGCTCGTTCACGCTCAGACCATTTGCATTCAGAAACGCCTCCAATTAACCATATATGGTCACAACACATCCCTTTATCAACCATGTGAATGTGCTTTATCCCTCTTCGCTACAATGGCAAAGAGGGCAACGAAAATAAACTTCTCCAACACATAAATGGAAACCTTTGTAAACGAGGTTGTATCAAAGCAAAACATATTTTGTTGGCTCACTTAGTGCAGGCATTAAAACAAAAGAAAGCTTGCTGCATGGGAAAATGTGATATTTTCGAGCAAGTTGTAAGGCAACAGCATTGTTTGGGGTCCGCGATCTGACAACTTTACGTGCAGTCATTCATAAACTCTTTCAATAAATAAGAGATGAAGATAAGTTCCTAACAACATTAGAGTTACTAAGTGAAATGAGTGATTGGCGAGTCTGGCGAGTCACCGCGGCTCGTCCAGCTCACAGCTGAGTGCTGTCAGATGAGAGGCACAGAGAGCATCGGAGGGATCCTCCGCTTCAAAATATGTAAACGTGTGACACATTTAATGAGTAGCCTAATCAATTAGAGCTTACCTAAAAATAAGTGTAATATAACTATTTATTGCATTTAGGATGTTAGCTCATTTGGACGCTGTTTTGACCGTCTGTTTTCATTGATGTATTGGCGATTTTATATCTACTTCATTACTGAGTCGTGATCAGTGTTCTTAAAGAAACTTAGATTATAATACAAGAGGTCCAAAACACAGATGATGATTAAACAAACAAATGTATGACTTTATATTACCCTAGAAATGCACGGGTGGATTTGACGCGTGGCGATTATAGATATAAAGAGAACGCTGGCGGTTCTAGTGTTAATGCAGACGTTGAAACTCTTAAATGCTTTGCTTTGTGCTTGTAATATCGCTATTCTACCACTAGATTATGTTCGTAAGCATGGTCAGAGTTGTGCTTACATTTACACACATTCATAAGTCTAAGTACATTTTGGTAAATTCCATACTTTGCGTGGCAATGTTCTTACGCCCTACTTACGCACAGATTTGTGCGTAAGTACGGTTGATAAATGAGGCCCCTGGAGAGAGAATGTTCTTATGAGTGAGTGTTTGTGATTTGATTGCGTTAAGGAGGTCCCCCGCTGTGTAAAACCCACCTACATCTTGCTCCTCTCCTAACTCCTCTTCCGTCCCTTGAACCTCCTGCTTGTTGCACTTCACACGTTTTTATAGAACTCGAACAACGATATAAAAAATACGAGAGAACAATCTTTTGTGATAACATGTAAGAAAGAACCTTTTTAAATCATGAAGGGAACAGAACTGGTACATCACTTGTAAATCAATGTACTTTTGTTAGGACAGTCCAGAGGTTCCCAGAGGTGTGCGCTTGGCGGGCGGCCACCTGGTCTGTGTGGTGCCATGTGCCCACCCGGCAAGGTGCCTGAACTTGGAGGTGATGAACCGGGGGTGATGAAAACATAAAACCACAAGCAGCCTGAGTGTCTTTTCCAGGGAGCACAGCGAGAGAGAGAGAGAGAGAGAGAGAGAGAGAGAGAGAGAGAGAGAGAGAGAGAGAGAGAGAGAAGATCCAATTTACTTGCTTATTGAGACTGTTGTTACATTAGCCTCCTGGACCTCTCTCCAGCCTGCCTCTGCCACTCTCTCACTCATTGCTTTGCCTTCCTAAGAATGGGTTTCTGCATGTGTGTGTGTGTGTGTCTGCAAGAAGAATGGGTGTCTGGAGGTCTGGGCGATGGCTAGAAAACTAACAAATCCCGGGGAAGTGTTTTGTTGTACTGCAGCATATAGGGGTTTGTGTGTGTGTGTGTGTGTGTGGGTGTGTGAGTGTGTGTGTGTTAGGTTTTGAAACACAACTCTCTAAAAGTAAGGACTTTATTAATTTATAATACAATTACTCTTTAATTTCCTCTCACTGTGTCCTTCTGCACGAGAATGAGAGTGAACCTTTAAGAAGTAGTGATGTTTCCACATTTTCTAGTTAATAACTTCCAAAGGGACTAGAGACAGATTTCGGCAGTAATTAAACAGGGGGCATTGTACTCCCCATGAACAAAAGTTGAAGCATATTGTTGTGTGTGTTCCCATGGGAGTATGACAGATGCTTGTGGGTAAAAAAAGGGGCATCTTTGGATACCTGACTAAATGAGTGTGTTTTGGTGTCCATATGATCTTGAGAGACGGATGAGTAGTTTGTGATAGGAATGTGTGTGTGTGTGAGTGTTTGTGTCAATATATGCTCCCTAAATCTCACTGTCTCTACTTACTCACCCTACAGCTATGCGATGAAGTATGTGTCAATATCTGGACGTGTGCATCCATTTCGTCCCATCTTCCTTGTTCTCCTCCACTGTTGCCATAACGCCTGCTGTACACCCCACAACTAATTCATTAGGCTAATTAACGCTCATTAGCCAGCTTATGCTAGTTCCAATTAGCATTCTACAGTAGAATGGAATGACCCCGAGGTTTGCCCTGGCATAAACAAACAAGCCGTCTGTGGTCAAACCCATGACGACCTTGAGGTCTGTCCACACGCGGGGGCCAATCTGATTAGGCCCGCTAACAGGACTGTTATGAGATTCCCCTGCCTGGCCAAAAGACTGTCATATAGTCTCTAGTCATATACGGCTCAGAGTTTAGTTTGACATGTAAAACACAGCTGAGTGGAAGTGAAGAAAATGATTTAATGGCTGCTTTGACTGGTGGTGATTGAACGATTCAAGAGTTGCAGGCTATGTAAAGAAAATGTGTGGCAGCACAGCACTCACAAGCCCAATGAGTGAAAATTACACTAAAAGATGCCAGCACCCCTGCTGCTATAATGTGCGATGTTTGAAATGGTACCGTATATGTACTCCAACATGACCTTGCAGCTGAATAAAGGTATCGCACATCACGATGGATTGAAGCACTACATACACACAGTACAACTTCACCATAATTGTTGAGACGTTTAAGTCCCTGTTTACACTGAAAATTAAGTTTCTATGAGGGCCTATGGCGAGCTATGACAGGCCACAACAACACTGAGTTACAAACTAAAATATGTTGCAGTCAAGATTAAAAATTCTGAAAATTCATAATTTAAAAAAATTAAATATCACACTCTAAAAAAAGGAACCAGGTCATTATGTTAAGGAGAACTGTGAGCAGTGGAAATCATCAAACAATTAATTAATAAAGCAAACAAACCCAGATTGTCTGGTACCCCCCCTAATGTTAAAAGAGTGGACTGCTGTTGTGGCAGGTGTGGCAGCAAACAAAACAGAACAGAGATGCATTGAGGTCCCTACTATAATATCCTCTGCATATAGTGGAAATATGTGTCCCTGCACATTCCAACTGCCAATACTAATATTGATCCCAGTGGGGTGGAGCTTAGTAAGATGGAAGATCTCATGACGGCTTGAGATGTTTTGACTCCGATTAAGAGCTTTGTGGCATCATCTGTGTTCATTTGCATAATTAATCAGGATTGGAAAAAAGCGCTATATACATATATAGAAGTGCAGTCCATTGAAAGATCTGTTTTTCTTTTATCAAGCTATACATTCCATCCTCACAGTGTGAACACAGAGCAACTGCATTCCAATAACAACACCTGAAACAATATTTAAGAAACATACTTTTAAAAACTGAAGAATCAAAAGCCCTGTTACATTGAGGAAACATTGTATAACTTCACATAGGCCCTGTCTATGCTGCTGCCCCGTATAGCCTTCACAGCCAATGGACAGTATAGAAAGAGTCTCAGCTGTTAAGAAATTAACCATTCTTCATTTCGTATTCTTCCTGGAAAGCCCCGGAAACTCAGTGTTGCAGCTTGAATTCGATAGTAACCGAGTTTTATGGAATTTTTTAAGGTGTCACAATAGTTTGCATAGCTATATCCGGGATCCATAATACTATGCAAATGAGAGCTAGGACATAAGCATAGCTGCAGGTGGTGGGAGTCAACCAGCTAAGCCCAAATAATAATAAAAACAAAAAAAGTGTGTCCCCACATACCCATAAAGATGGGGACTGATATACGCAGCCTCACACTCGCCCCAACTTCTGGATTCAAGTTCAAGTCAGCAGCCTGTTCTTTACCTCTAAGCTACCCCTCCCCCCACCTCCCCAATGTGTAAGCCTGAATATTTTACAAATACCCCGATAACAAGAAGTCTTCCGGCCGCGATACTAATTCACTTTGACAGCTTTATCCTTGCAATCTTTTCAATTTGTCCTCTCAGATTTTTTCCACTGCCAACAGATGGAGGCAATTTTTCAGTTACATTTAGTGTCTCATGCAGTAGTCCCCAAATGCCCCCCCCCCCACACACACACACATTCCACTCTCCAGGGGATGGAAGTGAGGTGGCTTTCCACACTAGGCGACACCTATTCCACAAATCAATCCAGGAATATTTGGGGTATTTGTTTGCATGGACAGCTACATGGCCGCAACACACACACACACACACTGTCAGTGTGTGTGTGTGTGTGTGTTGACGCCTTGTGGTAGATTTTGAAGATGAGGGGTCCAGACTCTGTGGATGTTCACTGGAGACCAGCTGTGCTTTGCTCTGCACTTCCAGATGGCCCTCGGGACGCCTGGCTGTGCATGTTAGTTTGCGTGCTCATGTGTTTGTGTGTCTGTGTGTGTGTGTGTGTACTCATATGTGTGAGGCAGTCTCAAATTTAGACATGTCAGCACATGCTCTGCGGCGGCCTCTTTTTGAATACTGACACATTTTGTCATCAGAGCCACTGAAAGGAGGAGCGCGCAGGAGGCCGGAGTTACCCCTAGCCGAGATGTCCTTTCATCTGACAAACTCACACACACAAACTCACTCACATACACACACCCATAGAGAGAGAGAGAGAGAGAGAGAAAGGAATGCTTATATACGTCAATCCACGTCAATGTCGCCGCAGGCCCTTTCTTGACAAATCATTCTCTAAAATCTTAATACCGTACACTCACTCTCTCTCTCTCACACACTCACTCACTCTCTCCCACACACTCTCTCTACACCACACACACACACACTCCTGCCTCCACCTTATAATATGCATACACTGCACACACACTAAGCCCCTTGTTTTCAAAGCACCACCGACCATTACCGTGGTCCCATCTGCCGACAAAGACCAGTCCCACTCTCCTCCAATAGGTGAGTAGGAACTTAATCGCGTCTAATTCCTTGTCTGCAAACACATTCTAATGTATTCTCTCTAAATCAAAATATAAACTGGGGTCCTGCTGGAAACACCTGGGTCCCAAAGCAAAACACTAACCAGTCAGAGAGTGCTAAGAACCCACCCAGAGCAGTGCCATCACTATCACAGTAAATGGATGAGCGGGCACACAGAAGTGCACTATGAAAATTGCACCTTTGAAATGTCGCCTATCTAAGAATTTGGAGAAGTACAGTGAGCCTCTTCTTAGATACCCGAGCATTGTGGAATTTTTCTTAAAACAGTAATAGCCAGGGTCAAGAGCGATCTAACAGTGATCTGTATTTCGGTCTTGGTAGATACTTACAAATGTGTGAGTGTGTGAGTGTGTGTGTGTTAGAGAGAGCGAGAGAGAGAGAGAGAGAGAGAGAGAGAGAGAGAGAGAGAGAGAGAGAGAGAGGTACAGCTGTCAATCGCGAGCACATGCAAGCAAAGCGATACGCTACCCAGTGGGTTCATCAGCACCATGCGTCAGTCACACCCTGAGAATACAGTGATTGTCTGTCGGCACCAAAATGAGTGTGTGCACGTTTGACGCCTTTGTGTGTGTGTGTGTGTGTGTGTGTGTGTGTGTGTGTGTGGTGTGACAAATGTGTGAGAGAGAATGAGTGAAGGAGGAATATTTTGGTCTTGAGAGAAGTATCCCGGGGAGTGGGATACAAAGGACAAGAAGGAAAAATAATGAGAGAGAGAAAGAGGACGAAACGTCCACTGTGATGCAATTATGATTCAATTTAGATTCCTGCATCAATTATGCAAAACATATTCAAGAGTCATGTCAAATAGTGATAGGCTCTTCAACTACTCAAACTGTATTCAGTAATGAGCCCAAACTTAACCCCAGACTCTCTCATTAATCATGGATAGATGTCAGCTGGAGGTCTGCATTCAAATTCATCCAATGCTGCCGAGCCCCCCTTATACCAGCAGAGGCTATGCCATATATCTGTGTGCCTATCTATGTGTGTTTGTGTGTGTATGCACATCTGTGTGTGTGTGTGTGTGTTCCATGTGTTTCTGCTCCTTATCTATGTGACTTGCCATGTAGCTGTTGTCAGTGCTGATCCCCTGACCCATCACGTCTGAGCATGTGCAGGGCTGTGAGAGTCAGTGTGGGTAGAGCTGCTGTGTTTTGCAGTTTAATTTGACTCTGCAGCTTTAATGGTGAAACAAATATAGAGGAACAGGGTGAATATTTATACTGAATAAACAAGTCCTGATGTTATGCTTACAGGGCTGGTTATCATTTGAATTCTTAATCTTAAAGCAACATTAGCTATATGTGGCTATACAGATTATAATGTTGCTCTTTTTTTGTGGTCTAATTTGGTCTGGTCTTAAATATCTCAACAAATACTGTATATTATGGTCTGTATTCACACATTCATAAATGAACCTTACCTGACTTCAATACAGTCTAGAATTTGCTAAATTAGCATGTACATGAATAAGACATTGATATTTGAGAATCTAAACTAAACATTCAACAGCAGCTTTTGACAGCAAACTGTTTTTGATGACGAGCCCTATACACCAGTAATCATCTATTCTACAAAAATATATAATCCAAAAGTTTCAATATATCAAAAAAACATCATCGCATCTTCAATACCAACATAGTGATATCATAATCATAATGATAACAAGGCATTTTAATCTGTTTCTGTCTACATTCCGTTGTGTCTATGTCACCACAGCGAGCGCCTGGCCTCCCTTTGGGCTAAGAGTGCTGAATCTCCATCATATGACACACCTCTTAGGGGGCTAACCTGCTCTCATATGACTGAACTAAGGCTCCAAAGCTGGGTGGGGTCACTGCGCCCGGGTCAAAGGTCACCCCAGTCCCCACCCTGAGGAACAAAAGGCAGGACTTAGCCTTTCAGTGAAGGTCCTGTTGGCTTAAATTTAGGCTGACTGGAGGGGTTGGGGGGGGGGGGGGTTCTGTCTGTGTGTTTGTGTGTATCTGTGTGTGTCCGTCTGGCTGATTGTGTGAAAGTCCCTGTGTGTCTGGAGATGCTGTGTATGCTAAAACAGGATGCCATTGTTGATGCATAATGCCTAAAATTCTTGTTAAACAGTGTATGACTCTGTCTGAGCGCAAAGTGGGGAGGTTTTGCCTTCATGTCAGACCATGTCATGTCTGTGTGTATTATTGTGTGTGTATGTGCGGTAACTGGGATGATGAACTCAAAGTGCAAACCTACTGCCCCTCACTGCGGGCTTCCCCCACAGCGCTGCACTTGGCTGGTTGATGTATGTGTGGTTGTGTGTGTGTGTGTGTGTTTGTACAGGGAACAGCTGTTCTGCAGCGCTACAAGGGGAGGTCAGGGGGAGACTAGGACGAGCTACAGCTGTGGCCCCCGGGGCTTGTGGGAACCGCGGCTTGAACAACGTGGGAGAAGAGAGGAGGGCGAGGGCGGTCAAACAAGGCTCCTAAGAAAGCATTGGAAAACACCACAATAGTGTAAAAACGGCCGGCAAAACAAGAACATCCTATATTACAAAGTACGTTTTCACAAGGAATTTGACTTTGTGTATATCAGTGTAAGCAAATAAACAAGTTATCTGGAAACAGGGAAAAAATCCAAAGGGACTTGGCTGAGAGACACGGGACGAGAGGCACGTACAACTGAGGGCCATATTCCAACAAACTGATCCAGACCCTTCAATCATGGCCACTTAGCATTCTGAGCAAAAGCCCTCATGCTTTAGTAAAAGTAATCACAGTTATAAGCTCATAAAAAAGTAGAGACTTTTCCTGGTAGAGTATTGGGGGGGGGGGGGGATTGGGTGGGAGTAACTCGAAATAAAAAGGGCCCACTGTCGGAGATAAAGCTTATTTCTGGACAGCACATTATGTGATAAGTCTGAGAAAATGACTTCATAGTTTATGCACAGACAATCACATAGAGCCGCGGGTTGAGAGCAAGAAGGCCACGGAGCAGAAACCAGCGGCGGGAGAATGAGCGGGGCGACAGTGTAAAACTAATAACGGAAGAGAGAACGAAATGGGCTCATCTCTCTGAGGCACCAAGGAAAAACTATCGGAGACGTTGTACACCATTTCCAAGAAGAAGAAAAAAGAAAAAAATCTGCCTCATCTATGCTGAAACACTAAATCCCTTCTGCCTGACAGATTCGCCAAAATGATGAATAATATCTGCCGCAAGAATAATATTTGCAGCCTACATTACACAAGCATATGAGGGAATAAAGCAAGGGATGGAACTAGGTCAAAAGCCAATTTATGGCTTTGGTAGGAAACCCCTTAGAAGAAGAAGAAGAAGAAGAAGAAGAAGAAGAAGAAGAAGAAGAAGAAGAAGAAGAAGAAGAAGAAGAAGAAGAAGAAGAAGAAGAAGAAGAAGAAGAAGAAGAAGAAGAAGAAGAAGAAGAAGAAGAAGAAGAAGAAGAAGAAGAAGAAGAAGAAGAAGAAGAAGAAGAAGAAGAAGAAGAAGAAGAAGAAGAAGAAGAAGAAGAAGAAGAAGAAGAAGAAGAAGAAGAAGAAGAAGAAGAAGAAGAAGAAGAAGAAGAAGAAGAAGAAGAAGAAGAAGAAGAAGAAGAAGAAGAAGAAGAAGAAGAAGAAGAAGAAGAAGAAGAAGAAGAAGAAGAAGAAGAAGAAGAAGAAGAAGAAGAAGAAGAAGAAGAAGAAGAAGAAGAAGAAGAAGAAGAAGAAGAAGAAGAAGAAGAAGAAGAAGAAGAAGAAGAAGAAGAAGAAGAAGAAGAAGAAGAAGAAGAAGAAGAAGAAGAAGAAGAAGAAGAAGAAGAAGAAGAAGAAGAAGAAGAAGAAGAAGAAGAAGAAGAAGAAGAAGAAGAAGAAGAAGAAGAAGAAGAAGAAGAAGAAGAAGAAGAAGAAGAAGAAGAAGAAGAAGAAGAAGAAGAAGAAAGAGAGACTCGTTCAAGGTGCTACTTTAAAACTTCTCACTGAAAAGAAAAAACTCGCTCATCCACTCACTCACTTGCGAGGAGCCTCAATTAACGCCCGCAGATTGCCATCTGTGAGGAAACTGAGGCTCAAATCATTAAAAGTTTGCCAAGATTAAAAGCAGGCGTAGGTGTTAAGAAGAAAAAAAATGAAACAAGAGAGGGAAAGAAGAAGAGAAGAAATGTAAGGAGGTAAGTTCAAAGACATGAATGCTGAAGGTGACCTTTGTGGTGTGTATACTCTTTGGTATTGAACCGATTGAATTGCAATGTGGCAGATAACGAAATGCACTGCAACGTGCTCTGTATGTATGACATAATGGATGTGTGTGAGTGAGTTTCATTTAGAGTGGTGGGTCCCAAGTGTGTATGTGGGGGGAGATTGACTAAACAGTATACTAGCAACATGCTGCGATGTATCAGAGGGTAGATTAGATTTCATGTAAATGACAAATGTGTTCAGCATGCACCTGTATGTGTTGAGGGTCACACTTGGAGGAACACAAGAAGGAGAAAAGAGCCAGACAATTTTATATATTTTTTTTATGCCAAAGTGTCACATCTCTACCCACGGAGGCTTTACACAAATCTTTACACACCGCAGCGGGGAGAACCATGCGCGTGAGGTTTTTTGCTGCTGCCGCTATCCGCGTGCTATCTCATATCCGCATGAACCGTCAAACAAAGCCGTGACATGTCTCTTGTTATGGATGGCTCTGCCCCAGGACCACGGGGGAATTTCTCTACATTTCACTCTGCCAAGGTGTCAACCAGTTCAGCTGAGCTAGCTCATTTTCTTCAGCTGGAATAAAGATTTAGTTTTTGTTGGTGTTTAAAAAAAGAAGAAGAAAGAGCCAGATTGAAAATACCTTGGCAACGTCATTCGGTGAAAGTGAGCAAAAACGGCAATAGGACGAGAGACAAGCATTTGCAAATGTGTTTTAATTAAAGTGGCTACGAGTAACATTTAAATATCTTTTAAACAGCCTCATGTTTCCTCTGATAATCATAAATTACCTGTAACAGCAAACGAGACCATCAGTGCAAAGAAAGACGTTTTTAAATAGTTTTTATTACTGCTTTTGGTCTGGTCGCACACACCCAGTCCGATTTTCGGTTCGCTCGTGCAAGCTCTATGGTCACATATCCGTATTGGTCGCAGATTTCAGTGTGGCGCAGCAACGTGATTTGAGAAGCCTATCCCTCTAGGTGAGGGAAGGGGAGCGGGAGCCTAGTTTGAGACAGTTATTTGTCATCATAATGACTGATAACGGGGCTGAACCATCAAAGAAAAAAAAGAGAATGCAATGAAGAAAAGCTAAAAGGGAGAGTGATATAGGCTACGGGCGGGACGAAGGTGTTGCCAAGCAAAGTGTATACAATTTCACGAGAGCGAAACTAGACTGCAGTGTTTACTCCTAAATGAATGAGCGGTTGGTACTAACACAAAGTTTGCTTTGCTTCACCATCATCAGATAACCATTATCTGAAATAGTCATTATTTACATCAACAACACAAACACATTACCTCATCGTGATCCATACTAACTGCCGTCTCTCGTTCATTCGCTTTCTGTGAGGACACGTAATCTTTCAGCTCTGTGAGAGAGAGTAGTTAGGTGACACTGCTGCATCAACTCATTGCGATAAGGTGTGTGTGGCAGTGACTGGCATTAGTTGATGCAGTGTCAAAACCACTCTCACAGAGCCGAAAAGAGTCCTCAAACTTTCAACACACAGACATGCACTATATTGCGCCCTTCTCAGTTCACACTCGCACGCCTGGAACGCCCTAGAAAACAGCTTTGCGACAGCGGGCGTCGTAAAAATACTACCGCTTTTGTCCAAAGGGGACGCCAACGTGCCATCTTACTCGTAGTGGCTTTAAGCGGACACAATGATGAGATCCACTGAACATTGCGCTGCTGCTACTCTGTTGTTTTTGTGTTAGTCTGTGCCTGAGCACATCTGGATACAGTATCTCACAAAAGTGAGTACACCCCTAACATTTCTTCAAATATTTCATTATATCTTTCCATGCGACAACACTGAATAAATGACACTTTGATACAATGTAAAGTAGTCAGTGTACAGCTTGTATAACAGTGTAAATGTACTGTCCCCTCAAAATAACTCGACACACAGCCATTAATGTCTAAACTGTTGGCAACAAAAGTGAGTACACCCCTAAGAAATTTTTTCCAAATTGGGCCCAAAGCGTCAATATTTTGTTTTGCCATCATTATTTTCTATCACTGCCTTAACCCTCTTGGGCATGTAGTTCACTAGAGCTTCACAGGTTGCAACTGGAACCCTCTTCTACCCATTCATGACGACATCAAGGAGCTGGTGGATATTAGAGTCCTTGCGCTCCTCCATCTCCCGTTTGAGGATGCCCAAAAGATGCTCAATAGGGTTTAAGACTGGAGACATGCTTGGCCAGTCCATAACCTTTACCGTCAGCTTCTTTAGCAAGCCAGTGGTCGTTCGGAGGTGTGTTTAGGGTCGTTATCATGTTGCAGTACTGCCCTGCGGCCCAGTTTATGAAGGGAGGGGATCATGCTCTGCTTCAGTATGTCACAGTACATGTTAGAATTCAATGAACTGTAGATCCCCAGTGCTGGCAGCACTCATGCAGCCCCAGACCATGACACTCCAACCACCATGCTTGACTCTAGGCAAGACACACTTGTCTTTGTACTCCTCACCTGGTTGCCGCTCCACACTCTTAACACCATCTGAACCAAATAAATGTATTTTGGTCTCATCAGACCACAGGACATGGTTGCAGTAATCCATGTCCGTAGTCTGTTTGTCTTCAGCAAACGTTTTGTGGGGTTTCTTGTGCATCATCTTTAGAATAGGCTTCCTTCTGGGATGACAGCCATGCAGACCAGTATGATGCAGAGTGCGGCGTATGGTCTGAGCACTGACAGGTTGACCCCCCACCCCTTCAAGCCCTTCAGCAATGCTGGCAGCACTCATACGTCTATTTTCCAAAGCCAACCTCTGTGTACGACGCTGACCACGTGCACTCAACCTTCGTAAACTGGGCCGCAGGGTGGTATTGCAACATGATAACGACCCCAAACACACCTCCAAGACGACCAGTGGCTTGCTAAAAAAGCTGAGGGTAAAGGTTATGGCCTGGCCAAGCATGTCTCCAGACCTAAACCCTATTGAGCATCTTTGGGGCATCCTCAAACAGAAGTTGGAGGAGCGCAAGGTCTTTAATATCCACCAGCTCTGTGATGCTGTCATAAATGGGTGGAAGAGGGTTCCAGTTGCAACCTGTGAAGCTCTAGTGAACTACATGCCCAAGAGGGTTAAGGCAGTGATAGAAAATAATGATGGCAAAACAAAATATTGACGCTTTGGGCCCAATTTGGAAAAAATTTCTTAGGGGTGTACTCACTTTTGTTGCCAACAGTTTAGACATTAATGGCTGTGTGTCGAGTTATTTTGAGGGGACAGTACATTTACACTGTTATACAAGCTGTACACTGACTACTTTACATTGTATCA
This sequence comes from Hyperoplus lanceolatus, assembly GCA_026929865.2. NCBI lineage: Eukaryota > Metazoa > Chordata > Actinopteri > Uranoscopiformes > Ammodytidae > Hyperoplus > Hyperoplus lanceolatus. Next base: position 9,644,463 of record CM049413.1, on the reverse strand, counting down.
AAGTGTCATTTCTTCAGTGTTGTCCCATGGAAAGATATAAAGAAAAATGTGAAGAAATGTGAGGGGTGTACTCACTTTTGTGAGATACTGTATGACACAGCAAAATCATTCTCACATGCTCATGAAATAGGGAGTGTTGAAAGGTAGGCGACATAGTGAGTGTGTGTGTGTTTAGTCCGACCAAGGATTTTCAATTAACCGTCAAGCTCAAACAAATGACCAATGAATTATAAAATTATAGCTGATTAATCTACTTCAAATTGCTTGCTTTGTCAAAAAGATATATAGGTTATTGCATATCATGAAAGACGTAGGCTACTGAATCTACAGGAGTAAAACCACTTATGGTAGACAATAGGATCTGCATGATTGTGGGGAAGGCCAAGCCCTCACACAGGTTGTGAAGTGCAAACTTGCTATTGCTATTGTGAAAAAGAACAACATCCAATACCATTCAGGTGTTTGATAACAATCACAGACCAACTGCTTCTGGCGTGAGTCCTGACTATGTTCTTGGAAGCTCCTCAAATGTAGGGAAAAGTTCATGTGCTTCAAACAAAAGCAGCGTTCTTATTTTTATAAATACAATATGTACGATGCAAGAGCGAACACGAAGAGGCCGTTATTGACGAGTGTCACTTTCTCAACGCTTGACATTTAACGACATTAATACGTCAGAGCTGCGGGACACTCCTTTGCATTCCTCGCAGATATCTCGTCTTTTTCCAACTTCCCCAAATAATGTCTCCGTCTCTGAGTATCTCTAAATATCTGAGTATCTTCCACCGGTGCTGCCTTTATATGTGCCTGTCTGTCTCGCCAGGGAAGTGACAAGGACAACGGAGGTGAACAGAAATAAAAAAACACAACTTAAAGTTCTTAAAGAAAAGGAAAAAAATTCACTTTTGCTTCATATCTCAGTTTTTGCACACAGCATTCATAAGGTTCCCACATGCATGGGAAAAGAGCACCCCTCTCTCGATGTGGATAGCGACAGAGACATTTTAAAATGCCGGGCATAACTGGAATGCCGGATTAATCGTATCTGGGTACGATCTCTGGGTATATAGAGGACCAAATGTCAATGTGAGGTGTAAAAGGGGGGCATTTAGTTTCCTTTTATTTTCCACCTCATTCTCTTTCGCCCCATTGAAAAAAGCCCCGCCGTTCTCAGGCATTTCTGCAGTGCAGCGGAGCAGAGAGCCAGCCCCTTCATCCACTCATACCTGTAACAGAGGGATATTGTTGCCGAGGAGACGTGACTTCAGTTACCCAGCATTCCTGCTTCTTCATTTCAAAGACAGAAGCGTTAAAAAGGTGGGAGAGAGGGTGAGAGAGAGGGAGAGAAGAAAATAACAAGGTGTAGAAAGGAGGGCGAGGAGGAGCAAGAAAGAGGAAATATTAGCGCAAATAACAGTGGCACTCTCTCGGCTGGCAGGTTGAGTAGCTAGATAATCCAAAAAAAATAAAACAGTATGGCCCCTGGTCTTTTTCCTCCGGCCAAAGGGAAAGGAGAGGAGAGTTAGTAATATGGCCGCTTTGATCTGACTCAGTATAAGAGAATGTCATCTCTGAGCATGTTGTTTTTTTCCAATGGGACTTTGCCTGGGTAACAGCAGCATTGTGTTGTAAGTCACCCACTCCGGCGATGGCACACTTCTACTTCCTGAAAGTCATAACAATCCCACCACTGCTGCATTAACCATCCACAACAAATGAAGCTCCGTCTGGAAGGCACACACACATACACACACTACACAGTGGCTATATGGTCTCACACACATTTTATACTCGCTCGGCTCAGCCAACAATTTGTGTTAATGTGCACACAAACAAATATGGGACATATGGGGTCTGCTCCTCTTGGTTTGAAACTCTCTATATCCATTCAAGTTGATTTCATGACACAATTTACGCACACACAAAGAAACAAACTATTTTAAGAGCTGGGACACCATTTAATCCCACAGTAATGGATTTACCCCCGACAGAGAGTCCAATTATGTAAGCTATAAATGCTAATGTATTGCTAATCATAACAATAGCGTCATGGTTTCAAACTGCTAGCTAGGACACGGTGCTTGGTTTAGGCCTGCAACAGCGCAGCGCAATTACAACTTCCCACATAAACCGCACGCTCCAGCTGATCTCATCTGCTATCACAATTTGTGCCTCTCTACTAAAACCCTTTCTCTCTAATAACCTCAGCAACAATCCCCTACCTTCTTTTTCTCTTGTTTCCCTCCATCTATACTCCTTTAAAAGTCAATTATAAGCGTTATTATTGTCAAAATTGTCATATTATTGCCTGATATGTATTGGCAAAGGGGTTACCTCTTTACAAGGGACAAAATGACCATTCATTCATACCATTTGGAGTCATGTTGATGTCCACCCAGCGAATTCATGTCCAATATCCACTCTTTACTTTTATCAAGAGATGTTCAACTATACTGTACTGTTTGCTGCTGGGCAGGTAGTTTAAGTGAGTTTTGAGATATGATCCTCAAGATCTCGAAATAACTCAACTACAGTAGGCAGAAGGGATTACTAGAGGAGAGAGTTTATTGATTTAGCCTTTGTAATCCCAACAGAAATGTGTTTTGGCTATTTGGAATCTGTTATGTGATAAATGTCATACGTCATGAGATGTAAAAAAAAAAAATTAATAATAAAAAAGCCAGCAGTGCTATCCATGTAAGTATCTTTCTGGTCATCAATCCAGCCTGGATATCTCTGGCTCTCCTCCCATCCTCAATGTTAACTGGGTCATCTGTGGGAGAGGCATGGCGCTCTCCTGAGACACACACACACACACACACACACACACACACACACACACACACACACACACACACACACACACACACACACACACACACACACACACACACACACACACACACACACACACACACACACACACACACACACACACACACGTGCCTTCAGATGGAGCAGTTCAAAGGAGCCCAATAAAACATTTACAACATGGTTAAGCCTCCACACACACACACCACACACACCACTTTCACTCTCAATCTGCTTCTTTGGCTTGTCTTGCATCTCTCCATCTCCCTCAGCCTCCCTCCCATGATCCTCTTTGCCCTAACGAGTCTGGACTTCTCTCTGAGTCTCGTCCGCTTCTTTTGCTCGGCTCTGTGAATGACCCTGGGTTAAACACATTTAATTAACCCTCATAGGGATCTACACGCCCCCCTCATACTGGTAGCTTAGAGACGAGATCCATGGACCAACCAGCTTGTGCGGCATGTGTGTGTATGTACTGTGTTTGTGTGTGTGTTTGTTTGTGCTTCACAAGGGGCGATGGAAAGGTGGTGGATGAAGTTGGATTGCACACGGGCACAGAGACGCTTGCCCCAGGAATTGTTATTAAAATGGTCTGGGCCAACGTCTTGTATCGCTGAAAACTAACACACTAACACACACACACACACACACACACACACACACAATCACACTCACAAACTTGCGTGAGACAAGTAGTGCTCTCCTTACTCCAACCATAAGGCCTTCCGCGATCATCGTATTACACTGAGCCACAGCGGAGCCACTTGCTTTGAAACGTGGTGCAGCTTCTGTCAGGTTTCTGCTGTGCAAGACACTGCAACACGTTCTGCGCAGCGTGGGTCAGGTCTGGCAATACATACACCAGCGCAGGGGTCTTTCATGTTTTTCGACAGTGAGAATGAACAGTTATAGGGAGAGGCACATTCAATATGCTTGCAGAGAATATTCAAAGACATGCGGGCCATGGTAGCCAGAGTGGCCACTAATGAATAGCATAGAGTGCAGATGTCCTTGAAGGTAGAGGGGAGCGCAATACAGCAGGTTAGAGCCTGTAATGAGGAGGTGGGCGTATGGGGAAAAAGCAGGAAACAGGGAGTGGACTTAAATAAAAGCTGCGATCAAAACAAATAAAACAAACCCAAGTGATTTTGCACATGTGGTTTAAAGTAGTCTTAACCTGTACTCAGCCTGTGAGAAGTTAATCTTCTGAGCTTTTAAAATTCTGAAAATAATAACCTGGTGATGTGACAGTGGGGCCCATGATGAGGTCATCAAGGTGACTCGGGGTTGGGCTTGAGACTGACCTTGAGCCACAAGGGTCTAATGAAAGATTCTATCATTAAATTGCCGGAGTAACCTTTTAAAAACAGCTTTGGTAAACAACATGTTGTCCCATGTTGGTCGTTCTGATGTTGAGTTCTGGGGGAAACACATGGGAAATGCTTTGTTTTATGGTTCTATCATTTTTAATCGTGGCCTAATAAATTGCTAATTGTTTCCTGTGGAAAGTCTGCAATTATAGAAAATCACAAAGACAGTGTTGCACGGAAACTCCAGTTAATTATTTGAAATCAATTGCTAGCATAATTTAACAACAGGTCAGCTGAACATACACAACTGTGTAATTTGTCTTGACGAGAAGGCAATTAAACAACATTATGGAGAAAAAAGTTAACAATGTATATTAATGAATATCTATGCGTTTTAATGAAGCACTTCTTTCAAGGAAATTCCTGATTGCCTTGCCTTGTAATTATAACAAATTACATTAACAGGAAATCATGATCCAGAAAACATAAAGTTAGGTAGGCTACATGGAACAAGCTTACGGAGAAGACAGAAACACATAGTCCTTATGGTGGCAAGAAATTCACCAAAAAACAAATTTTCAAATAACGAGTGGAGGTTCTAGGTAGAACAGCAGGGCAGATTTATCCCTGAGGGTAATCAACAGTGACAAATATTCTTCAAAAATTAAAGCAGCAGCATTATGTGTTTTCAATTCAGAATATAACTTTAAAAAAAACAGGAAAATGTTTTCTTTTCCACCTCTTGCCGGAGAACCAACGCAGCGAGACAAATCACCCTCACTTGCTTTTTGAAATGAGAAAAAGAGCAATTTACCCGACAAGATGAGAGAAAATAAAGCTGCAATGTTCTGTTTGAAAGCTGATGCAATATACTTTGCAGTGGAACATCTGGGGAAATAAAAAGGTCACACAGATTTATATTTAGATGCCGCAGGGAGAAAATATGCTTCTCTGCCCTGCACCCACAAGCTAACAATGGCCCGCCATGGAGAACCAAATTAATGTAGCGTTAATGGCAGCCCACTGTACGCCTAATGGCTGCTAGTATTGTTTCCGTAAGCAGTCTGACATAAGCAAAAAGGTACACTCTGGTGGGCTGGAAAACATTTACCTCTTAAGCTAGGAAGATAAAAGCTCTTCACTATCCTAATTTTTTGTTATAAACCAAGAAATGGAATAAGTTGTAAAGCCCTCACTTTTAGCATGAACACAAACATGGTATTTTGATAGGATTACAGGAAAGCAGTTGTTTTTTGGAAAGCAACCCTATTATCCTTTATGTGACAAGGGCATTAACCTAGAGCAACACAAAGTACATCAGTGTTAAAATAAAAAATACTTTCTTTCAGAGAGTCAGAAGAGATAATATCAGCATGCTAAATATGAAGCTGCTAGCTTGTTTTGTTATTCTTCAACAGATTAATGCTCGATTCCCCTTCTCTTTACAACAAGCTATGCTAACTAGCTTCTGGCAGTGGCTTCATATTCTCGTTCCACACACGCATTGAAAGCGCCATCAATCTTTTAGCTCTCGGCTAGAAAGCAAACAAGCGTATTTCCCAAAACGCTGAAGTATTCCTTGGAGGTGTCTCAGAGCGGATTTATCCCTCAAAGAAACAGTTCTAAAATATGTTCCACTGATGCACTTTCTTTATATTTCATACATGTTTAACACGACTTTTACGACTGCGAGCTTCATTTGCCACAATCGTCCATCTTTCTTGTACCATTAACCTTTCCTGTGAGCTGGGGGTAATGTTAGTTGAGATCCCGATTGCTGGCATTAAAGCCTTGTTTAGCTGTAGGTACACAAACAGTCGCTATTTGCTGATGGCACCGCCTTGCCGTTAATGTCTTTCCTCTTGCTGACGCAGGCTGAGATCTCATCAGTCTTCTTTATGACTATTTATGCTGGAAATCTATCTCCCTTGGGAAACACTCCGATACTTGAGAGAAAGGGAAAATGTAGAGCAAATATGCAGAAGGAGAATGAGACTAACACCATGGGGGACTAGGCTGAGGAGAAAGCCGGGGAAACATTTCAGACAAATACAGGATTAATTAGGGTGTATGAAAACACCCGAGGGCGCCCACAAGGCCGTGCTTTCCGCCGCAGCTTTGAGAGACTTGAGAGGTCTTCTACCTCTATCTCTCCTGTAAGGGCCTTGTAGACATACTGTGATTAATGACTAAGACTCACCGATGGGTTTCTTCTCTGCTTTTAGATCCGAAGGGGCAACATTTTAACCTGTGATTGAGCTGCTCCGATTCACCTCTAATAAGTCAAAGAAGGTATATTCCACCTGCCAAGCTCCTTGGGCAAGGCAACGTACCAGTTGATATCATTCATGGAGCGCTAACCCCTGTGGAAAGCACCATCTGTGGGCTGTCTTTACCAGGATGGAGGGCTCTCCACTGACGAGGCAGGGAGGTATCATCTTACTGGCACCATGGGGTGGACTGAGAGTGTGCGGTACAGGCAGAGGAAATTAATCCGTGTTTCAATATTTGTACACCGCTGTGCGCTGTTGTATATGAACACCTGAGGAGCCGTGGAGGATATTGGTCAATGCTGATTGGGTGTAGGCCTACTTCAGCCTCAAGTTTATTACAATGCACCATGGCATAGAAATAAGTGAAATGAGATGCTTTTTTGTTTTCATACAGCCTGGAGTCCTTTCGGAATATGATGCATAACAAACAGAATTTTAAAATGCAGCAAAAGCAAAATGTAGTCTTTTTATTATTACTTTAAAAAATAAATAAATTGTGTCTACAATTTTTCTACATAGAGCTAGAACAGCTTATGTATAGTTCACATGAGGTAACAAAGCAACGGGGAAAGGGATTATTTCATATTTCCAGTGTATAAAATAGATTACATGGCAATCCAATTACATGGTCATTTTATTTGGAAATTAATTAGCTCACTAATCAATTTAAATTCAGATTAAATATAATGAGAAGCCATTGAGTGACACCAGTGACACAAGAGGGGTTAAAAAAAACTACCGCTAAAGCCGTAGGATCTACATCAATTCTGTATTAAGGACTTCCTAAAGGCCCAGCTCAGTTTCTCCTTTACAGTCACTTAAGTTGCCTCATTAAGAACATGCAGTATAAGAATACGAGCTCATTGGAGCTCATTTATCAGTGTGCCCCCTTTATCTAAGAAGGTTTACAGCTACCTAATCCAGCCGACAGTTTCCCTCGTTTTACAATTAGCTCATTTGTTATAATTTGCTTAATGTGTCAGATCAAGGTCGTCCCGAATTTATACAATAAAAAAAAGCCCCTGACTTGAGTATGACTGGTGTGTTCATCTGCACAGACAGTATCAATGTCCAAACACACACACACAGTTCATTCCCTCTGTGTGTGTGTGTGTGTGTGTGTGTGTGTGTGTGTGGTCGCTGCTCTTAACAAAGCTCCAAGTCAGCTTTTCCAGACGTACTTTCAACTTTACACAGCGGGTGAGCGCCTGAGCCATGAATCACTGTGTTATGACAATAACACCAACTTTTTGGGGGATGAACAATGACTTTGTATGGACTTGGCAGATGTCTGAAAAGCCCTGGGTTTTCTCCTAAAACAGTACAGGGAATAAGCTGGTCTTTGAAGGAGGCTTTTAGAGCGATGTTATGCCAGCCTCCTCAGCCGTGCTCATTACAGCCGAGTTAGGCCGTATCGTTGCGGTAAGCTCCAGTAATCAGAGTACCTCGGCAGCTATGGGCTTAATTGGCTCATCACTCAGCCGACATTCACTCTATATGCACATTAAAATAGAAAGGTCTCCTCCTGTCATCTCCATAGCTCTTGAAGGAGGGGAAAATTTAAACAGAAAAAAAGGAAAGTTGTTGTTTGCTGGAGCTGTCTTTCATGATTTTTAACAGTGAATTTGTGTCACAGGAGGTCCAGAAAAGAATAAGAATGTCGCCGTCATCAAGGAGATTGCAATATTGCTTATGTTTTAACCACGGCAACAGCATACAAAAACCTCCAGAGTGGAACATTTCCTCTGCTGTATGAATGAAAAAAAAACAACAACAATACACATGAGAGTTGACATAACCTTCAACTGCATATGTGAAATCCTATTCATTCCTCGCTCCAATTGGAATGAAAAACGATTCATCGAGAATGTGCTTTTAATTTGTTCTCCTAATCTAAAGTCAACCTTGTCAACCTACGACAACCTTCTGCAGCAACTTCAAAATGAAAAAAGTTGACGAAACGCGTGTGAGTAATGTGTGATTTTAACAGACAGTGCCGATGCCAATGCCAATGAATCATCCGGGGGTTAATTCAGCGCCCAGCCACGGGAAGACACACATTACGAGAAAGACCAAACAGGAAACAGACGAGCGAGAGAGATGGGAGTCACACAAGGAGCTGAGAACGGAAATTGATGAACAAGAGCGGGAGAGTGGGAGAGCGTGATGGAAGCCAGCAGTTTTTGTTGGCCGATTCGAGTCTCTCCGTGCCAGCCCCCCCGCCCCCTGTGGCAAGTCCAGATATCCATCAGGGTTGCCTCCTCCCTGGGTCTGACAGCAGGTCTACAGAGGGCCCTTTTCAAATCAGGCCTCTCCTACCGCTGGCACCGCTCCAGATAAAAAGGCCCACTCTGAAGGGGATTCCTCAGACCACCGAATGAATGATTTTGTGGCAGGGCACGACGGACAGAGAGAAAGAGGAACTAAACAAGGTACACACAACACCCTGGTCGGCGGCCAGGCAGCGGTCCTCTCTGCTGGAGGTCGCCAAGCAGTTCGCACCCGTCCCCACTTCGCAGCACTGCACCCCCGTTTCCCTGGTGCCACCCAATCTGCACACGGCGGAGTTTGTGTTCATCCGCCACAACGCCCACCGTGGACCGTTGCGCCCCCCCTATGACGGGCCGTTTAGGGTCTTGCGACACGGGGATAAGAGCCTGGTCGTGGACATCGGTGGTAGGCCCGAGACTGTCTCTGTCGACAGGATCAAGCCTGCCCACGTGGACATTTCCAGACCGTTGGAGTTGGCCCAGGCTCTGCGCCGTGGACGCCCCCCGTTGCCACGCCCCGCTGGGCTCCCTGCCGCCTTGTCAGTGCCGTTGCCGCCCAGTCCTGGGCTTAGTCCTGCTGCGCCCACCACGCCCCTCCCCTCTTCGGCCCCTGCCACTCGTTCTAGTCGCGGCCGGGCCATCGTGCCTTTCCGGCGCGGGGACTTTGACTATGGGTGAATTCTGGGGGGGCTTGTGTAGTGCTTTTACATAATTCACCTATGTAACTGAAGTTCCGGGGTTCCAGGGGGACTGTTATGACTGGGGGAATTTCCTGTTTTGTATAACTGGCGTTTTGAGACTATCGGGAGTTTACTGTCTGCTCCGTTGTTGTTACTCGACAAGTGTATTAATGTCATTAAAGCAGTTAGCTCCGTCTTTTGACACTCCGCCTCCGACTCCCGTCTTTGCACGCCCCAAGATTACATATTTTGCTTTTGGGTCATGAAGTAATTCGATTAACCACCCCACAATTTGCTTGGATCTGGACCAAAATGCACTTCTTTAAGTTGTCTCTATGTGATTGTTCCTTCAGCATCAATGTCTGAGGACTACTAGACCTAAGGCCATGTCTAGAAACAAAACCAAACAGGACAGAAATACATCCCTCTACCTTGGAACACAACCACACAGATACTTTGTAAAGGCATACCAAGACACTGGACTCCAAACAGGCCATAGAGTTCAAATTGAAAGTCAGTGAGATTTCTTGTTTTTCAAAGTTTAAAATTACAACAGACATGCTTCAGCTGCATTTCAGATAAAGGCCCGAGCGCTATACGACACTGATTTGGGGAGTCATTCTGAGAGAAAAAGCTAGCCCTTTGCTTGAATGAATGACACCTGTTTCACTGCTGTTAACATCTACTCTATCCCAGTGCTGTACTTATCAGACTTTTAGGAGCAGCAGTGGAAAGCCAATCTGCCGTCGCTCACCACCTTTTCTCCCCCGCTATCTCTCCTTCAATGTGACTTGTCAGGCAGCCCTGATTCCAAGATGAGCCCTCCAATGTGGGGGATGACAAACGACACTTGTGTTGACTGGAGCACAGCAAGCCTTCAGCTGTGTGCGCACGCTTCCTAAACAGGCCACCCTTATATCCACTCGCCACGCTTTTTTAACAGCGTCTCCGTGGCTATACGGTGCTGGTTTCGGTTATCTTTTTACATAGACCAGCTGATGGCCGGTTATAGCAGAGTTAGCTCGGTGGCACAATGGAGGGGAATATTCAGTAGCTTTTCCTCCCTAAGCCCCTGGAGAGTGTTGACTTATCAGTGGGCACACACCCCTATCAACAGCCTTGCTCCAACACACCGTGAGCTGAGGAGTGTCAGGGGGGGAGAGAGAGACAGAGGACGAAAAAGGCAGAAAAAAAGAGGCTCTCTGGAAGGCTTTGATATGTACCCCTAGAACATAGGCCTACATGGCTACGCTAGGAGCTAATGCTTCACTCCTTGAACACATCTGTGCGTGGGGGCGGTAAAGGAGGGGGGGGGGGGCTTATGAGCATCAGGGAGTAAAATTCCTCCCTCTCTGTGGTCTCTTGAGAGCCATTCTGCTGCCTGTAGATAAGTGGGGAATTCAGGCTTGGTGGTGGCATTGTGTGCCGAGGTGAAACGGATGCCGCGGCTCGGGCCCACGCGGACTTGCAGTGATAAACCAAACACGCCGGCCAAGACTGGGGGCCTGCCAGCATGATCCAACCGTGGAAGCTCATAGAAAAAAACAATATTAACATTGACAGGACGGGAAGAAAACCCAGCCACCTATTCCGAACCACATGGTCCAAAAGTGAAATATATGGGCTCTAACAATGTCAGGATGATGCAGTGAGGTGTGTGTGGGCTTCATCCCTCGCGCCAGGGAACACAATCCGGCGAGCACTGCCGACTGCTGTCTCCTCTCTATACGTCTCAAAGCAAAGCACAGTCACTACTAATTAAATTCATAGCAACGCGACAGGGTGGCTTGACAGTACATTTAAGTAAGTGTGTGTGTGTGTGTGTGGGTGTGTGTGTGTGTGTGTGTGTGTGGTACAGTAGGGAAGGAAGAGAGATCAACACACAACTGAAAGGACTTGACAGCCCTTGTCCCCGAGCGATAGAGTCCACAGAGGAAGTTCCGACACACTGAGGATGGGAAAAGAGGCGTCGGCTTCCATTTCCATACAACAACAAGCCATAAAGACCGGCGCTATAAACTCTTCCCCTGCTTCTAAAAACAATCCGCTGCTGCAGGAAGCGGGAGGAAGGGGGGGGGGGGGGGAGGGGGGCTCTGACGCCTCACATTACGTCCTCGTGAGTATTATTCCAGAGGCTGCCGCAATTTAAGCATCATTTGCTTATTCACACGGAGCGACACAGCAGAAGGATAAAGGGCAAAGCCGTGAAAGCAATGACGAAGAGAACACGTAAACAAAACAATCAATTAAGGTGTTTAAAAGAATGACATTTCTAGGGGGACCCCATTGTGAAAAGGTGATAGAAAGATGAGGAATATAAAGGAGTGCAGAAAAGCAAAATGTCACAATGAGTGAACACAAACCCTGTCATATTCTCGCCTATAAATAATATATTAAATAAAAAGGAAAAACAGATTCTATTTAAACAGTGCAGGGGTTCTTGCTATTGTGACTGCATGCTCTGAGCAGTGGGAGCCACTACCAATCTGACAGACTCATTTGCATGAGGCGCATACTGACAACACATGCACCCATTTGGTCTATAGCAAATAGACGGTCCAAGCAAATCTGAATCTCTATGATTGTAGCCATGAATTGTAGCCATTTGTTCATAATCATATTACTAATCTGCTGTTCATTTCCTCGATTTACTGTTTAATTGTGTTTTTTCGTCTATATAAATGACAAAACGTCCATCATCCATCCATTTAAAATATTTTTCCAATGAATTTACCGTGGTTGGACTACAAAAGGTCTACTACTTAAATGAGGTTAAAACACATTAACATCCATTTCATTCAAACTTGCAAAAGAAATAGAAGGGATTTGTCACTAAATAATTTGTCAAAATGTCTCCATCTAATTTCTCTACATGTGTCCACTTTCAGTTTAAACTGAAGTGACTCTGAATCTCCGCAGGGCAGACTGTCACACATCCAGCCTCCAGTCAAATGGATTGAAAAAAAAGGAAAAAAATAGAGAGGAAAAGCATTGCGGTGAGAACGGGGCTGCTGCCTAATGCTGATGAAAAACAAGGGCGTGCAAGAGAGCAGGGGGGTGGGTGGGGGGGGCACTGGAGCAGGGTTAACATGGGCCAGAGCAGAGGAGGCATGTAGGAGGGAGTGTGTCACCCGCCACAAATGTCGCCGCCGCCACCTCCAGCACTTTGTCTGACTGATGAGTTCAAACAGGACATGGTAATAGCCTGTCTCCAACATTCCCCTAACCATAAATCTCTCCGCAAGAAAAATGGGAAAGCAATCAGGTGGGAAGAAGGTTTTCTCTTCCTCTCTCTGGTGTGTGTGTGTGTGTGTGTGTGTGTGTGTGTGTGTGTGTGTGTGTGTGTGTGTGTGTGTGTGTGTGTGTGTGTGTGTGTGTGTGTGTGTGTGTGTGAAAGCAGAGAGATAGAGAGAAAAGAGAGAAATAGGGAGTAAAGCCAGACAATAAGAGAGCATGTAAAACACAGTTGTGCATTGCGTGCATGCAAGATAAGGCGTTTGCTTGTGTGTGCGAGTGAAAAGACAAACCAACCTAGGCCTGGAAACGGGCGTCTACTACTAACTGCATGATGATGAGTGGGCACTCGAGCACTTGAGATATGAAGCTTGTTTTAGAGCGCATCAAAAAATGAAGCTGTCGTTCTCGCCCGGCACTTAATAAGATTAAAGAGTGCCGAGACAACAGGAAGCCTTGCCCTTTCCTTTAAAGCAGTTAAACCATTAAAACGGGCCTAGAAGAGTTATTCTTTGGAGACTTTTTGGCAGGCTCGGCACGGCAGGTGGAAAGTGGCCAAAGATATAAGGCTTCACAGTGAGAGAGAGATGGAGGAGAGAGACAGAGAAAGTGAGAGAGAGACTGGGAGAGAGAGGGAGAGAGAGAGAGAGAGAGAGAGAGAGCGGGGAAGATAGAGACGGTGAGGGATCCGCCCAGACCGGTAACAGATGTATTTTAGCGTGGTGCCTGAGTATCGATCAGACCCTGACCCCTTTCCTGTTTATCATTCGGTGCGTTATCGCGACAGCAGGCACGAATAAATACCTGCATGCTGCTGTGTCAGCCTACAGGGAGGCAAATGTCACTTGCTAAGGTACTGTAGTATACACGCAGTAGGCCTATGGAGGGATTTGCATCTATTGTGTGTTTGTGTGTGTACATCTGCAATATGGGCAGGCACACACACAGATGTGCCCCCACCGCAATAAGCTACGCATACACACAGTAGTGGCACATGCGGGGCTCTCGAGTGACTAAGACGTAGGGCCTCCTCATCAAAAGCAACAATGCAGCCAGTGTGTGCTCGCGGCTCGCTGTGCGACAGGGGGCCGCCAGGTTCTGCCAAACAGCCCGCTGCAACACTGTGGCAAATGAAGTCGGGAGTTTATTGAACGGGGAAGGAGGGACCGAGAGGGGAGGGAGAAAGACTGAAAGAGTGTGAGAGAGCGATAAAGACTGAGGGAGAAGTTCATTATTCACAGTGATGAAAGAAGTGAGGAAGGAAGTAAGGAGGGAAGTGTGGGAGCAGAGGATGGGGAGGCTGCTGGGGCAAATGTGTAGTGACAAACAGAGGTGGCTAAGCTGGTGTAATGCCATAAGTCCGCAACAGCTCGTACTGCCGACAGCTCAATAGTCTAGTTAGTTTAAAGTTGGATATTCAACAGAGATTCATCAGAGTAAAACAGTTTTGTGTGGAAGGACTGGTGAGTGCGATAACCGTCTTCTTGCTGCCATACTGTTGGTAAAACAAAGCAAGAAGACCTCGCTGATTATTGAGCAACTGTGCTGACATGTACACTGCTGACTGATCTGTGGACTCTCAGAAAACCTAGTAGGAATAACAGGGAAATGGATGTCAAACAAATGAGTAATGGATTTGAAAATGAACTTTTACTAACAGAAACGTATAGCACACACACACACACACACACACACACACACACACACACACACACACACACACACACACACACACACACACACACACACACACACACACACACACACACACACACACACACACACACACACACACACACACACACACACACCGAGGTCGAGACGCCTTGCTCCAGTCAAAACAGTGGACGCCATGGCCGCGTTGTTTTCAGCAAACCGGCGTGGGAGACAGTGAGGTGGCCTTCGGCGCTTTGTACGTCTGCAAACAGTCCACAGAGAGCCAAAAAAACAACACTCCCACCGGCTGCTAGAAACAACCTTGCGACCCCGCACTGGAGAGAGGAGAGGGAGAGGAGGAAACGGGTGCAGTGCAGGTAGTGTTTTTAAAGGAGTCAAAGGATGGCGGGTAACTGAAATTTCGGCCACCTCTGAAACTGTTGCCCTTTGCGTTTCGTTTATATGCAAATGTTGTTGCTGCTCCCAAACAAGTGGGAGTATATTAACCATGCATGAGCATAAAGCGCAATAATACACAGTCCATTTTATTACCATTGTGTGGGCTTGCGAGCGTGCGTGTATGTTAATTGAGGACCCTGTCATTTCCTCTGTGAGCTATGAGGGGTTGTTAATGTGCAAGGCCGTAAACAGCGCACGCATACAGATACACATAACATCTCGCACTATCAAATGTGTGCTAGTGTTGTCCCCCTCCCCCCAGCATGCACTCTGATTAGGGGATTTTCAAAATCTCTCCATCGGCCATATTTTTTCAAAAGCAATCAATTTGAAGCTCTCAACAAAGTGCCCCAAAACAAATAAAAAAAAGCTTTAACATTGCCTTGAATTATTATTTCCCACAAGCACAAAAAAACTAAACTGACCCAGTGAACCAGCGGCTGGCTCAGAGAGTCAACTGTCAGCGAGCGCAGAGCTCAGAGAATGGCAGACGGATGCAGACTCAAGGGAGAGAGTCGGGAGGAGATGGAGGAGGAAAACGCAATGACGGTTATGAGTTTGGGCAGGTTATATTGAAGATGAAACAATTAAATAATACATATCTGTCAGGAGAGGAGAGGAGAGGAGAGGAGAGGAGAGGAGATGAGAGTATCTAAAAATGTCTTCTTTTTTATATTAAGAATAATATGTGCTACAGCTGCAGTAACATCTTGGATTTCTCATCTGAGATCTTGGATTTCAGTTCCCTCCACAGAAAAAGTGTCCAGAATTCCAATTTCTGTTCAACTTTACAGCGACTTTAAAGTGTGTAACTTCTGCCCCCCCATGATGAATTCTGAGTAATTACAACAACACTTTCTGCGGTAAGCGTGCTTAGATTTTATAGTTTTTGCTGCACGTCTACGTTATTTATTAGCAGGAGAATCAACAAGTGAAACAGTTCTTGGGCGCTTCTTGTGATTATTCGGAACTCCTGCACCAGTGTCGGTGGGCGACACCTGTTTGTAAACGCTGCCATACTGAGAAATACAGAGAGAGAGAGTTTTGTGGAGCCGATAGGCTTTATCAACTTTGTGTCGACTTGTTTGTCGACGGCTTGACTGTAACCAAAATTCAAATGAAAAACTTACGCAGTATAGCTTTAAAAACAGACCGCAAATGTGCCCTCCCATTCCCAGTTTCCCTTTGTCTCCAATACTCCTTCTCCTTCTCTGTTCATTCATTCTTTTTTACGTCTGAGTAGATAATCTCTCTTTTTGGCACAGACAACATTGAATGAAAGTGTCTCAGTATTTCAAACGACTGAAAGAGCTCTGTGAGAGGCATGACGGCGGCCCTTTCATTCTGACTGGGGAAACCCTGTCTCTTATTTACACATGTGCGCTGCATGTTTGAGGGCTGTTAGTGTGTGTGTGCGCTCTCGGACGTTGTTGATATGCCGAGCATGTTTCTGCTTTTGCCACCCTGCCAGTTCTCACGCCCCACCCAACCCTCACATTAACACACCACACACACACACACACACACACACACACACACACACACACACACACACACACACACACTCTGAGAAAGAGAAGAATAAAAAAGTTTTCTTACCTAGATGGTGTAGATCCGTGTGGATGACAGGCAGAGCAAGGGAGGCAGGGAGAGAGAGGGAGAGAGGGAGAAAGAAACACAAGGGGGAAAAGCTTGATTAGTGTTTGAAATCAAGACTTTTAACCTCTCCTCCGGCAAGTTAAGCTTCTGTATCTTGTTCGGCTCAAGACAGGTTGATGCCTGGGAGTACGCCTTAGCAAATCCACCATCCACTCCTCCTCTTTTCTTCCTTTGCTCTTTCCCCTCCTTCTCAAACAAACCCCTTCTTGACAAGAGGACAATAAGCTTTTCCATTTTCATTGCTTCCCTCTTCTTTTCCATTATTTTTCTCACCATCTGTACAGCCAATTCCTATTCTAACCCCCTATTTTCCTCACTCTCTCTCCATCCTCCTCCTACTGTCTTCTTCCTCCCTTACCACTTGTACCAAACAGACAGAACAGCCCCTGTGGGAACCCGGGAACCGCTGAGAAACCCCAATTAGGAGCAGTGAAAACCAGCAGGTGGGCCTCCTTGCAAGCGCACCACATGACAGAGGTGACCCTTCATGACACCTCGCATCATATCATGTCCTCCCTCTCCTGTCTACAAGCCTTTCCAAAGGTGCACATTTACTCTTCGGCTCACTGCTCTTTGGGGGGGAAGTACATCTTGAGGTGTGGGTCAAATACAAGGGAGGGATTGCAGGATCGGACAGGGTGGAAAGAAGAGAATGGGCTAAAACTCCTGAGATAGTAAACGCATAACATTCGGTGTGTGCTAAGTTCGGGTATTTTATTTGGTTTGGAATTAAGTCCAGATTTCCCATAACGCCTGCTGTGTCCTTTCTGTTGCAAAGAGGACATTCTGCCCTAAGCATCACTGAATGCAGTTACTGTATATGCACTATATAGCAATCCCATTATTCTTTGCTTTCAACAATAACCTGATTTGAGAAACTTGTAAGTGGGAAGCCGGGTTTCCTTTTACTTGTTAAAGGGATAAAAAAACCATTATCAACACAGATAGTATTTCTGCTGAGGAAAATATGGGGAAGGCATCATCTTTTTGGGACCATGAATATATGCACCAAATCGCATGGAAATCCATGAGATATTTCCATGTGTAGATAAACTGGCCGAAATTCAACCCTGCAAATAAACAAATTTGCATTGAACTGAAAGTGTCAAGTATTGAAAAAAATCACATGTATAAAAAAAAAAATAATATATATATATATATATATATTTTTGTAGTTTCATTTCCGAGTCTGTGCTTCATTCCGGAAGATCTGCCAAGGAACTCTCTCTTAAACCAACGTGGGTCATATAACGACTAAGACTTCTCCTAACACCTCATTTAGAAAACAAAGTATGGAAATTGTTTGAAAACTGAATACATGATGGGGGCCAACAATCTGATTTTTCTAAACTAGCCTGGTAAACTATGGTTTCAGCGCGATTAGGCTAAATAAGCAGCCGCTGGTTATAAGATAAGAGATTATGACAGCTTTTCAACAGTGAGTGTGCAGCCGTGCCCTTCGATAAACAGATGGGTGCGGCAACAATATCTGAATGGTGTAATACTTGACTGTTACATAATTTATCACAGTAAAACTCTTGATCTTTCGTGCTACAGAGCAATAGCAGATCTCCTGTGAAACTGGATCCGATGAATGGGAACTCACATGCACCGAGCCTCTCTTTGCGATGAAAGCCTCCTTTATTTATAGCAATTATGATAATGATTCTGGTAATACTTTATAGGTTTCAAAATGTTACACACAACATCTTCAGGGACAAATTAGGGCTTCTACTGTAGTTCTCGCATGCACACGCACACACACACACACACACACACACACACACACACACACACACACACACACACACCCAAACTCCCAACATTCTTTCCAGAGACCAATTGCTCTTTACTGTAAATATTCCTAAATGTCTTTTTGGGAGATGGCGTATACAGGCAACGACAACCCTTTGCTGAAAAGCCCTAAGCCTACCAATTACTGTAAGTTGGGGACACTAAGCAGCAGCGCAAGGTCTAGAAAGTCCCTTTTAAGCCAGTCAGGCAGCCGTTCAGTCAGACATGCAGTCAGCCGCTCACAGAGCCTGCGGCGCTGAGAAAGTTTCCTGCGGTTAAGACAGGAAGTGAGAAAGCGAGTCAGCTCGTTGAGGAGGCTAACGCGGCCTCATGTGGCTTACAGCAAAAAAAAAAAACATCAGAAGACATGGAAAAGGCTATGCTGAGAAGACGCAGCGCTTTCTTGTACTGTATATGCGACAGCTGTGGCTGCCGTTTTGTGGTGAGAAGGCAAACAACACAACAAGTGCTGCTGTTGCGTTATATTTTAATTCTCGGAAAAGGGAAAAAACTTCAAGATAGATTTTGGGGAACGGCAGATGGCAGCCGGTGGGGCCTAAATGATTGGTTGGTTAGCAGCCCTAACAATCAATTATTTGTATATCTCATTGATCGAGCAAAGGTACCAGACTTTTGGTGATTCCAGCTTTGAAAATGTGAGGATCTAGTTATGTTTCTACTGTAACGAAAATAATAGGATTTTAAAGCTCCCATATTATACACTTTTCGGTTCTATTATACACCATATTATATGGTCTTAGTGGTCCCTAATACGTTTTTCTTTAATTGTTTGCTGAAAAAAACTTTCAGATAATTTATTGTACTATGCTGATGTTCAGCTAATCTCACAATGGCCTATTTTTTAAAAAGAGCTGCAGCTCCCCTCGTAAATATACAATCTTTGAGCTGCCCCCGCCCCCTGTCCGGAAGCGAAGCCAGATACGCCTCGCCCTCTGTCTGTCAGGGCCGTGGACCAATAAGAAATAGGGGTGTGGGCTGCACAGTGGAAGCTTCTGGCTTTCCAGTTTGTGAGGTCAGAAAAGGGGAAAATTCTGACTGGAGTATATTGGGGGGGAGGAGTGGGGGTTTCAGAAAGGGGGAGAGTGAGAACAGGAGAGATTGTTATTTTTTAATATTTTGGCAGTCTCTAGGCACACCGTGGACCCATGGATATGTTAGAACACATTTAAAAAGTGCATTTAGCATAATATGTGACCTTTAAGAAAAAGTGCATACAATCATACAACTCCAGGTATCTCCCAACAACAGCAAAGCACCAAAACAAATCAAGCATCGTTTCCGCTGTTAAAAATAAATAAATAATTCACACACAGAACTGGAAGCAGTCTACTTTATAAGGCTTCCCATAAATCTTTGTGTTGTTGGGGAACAGCTGCACCGGGCATTGAACGATGGCTGGGCAGCACCCGCTCTCCTTCTCCTCTCAGGCTTTGTTAAATGCCACGCCGCCGAGTGCCGGGGCGCATTGTTGGAAATTCATGACCACTAAATATCAAGCTAGCTCCCGTCAATGAACATGTGCGGAATACATTAAGAGGAAACAAAACCAAAAGAAGCCTTAATGGGAACCTTAATAGTCTTGCTCTTTTCAAATATGTGTAGGCCTACGCCATGATTATTCGAGCTATTTGGTGGTAAAGTGGCAGGGCAAAGAGGTACACTAGTTGTATGATTCATCAGAAAAAAACCTACCTTAAGTGTCCAAAAAAGGGGAATATGCACTGCTTCTATTAATGCAGGTGAAAAAGCAAAAACAGAAAATGATATGATTTGAAAACAAATAAAAGGGCAAAGTGCTCAGCGAAAAGGTTACACAGTTATCACTGAGGTTTCCCACCAGTTTTTGTCAGAGCGTGTGAGGCAGAGAAAAGGTTGATAGTTGTCAGGTCTAGGCACAGCCTTCACCCCCCTCAGGTGTTTTGACATTTTAAGTGAATTTAAGCGCGGCGGGCTTCTGCTGAAACCCAACACCACGGCAGTCTCCATGCCGACAGCAGCACCAGCAGTTGTCTCCCACAACCAGCCTTGACATTTTGTCTTCTTCTCGGCATGAAGTGTGGTGTGTGTGTGTGTGTGTGTGTGTGTGTGTGTGTGTGTGTGTGTGTTCCTGAGTGGAAGGAAGCTGGGCTGCTTCCTTCCACCCACCACTTTCTTTAGATAATGTAACACATGAAACCTACACACACACACAGGTGTCAAACTGCAGAGGGAAGTCTGCGTGGGTTTACAGAATGAGCGAGAAAGAGGAAATCACTATGTTTTTTTCCCCGTTCCATTTACAGCTCAGACCAGAGCAGTGCTCACATTCCTCTGGAGAAACAAAGACAAGATGCTGGACCAGATAGCAGCCTGTTAGAAAACAATTTTGTTTTTGTATTTTCAATTAATTACTGCACTAAAAGATACCGCATTATCAGATCAGACTAACATTTCCCCTTTTGTAAGTGAGATACCACATAATTAGATTAGACTCAGATTAACTGGATTACTTTCCACTGCAGTTTGCAAAACAGCATGAAAGGATCATAACCCACAGAATTTGAATGAGATGAAACCGGAAAGAAGTCATTCTGTTTTTCTCATGGAGTTGCCCTTTTGACCAATATTGCATCTCTTCATTTAGTATGCAGTGACAGCTCTCTGTGCCCTTTTCACACAGCAGGTTACAGTTTGCCTTATCATCTAGCAAATGTCCCTCTGATTAAAAGGTAAACTGAAGAGACCACAGCCTCCTCTAAAGAGTGTTTTCACATGTATCACCTTCGATGTATCTCTTTCACACTTTTTGGAGCCTAAACGGAGGTAGGTCTAGGTTTATGGTTTGGCATTTTTACTATTGCAGATATGGTATCTGAATTTCCGTACAGATGCCAAAATAATAATTATTTTTTTTGCAATATGTATAATTCCCTTCAAAAAGTATGAATCAAAACAAAAAACAAGCTAATTTTTGGAAATCTGAATTTATACAAATAGTTTATCGTTAAACAAATGTTTAAAATGGGCAAGATTGTGAGTCATCTGTAAAACTGTCAGTAGATTAGTTTTCGAAACCGACCAGACAACTGATGAACTTTTAAATGAGTTTCTGTTACTCTGTCTGTGCCCCAGACACAACATTCTATCACTAGCAAAGAAATAATGACGTTTTTCTGCTACAGAGCATCAAACAGCTGTTTTCTACTTTCTTTGTAGTTGTGAAAAACACAAGTGAAAACGCTGCATCTTTTATCTAAGTAGGTCATATCCACAGCAGCTGAAAACTCGATGATAAAACAGTGTATAAGACACAAGGACACGTGTAAGGACATAACCTATTTAAAGTCTACAAGCTGCAAAATGTTACTTGATGCAGCCTTTACAAGTGACCGCCTTGGAAAAAAAAATTTAAAGTCCTTTATATGCAGAAACATCAGACAGGTGTATGTAAAGTGGTCAGAGTCAGTGCTGCTGAGGCTATATGTATTCCCTGCTTGAAGCGCCATCAAAGAAATGTCATGTCATGTAGGTCCATTATTGCTTCAGTTGCTTTTCGGCCTAAAGGTTTCCAATGCAGCTTTTCGACACTGCAGTCAGACGACAAATGGTAATAGTGTGCTGTGGTGTGCATATCAAAATCTAGGACTTTTTCTAATACATTTTATGTGGGAAGTTGAAGTTACTCTCTCTCCGGCTCCTGACGTAAAACTATGAAGCCATAGTTATCGTTGAAGCTTCACAACATTGCTGGATAGTTAGAGAAACGTGGAACTTGTTTATTGCATTTTTTTAAATTTTTTTTTACAGAAACTTAGAAAAAAAAAAACGTGACGGCTATACACATCTGCACCAGCGTGGATAACGAGGCTGCCAAATTAACTAGTGTTCCACTTCACCTCCCTGTTAGCGCTAAAGAATCTGCTGGCGGATTTACTCCCCCATTACGCACCATTACGGTTAGGTTAGGGTGAAATTATGGCATCAGGGGTTCAGCTGCTTTCTTCTTGTACCCTTATCTTGTAAAGCAGGGTGCTGGGACAAAAGAAGCACTTAATTGGTTCCAGAAAAATGTTTTACCAAACGCCCAGCTGCTATAGTCCCGTTTGACCCGTGGCCTTTTACCGCACGCAATCTTTAAAAAAGATACGCAGCTTCCTCCATTGTGAGATATATACTTTAGCACACGTATGGGGAAGTCGAAACACACCACAAGTCTGAAAAGTTCCTGTTTAAGAGCTGTGCATCAAGACTGATTTGAGGATTAATGGTTAAAATGGTTATCCGTAAATTGCATGTTAAGTTTATAGACAATGCTTTCAAAGTGTGTGTCTGGGGTGCCACCCCTGAAAAGGCTAGTTATCACATCACATCATCCTTCTGTGTTTGAATATGAGTGAATGAGAGCCAGACAGACTGTGTGTGTGTGTGTGTGTGTGGTCAGAGGCAGGGCTACATATTCAAGTTAGAGTCCATCCCAACCAGGGGCTACTTCTGCAGTTGCCAGGAGTTACATGGAAAAATGATTGTCATGAAGCTCAACTAGTAAAACCCAAAATAATATTGAGTCAGATGATAACACGTGAACACCACTATTGATAGTGGGTAAAAAAGTGAAACTAAAAACTACAAATAGCTCAAAATGATGACAAAGTATCTGAAATAGCTATAAGTAATGAATTAATGTTGGAAATAGCTCTAGGTAAAGGATAAATGGTCAGCATAGTGAAATTAACTAAAATTGTCAGTTGAATTGAACATATTTTTAAGGCGGTTAATTCAACCAAACTAACCCAATGAGACTGGCAATTTGCCCTCAGTGTGTCGGCCGATGCAAGTGCACCTATGTGTGCTGCGATGCCTTCAAGGCCCCTCAGAAACCCCCTGACAAACTGAACAGAAACTTCAGTCCACGCGAAAAAGAAAATGCTCGGATGGCCAATTACCATAAGAAAGGACCGTTGGCACCGACTGCAGGGAGGCAGCGGCGGCGTCTGAGTCCGCTTAAAAATTGCAAATTGGAGCCGAGGCCTTTTGAAATCAGTATCAAGTCTGACACTTCATTATTGTCTAGTTATTTGCGAGTGAGAGCCTGGCAGAGAGAGGCTGATCGTCATCTTGCCAGGTCCAGCATGCGTGTGACAGAGAGTGTTTGTGTGTCTGCAAGCAAACAACACACACCCTCACCAGACTCCTCTTGCCTCTTCAGAATACAATAGCCCATACAAACAGGAAGCTGAGTTGGGCACTTCCTGTGGTTTAAATCCAATCAGCCACTTCCTTTTAGCTTTTATTTTTGTGCCTATGTGTGTGTGTGTGTTGCTGGAATCCTGCCGGGGTCACTTAGCGAGTTCCTTTGGGAGGGTTGCTATAAAAACATCAAACGGCAGCGGAGGTAAAGCAACAGCAGTATGGCGTGTGTGTGTGTCCTTTCACTGTATAATATGTCTTTGGCCAGACATGAACATGCTATAAGTCTGTATAGTTTAGCTTGTTAGGGTGTGGGTGTGTGTGTGTGTGTGTGTGTGTGTGTTTTTGTGTGTGTAATCCTGCTCATTATGGTTCTTCAGGGGTGATATTAATGAAGCATTTTTTATGCAGAGCTCCGTCAGTTCAACAAGCCCCTGACGTGATTAATAACTGCTTTGCTTCCCCTTCTGTGTGAGTGAGTGTTTGTGTGTGTGTTTGTGTGTGTGCTGGTGTGAGTAGCCCAGTATGTCTGAGTGCATGTGTGCAACACATAATGCAAGTGTGTGTTTTGTGAAGTCTTATTACAGCCTGACCGATACATTGGCTGTGGTGATATTACAGGCCAACTTATCATTTTGATGTATTTGCCCACAACACATATAGTAATTTGTTCAGTGTAAACTATAGTACACTCAGTGGATTATGTTAGCTTAGAACTTTGAAACTGTTGCATTTTATTTCATGCTCAAGGCTTATTTTTCTTAAGGGTTGCACAATACCAAATGTTGTTTTCTTGTGATTTTTTCTAAGCTCATTTTTCTCTGTATACAAAAATGCAAGAAAACGGTTGGGATAATTTCTCTTATGAGGTAACATAAGGCCAGAGTCTCAATTAAAAGTATAGCGGATAGATTGAAGCTTTTTTATATGATGAATTTGATGATCCGTGCATTTCCCTATATTTCAACTTTAGTACATTTCTGTAACGGGCCAATTGGAAGTGAACGTTAAGTAGATGAGAGTACATTAGTTCTTCCTGTTTATAGGGGCCTGTGTATAGTCTGCCAGCCACTCTGCTGCTTCTCCCTGGCTAATAGACCTCACAACGGTGTCATCTTTCCCTACAGGACGCCACACAGCGCTCCAGGCTTTCCGGCAATAATGAGCCAAATGGTTTTGAATGCAAACCACGAAAAAAAAAAAAAAAATTATGGCGCAAAGGCTAACACACATCTCGTTTACATGACAAGCAAGCTAAGCTAGCGGGAGGTTTTGTCAATGAGGTTTTTCGTGCCTGGCCTATAACGACTTGCGAAACCGAGTGGTTGTAAACGCCGGTGTTGTATGCAGCGCAGCCACATTATCTCCTGAGCTATGCGCAGCCCTGCTTAGCCAAGGTGCTCATCATCCATCTTCATTCCCCCAAGGTGCCGGCGCTGGCGTATATTGCGTGCGTACGAGAGAGAAGGACGACTTGAGATTCAGAAAAAAAGGGGGTGAGAATGTTTGTGAGTGTCTTAAGAGATCCATTACCATCTACACGCTCTCTCTCTCCGGATGGGATGACCTTCTTTCTTTCTCTCCACCTCCCATGTTGAAATTTTATGTTCTATATACGCCTGGTTTTGCGAGAGGCTGTCTGTTGCACTTACTTCATCCCCCCCCTGTACGCTTGTATATTAACTCCCTCAGACGTGAAGCGCCTCACTGAGCCATAAGCTCTCGCCATGAAACAAATCAAAACCTCACGGACCACATGAGCATGTCAGACCCATTGCATTAGTGTACTGCCAACAGATGCATGGGTCCAGATGTGTGTGTATATAAAAATGCCTGCCAGCATTAACAAAATCAAATGGACAGGAACCGAAAGGCACACATCACTAGCTTTCCTTTCCACTTACTATTCCGATTTCTCACTAAAAATGTGTGGCCTGTCATCCATGTTTTTTACCCTCTAATCAAACTGCATCAGTGAAGTCGCTTGCCTGAGGCCGCTGAAATAAATTTCTTCTAATCATGAATAGTATTCACAACTACTCACTGTAGAATCTTAATGCACCATCCGCAAGAGATGAATGTCAAGTTTCCCTGCTGTGGGTCAAAATAACCATATCTGATGGAAAGGTGCAATTGTTCTTTTGAATTTAAATACTTAAATGTTAATATTAATCGCAACAGCTTCACGTAGTCAACAATACACACTGCCTGTGGAAGCACAATCACATGAATTAACATCAACAAATAAAGTTGATCTCGGCCAATTTATTTTGCTGACCCACGACTAACTGATCAAAATGATGCTCAAAGATGAGTCTATAGGGAAGGAGACATTTTGGTCACTGACACCAAAACCAATATATCTGTAGTTGAAGTCAGCAGGGGGAAAATGTGAAATCTGATCCAGAGACTGAGATCACTTTCATGTTGCTTCTATCTCGACAAGGGCTGATAGGAGTTTTGGTAAGCGGATATCATCCTCATATACATTTCATTGCGAAAAACATTTGTTCGCTGATCCTGCATCAGCACAACTGAGCAAGCTGTGAGAGACAAATAGTCTGGCTGTGCATGGTCTACCAGGACTGGGGCGACACACACTCTCTCTCTCTCTCTTTTCATGTCAGCAATGCACTGCTGCTCTATCCGGGGACAGCAGCGGGCCATCAATCTTTATAAATCATTCAGTTCTCCTGCTCTGCCCTCCACGCACAAACACCGGAGGAACACACTATAGGAATGCAGACAAGTACACACACACACACACACACACACACACACACACACACACACACACACACTGGTGTTTTTATTTGAAAAATACTGTAAATGCCATTTGTTTCTACTCTAGAGATCAACTATTACCTGATATGTGAGAGCTTATTTATATTTCATTGTTGCATGCCCATTAAATATTTCCAGTAAAACAATCCTTTGGTGCACACATGAAGTGAAACATTAAAGTTTCAGCAGCAACCGCAGTCTGAAAGGAGAACTGAATAGTTACTACGGGCAGCGTTTGGCCGCACGGATTAGAAAGCAGAATGAAACCCAGGCGAATGCAGAAGCACACACTCACAGGAAGTGTCATATAAAACCAAAACGATGACCACAAATGTAGAACTTGAAACGCAGCGCTGGTTACATGTGGTGCATTGTAAGGCACATGTTAACCTACTTAACTAGTAAATAACAACCGTACAAATAAACTACTGTAGTGAGCTTCCCCATATAATGTTCTCTACTGTACCTGCTTCCTTTTGCTCTCTGTCCTTCCCTGTAAATAGTCAGTACTGTTTCTGAAAAGCAAATCACATGTGTTTTGTGTGTGCTCACTTTGACCTCTAGGGCTTCTTACTTGAACCTATACATAAGATGCCACTACAGCATTACTTTGTTTGGTTTCACAAATAGATCATCCTTAATTTTTCTCAATTTTCTAAACCACTTTCCAGCTACTTTAGGAAGCTTCAGCTTGCTTTAAAAAAAACCTCAAAGTAGTGACGGAGGGGTTAGAGGTCAACTTCGCAGCCACTCTAAGACACAAAATACAAGAGCAAGAATTTGGCAGACGTTTTGCCTGATTGGGGCCGTGTAGGGAGACAAGTGGATCACGGTGAATAATTCACCAGCTCCTTTTTCAACACTCAACTGGGACTAAAGTAAATTTGCTATATTCTGTGGGGAAGAAAATTCAAATCTCAGTATTTTGCGGGGATGTGAATCATTTAACGGCTTGTCAAGTCTAAGCTGAGAGAGACTTCATGATGAGGAGCGTTATCTGGGACGAGATATACATAAAAAAAAGATGCTTTGTGGACTTGAGTGTCTTCTGTCAGCAGAGCGGCTGTTGTGACCCCCCCTGTGGTCACCTTGTATTTAAATAACATTGCGGCTCATTGATCTCCGGGGAGAGAGGCCACGTTGGCTCCGATTTAGACTGCAGTGGAATGCCGGAATGTCTCTGGCCCGGAGCCAGCAGCCTTTTCCTGGTCCGACCTCTGACCTCGGCCACTGCAGAAAGGGGGGGCCTCGGCTGTATGAAGGGAACGGTGTGTGTGTGTGTGTGTGTGTGTACAAGGCTACACAAGGCTAGGCTGCGACCACCTGCTCTTCCTCTGATCTAATGACCTTGCTTCCCAGCCAACCAGTGGTACCCCACCAAACACACACACACACACACACACACACACACACACACACACACACACACACACACACACACACACACACACACACACACACACACACACACACACACACACACACACACACAAACATGCAGACGCACACCTACCCGACACAGGCTCCTAACCTCAGTCCCCCTATTGTGCTCCCAAGTTCGCCTCCGCCCGCAAACACGTGCGCGGCGGCCCGTGGCCCGGGAGTCATGCTCTGTGATCGTGGGTAAACACATAAACTAAAGGCTGACTGCACATGTCAACACACAGTGAGCCGCCTGTTCCAGTGAGGGCATAAACACACAAACAGATACACACACACTACGAAGGGGGTGACTAACTCTAAGTATAGTCGGGGATAAAAGCATCGTCAAACGAACAGGCATCATAGCCCAGTACTATATGTATACATGTGCGTGTGGATGCCGCGTTACTCATGCGGCAGACATTTACGGCCTTCATCTGGTAGCTATACATAACATCATTACCCCATCGGCATGCATTAACGGGAAAACTTGCAAGCGTGTTGGTGGCCTCTTCTGCGTGTCTGTGTGTATTTTCTCCTCTATCATCCAATAGCCCCGTTTTCCATGTGACTGACTCGTGAGGCAGCACTGCAGGAACATTGGAAAGGAAAAATTAGCGTCATTACATCACTCCGGCCTGCACTAACCTCTTGCCCCGGGAGCGCCAATGTAAAGGGGGTGGGACAGGGGGTAGGGGACTTGTTTGGAAGCATT
The DNA here is from genome assembly GCA_026929865.2 of Hyperoplus lanceolatus. Lineage (NCBI taxonomy): Eukaryota > Metazoa > Chordata > Actinopteri > Uranoscopiformes > Ammodytidae > Hyperoplus > Hyperoplus lanceolatus. The sequence continues at coordinate 9,616,209 of CM049413.1, read as the reverse complement.
TTTTAAAAATAAACTTGAAGAAAAAAAAAAACACAGAATGACTAATCGGCGAGGAGGGGTAGAGCCGGGCAGCGTGACGACTCTTGAGGGAGGGGAATAAACTCTGGAGCATGGCAGAAAGTAATCAGTCTGAAAAGGGCCTTTATGCTCACCGTGCCAAGTCTGCGGAGGTAGATGCAGGAATATCGGGTGAGTGCGGGAAAAGAGAAGGAAGAGGAATGAGGGGGTGGGGAATATTGACGCGTGGGAGACAGACGAAGACAGCCAGAGCAAGAATGAAAGAAAAAGTCGTGAAAAACAAAACTAGATGAAACTAATAAAGACGTTGTTTTAAGAAATCAAAGTGCGCTTTGAATCAAATGGATAGGAATACAATATACAATATGAAGAAAGACAGAGAAAGCAATGAGGTAGGGAGGGATAAATATACTGACAAGAATAGGCCTATATATATTAATGCAAGCAGGAGTGACAGCAGCTGAGAGAAAGATGCAGGAGATGAGTTAAGGAGGGGGATAGTAATGAAAATAAGAAAAATCGAGCCAGGGCGGCGAATATAGAGGGAGATGAGGGGGTAATTTGAGATGATGACAGTGTTTCCTTTCCTTAACTCTAGTTCTGGCATTTCCATCTCACACACGCACAGATAGAGAGAAAAGACCCTGGCTGTAATGTAATACTCTGCAAGTATGGTCTGAGTCAAACGTATTGGTTGTGTGTGTCTCTCTATGTGCGGTGTGATGCGAGTAAACTGAGAAGCCTTCACTGCAAAATCTATCATGAAAAATATCTTGAGGAAAAAAAAAAGCCTGCAGTTTGGGCTGAAAGCAAGAAAGAAAGCTCTCAGAGAAACACACACACACATACACAAACAAACACACACACACACACACACACACACACATGAAAAAAATAAAATAAAAACAGAAGCAGCGTCTTTGTGAAAACAGGAGGGATAAAGGCAGGGTATTCCCTCATCGCCCCTGGCTCGGGTTTCTGTCGACAGAATGGAAAACGGAGTATGGGAAGTCTCGAAAAAGAGCAGAAAATTATAGATCTCTCTGTCACTGTCTGCTTATGTCATGAAAACCATGCAGCGACCACATGGCATTAGCCCGAGATGGTTCAGCGCGCTCAGACACTGAGACATGGCATTAGCAGCATGTGAGAGGTTTTGTGCGGCTACGTCATGGTCCACACGTGGAAAAAAAAGGAAAAAGAAAAAAAAAGACCAAGGCAGGCTGGTTTTTACACTTAAGCAAGTGAATTAAAGAAGGTAAAGCATTGTCGGAAAGAGAGAACATTTAAACGAGGGGCTACTTCCCCCATAGACGACGGTGTGTGAGTTTTTTGAGTGTCTTAACCGGCGCACTCTCCCACCCCGCACATCAAAAGGCACTGAAGTGGCTGGGGCTCTCGGAGGCATTAAGTCACGTAAAGCCTAGACGGAGGCCATACACATGCTCCCCACAAATAAAGCTGGCTGGGATTAGCCTGACAATGGCCCACAGTGAGTCACACAGGCTTTTTTCAAACAGGGTCAGACCACAGCCACACACAAGCAAAAAGGTGCATTGCAGAAAAAAGAAAGAAAAACAAAGACATGAAGCTTGAATAAATTTACCGGTGCAATGAAAGACCTTACAGTTATCTCTGGTTTGTTTCATTCAGTACTTTAATGCAGCGAGTTGGAGAGCAGGCATAGAGGTCAACTTGGTGGATGGGAATACAGCAGACCTGCACTCAGCGATTCAAACTATTTTATATGCCTTCTCCAGATCATACCTGAAGGTCATGATCTTGAAGATCTCACAAAAATCTTCCTCAACTACTGTCCAATATTAATGTTTTGTTTGTTTGTTTGTTGATAGACGTATAGCCTATACAACACACAATTTCTCCAACACCCATTTCATGGTTGAGTGTGCATGGTCTGAATTCTGATGATGTAACACTGGGTTTGGATTGGGCCGTTAAAAAGGTACTTTAGAGACTTGGCAGGTAAAGTTAAATAAACAGGACAAGAATTCACATTAAAACCACTTCATGAATAGATGTGAAGGAAGACTGAGGGTCACGGGAATGCCAAACACACGGGTAGACAGACACACACACGCAAGGGGTGTCAAACTGAGTTTAAGTTAATAAGAAACCCTTGCAAAAAGTCACCAACACAAGGTGCCTCCAGTGTCACTGGGCTGTCAGCCTCTGCATTAGACACCTGAGCTTGAGCAGGGCAACACATTCGGACTTGCCAACGCTACCTGTCAGCACCAATATAGGCTTTAGCTCACACACAGATAGATAGACAGACACACACAGACATGCGCACGCTGTCCTGTACGCACACACCACAAAAAGAAAAAAAAGTGACAGCCAGAGGAAGGGGGGAGCACGGACGATGGCTTTAAATATCGATGTGATGAAAGGGTGAGGCTCCCAGCGCATTCAAGGAAAGAGAAGATGGAGGGAGGGAGAGAGGGTTCAGGGGGGGGGGGCGGCTGGCAAGATCAAAGGGAGTCAATCCCTCTTTGGACCATTTGAGAGGTGGTGGCTGTCAGCAGGCATGAGAACAAACACCGACAAATGTGACGCAGGGAAGGGTTTACATGCAAAGCATTGCCACAGTACACACTGAAAACACAAACACACACACACACACACACAGTCACGAAGGTACAAACGGCGAGACAAACGCCCAAAACACATCGTTATCGCGAGTATTAAAACAAACATAAATGTAATCATGCTGGTTTCCGAGATATGCCTCCCTTGTTTTCTTTCTAATTGACATCCTATCACCCTCTTGGATCTGTTTTTTATTTTTTAGTTGCATTCCACACACCTTTATCTGCTAGAGTCCCAAACACCAAATATAGTTCTGCTTTTATCCCAAGTCTCACAGCACAGGATACATTCTTAGTTTGAGTGGCCCCTGTGGGAATCACAGACTCGTCTGTAGCAGCATCAGCACCTTTAAGGCTCCCATATTATACACTTTTCGGTACTATTATACACCATATTATATGGTCTTAGTGGTCCCTAATACGTTTTTCTTTAATTGTTTGCTGAAAAAAACTTTCAGATAATTTATTGTACTATGCTGATGTTCAGCTAATCTCACAATGGCCTATTTTTTAAAAAGAGCTGCAGCTCCCCTCGTAAATATACAATCTTTGAGCTGCCCCCGCCCCCTGTCCGGAAGCAAAGCCAGATACGCCTCGCCCTCTGTCTGTCGGGGCCATGGACCAATAAGAAATAGGGGTGTGGGCTGCACAGTGGAAGCTTCTGGCTTTCCAGTTTGTGAGGTCAGAAACGAGGAGAATTCTGACTGGAGTACATTGGGGTGGAGGGGTGGGGGTTTCAGAAAGGGGGAGAGTGAGAAAAGGAGAGATTGTTATTTTTTAAAATATTTTGGCAGTCTCTAGGCACACTGTGGACCCATGGATATGTTAGAACATATTTAAAAAGTGCATTTAGCATAATATGTGACCTTTAACAATATTTTTTTAAAGTAGCACAGCAAATTATCACTGCTAGCTGATGTCAAACTGTGTCATTGTCTCTTTAGGGAAACTCACTTGTAGCATAGAACAATGCCGCCTGGACTAGCTTTATATTAGCAACATACATTTTTTCCTGCAAGTATCTTTTGTTTTCCCTGAAATAAACTTTAAAAACCAACTCTGGCATTGTGACTCATGTAAGTGTGCATGGTTGCACATTTTCAATCCTGGAACAATAAAAAGGAAACTGAAAGCGCAAGATTAAGGTTCAGGAAAGTTGGGATCTTGGTTAAATATTGAATATTGACATAAAGAAAACTACATATCTGGCAAAGCAAATTGCATAAACCCTTTTTCTTAATAGGAGCTAGGGGTGGTTGGGTTCTGTTGTTTTAGTGTATTGTTGGGTATTTTTGAAATCAGGCCAATATATCTCGGCGAAGGAGGATTTCGTCTTTCAATTATTCAAGGGAAGTAAAAAAAACATCAAAATCACTCAAACTCAAAAGCCAAAGGATGTCTTCACGGCACACAACACAGAAATACATTCTTTTCATGTGCTGCACCGTCTCCATCGCTCTCTCTCTAACGCCTACACAAACAATCAATCTGAAAAATCTGACATCGCTCAACCTCTCCTATAGGAAAAGCCGCCGCAGATTAAAAACCCAAAGTCGTTCAACAAAGCTGTCAGTTGAGGGCCGTGAGAGCAGCGAGCACCTGTTTTTATTTCGGATTTCCTTTCCTTTTTCCTCCGCTTTGTTTTGTGCACTGATGTTTTTTTTGTCTTTCCTCCTGGGTGGAAACAGTGCCTATTATTTGATTGTCCTCCTCACACCTTCCATTCGCATCCTTGTGAGACGGCTTGTTCAGCTGGAAGTAAGGAAAGGTTGTGGCCGTTTCCATTGACTTCTAGACAAACCAAGTGATCGCCAAGGTCGTTCATCACAAGGCCGTACAGTATAGGCCTACACCGAGGGGGAAGTATGAGTATGAGAAGTACAGCTCAACTGAGTGAATTGTGGCATTTTTTCCATTCTGACCAATGACCTCCATGGGATGCACAGCTGAGTTTACTTTGTTTCTCCAGAGAGAGAGAGAGAGAGAGAGAGAGAGAGGCAGAGAGCAGGATGTGTCCTTTCCAGGGTACTGACAACATGTTTCCCCCCATTGCGCCTCGCTGGCCACTTTTCTCTGGAGGATTAGTCCGTCCGTGTGTGTGTGTGTGTGTGTCAAGAGGCTGGCATTGGTTCAGAGGTTGCAAGGCAAAGAGCTTCCCCCTGCTTTGTAGAAGTGTGGTCGTATTTTTTCTACCCCTCACACAACGCGCACACACACACACACACACACACACACACACACACACACACACACACACACACACAGGCTTCTCCTAGGTGCAGCCAGCTCTCAAGCGGAGATACACACATAAGGCATCTGGCCTCATGCTGTTCAGGTCTGGGAGGGATAATAAAGCGGCACCGCAGTTGGGGTTTCATTATATTAAAAAGTGAAGGATTTTTCCTTAGTTGTTTTATGCTGAAACACACACTATCAAACTAAATCTCATCTTAGTACATCTGCAAAAGTCAAATTGAAAAATTAAGAATATATTTATTTATTTTGCCTATAGGGGCTCTTGTTCAAGTCAGACCAAAACAGATGTGATGACATTACATTAACCCTTAATGATATACTGAACATGTCTCTGTATCTGTGGCTCTCCAATTGTATGGATGCAAAAATGACAGCTGTGCCACACTAGCCTGCTCGATGATGATACAAAATTATGATGATTACTAAATGTCTGATAATTCAATATAGCGTTCATTATAGAGTAGAGATGTACTAAGCGTCAATAAAGTAGTGATTGAGTGAATTTCAAACGCACACCTGGCAATTGCAATCCTCGATTAGATTCAGCTCTTTAAACTCTTATTTAAAATCCATACCAGGGGGTTCAGTTGTATTGCTGTGGTGTATCAGATAATAATTTAAAAAAAGGAAGTCATGGACTCATTACAGAGCCCCACAGAGGTTTTTCAGTTTGTTTGTTTGTTTGTTTGTTTGTTATGTAACAACAATGTGCAGATAGATTGCGATGCTATTTTCTTTATTTAGTTAATTTTCACCTCAATTAGCATTTGTGCCTGAGAATTTGGATAAGGACATTTCCTCAACGTGATTTCTCTGGCCTTATAGCGCTATAGAGGAGTGTATATATTTGCAGTGCGGCACAGTGGTGTACATTTATCTGCAGTGTAATATTCTCACGCAGCCAGCCTCATGTCTCGGTAGGCGTGGAAGAAATGTAAGCAGGGATATTAAAAGCAGCGACACAGGCGACCCCTTCTAGCAACTACAATTAATCACTGTGGGCCAGAGGATGGCCAAGTACAAACCTGTATTTACCAGAAAAAAAAACAGAACACCAACCTTTGTCCCCCCCCTGACACCCCCCCCCCCCCCCTCTGGCTGAGATCAAATTAGCAGGAATAGAACCAGAAACCGCAGCGGTACCCATGCTCCCTTTCAATTATATTACCGAAACCTGGAAATATAATATCCACATGCGCGCACACAGGGCTGCACCGACCCCAGCGTGACTTCTACGCTAATCAATACCCGACCATGTGTGTCAGCGAACAGTGGACTACGCAATCATTACCGCCTCAACCTTTGTCTATTTTCCTCACCCATCTCTCTCTCTCTCTCTCTCTCTCACTGTCTTCTTGTCTGTCCAGCAGTGAAGCGTCCATGCATGCAGCAGGGAGTAGAGGCTTTCAATTTGATCTCCTCTTCCCCCCTTTAAGAAGAGAACTGCTGGCCCACCGCTTGTAAGACACTGTGAGTTCTTTTGGTGAGCATGGCCACCGGGGGAATATCTCACCGTTCTGAACAAGCCATCAAATCACATGAAGAAAAAAATATTGCGGGGGGGGGGGGGGGGGGTGATTGGAATATGAGGATGGAAAAGTGTGCGGAAAAAAACAGGATGTATACAGTATACAGTTAGTGCAAGACTAGAATGTTTTAAACCGTTCAGACCGGAAGAGAAGATTTTGTGTTTTGGACAATTTCATCATTTTTTAAAGACACATAACCAACAAAAATCGACGTGATTTGGCAAACATTCCCGTTGTAATCCAAAATACAGTTCAATTGTATTAGTTCAATATTTTTTTTTAATGTGAAAAAGTTTTTCAGAAAACCCTCAGGTTTTGGGAAGTCTTAGAGCACATGTGTCCCCCGCCAGATTGCCCGACACTTTTGATCTGGATAATTCGGCCGATTTGAATCAATTCTGAAAAAAAAAAATTATGATTTTTTTTTTTTTTTTTTTTTTTTTTTTTTAATGGAGTCTGTGCCATATCCGCACCGCATACACTCCCAATGTTATGAAACTTACGTGGCTTACAGCTAGGAATGTCTGCTGAAAGTTCCACAGCTCAGGATTTTAAGGCATGAATTGATGAACTTGCATCTAAGAAGAGCTGCTCACTCCAGCCGCTAGGGTGCAGCCAAAATAAAAAAGCAGATTTTAGCAACGTGGGAAATGGTAAATGGCAATCTTGCTTCACCGCTATTAATGTTTCCTCCAGTTCTTTATGGCAAAGTAAAAACCGAAAAAATAATAATAAAATAAAAATTTTTTTTTTAGTGCTGAACAATTAATGTACTAGCCAGCGCGGTGTGTCTGTGGCTCTGCGCGCGCGCGAAACGAGCAGGAGCATGCTAGTGTAGGCCTACAAGATTTATTTTCTAATTTTCCATGCTGCTTTATTTTTATGTTTTAAATTGGGAAAAACTTATTCCAAAACAACCAATATTGTATTTAAAAATAAATCAGTGTATTTTGTACTGTCTGCATGTTTGCACAAAATGTGTCCCTGTACATATAGTAAACAAAATTGGACAAAAGTGCCTGTAGTATTTGTGTATTCAAATAAACAGTTGTTTATTTCATTAGTGCGTATGCATCTTTGAGCAAAATACCCCCAAAATGTTTGCATTATTTTACTGGTCCGGCCCACTTGAGATCAGAGAGGCTGTGTGTGGCCCTCGAACCAAAATGAGTTTGACACCCCTGTCTTAGAGGGTGTTGATTTAGGCAGATTTAGGACTAATGGGTATGGGAAAGGAATGGGCGGTGGTATATGGAGAAAATGAGTTCAAATTAGTCTGAATTGTAAAATGGGCAAAGGGGACCAGAGGTGTGATTTTAACATCTTCCTCCTGTTACAACCACTCCCTCTTGGCCAACAAAAACCCCAACACTTTTCAATGCGGCAGCAAATGCAGCAGTAGAGGCGGATTGCTCATCATTTGATTATCCTTAGAGATTCATTGCAAAGAAAGACGTTTTTAAATAGTTTTTATTACTGCTTTTGGTCTGGTCGCACACCCAGTCCGATTTTCGGTTCGCTCGTGCGAGCTCTATGGTCACATATCCGTATTGGTCGCAGATTTCAGTGTGGCGCAGCAACGTGAATTGAGAAGCCTATCCCTCCAGGTGAGGGAAGGGGAGCGGGAGCCTTGTTTGATACAGTTATTTGTCATCATAATGACTGATAACGGGGCTGAACCATCAAAGAAAAAAAAGAACATGCAATGAAGAAAAGCTAAAAGGGAGAGTGATATAGGCTACGGGGGACGAGGGCGTTGCCAAGCAACGTGTATACAATTTCACGAGAGCGAAACTAGACTGCAGTGTTTACTCCTAAATGAATGAGTGGTTGGTACTAACACAAAGTTTGCTTTGCTTCACCATCATCAGATAATCATTATTTGAAATAGTAATTATTTACAACAACATAAACACATTACCTCATTGTGATCCATACTAACTGCCGTCTCTCGTTCATTCGCTTTCTGTGAGGAGTCGGACACCTAATCTTTCAGCTCCGTGAGAGAGAGTAGTTAGGTGACACTGCTGCATCAACTCATTGCAATCAGGTGCGTGTGGCAGTGACTGCATTAGTTCATGCAGTGTCAAAACCACTCTCACGGAGCCGAAAAGAGTCCTCACACTTTCAACACACAGACATGCACTATATTGCTCCCTTCTCAGTTCACACTCACGCGCAGGGCACGAGCTAGAAAACAGCTTTGCGACAGCGGGCGTCGTAAAAATACTACCGCTTTTGTCCAAAGGGGACGCCAACGTGCCATCTTACTCGTAGTGGCTTTAACATCCTATTCTTCGAGCCCTCCTCCTTCGCCAACACCTGCCTCTGTCGCATCTTCCAACAGCACACCGCCTCCTCCTCACTGCCACAGTCCCTAATGAGGCTCGGTGGGAATGCTCTTTGGCTCGCTCCCTGAAGATAGACCTGTTTCACTTTTCTGTTGTTTTCTGAAGAGCTGCTGGAACGGATTGTCTGCCACACACACACCATATGGCCTAGACGTGCCCCGGCATTTATGCAACAAACACTCACAAACTCAGACACACACACACACACACACACACACACACACACACACACACACACACACACACACACACACACACACACACACACACACACACACACACACACACACACACACACACACACACACACACACACAGGCACGCAGGCTAGCTATCACGTGTTCTTCAAGCTTGCGGGCACACATCGTAATGCCACGATTTTGCAAGGATGAACATACGCAGGCACACAATGAGGTGCACACGTTTACACACACACACACACACACACAATTATTAAAAGGTTAGGAGGACGGACTTATACATTAGGGTTGCACCATGGGCTCAGTCTGTCACTTCAAAATCCGCTTGTTGTTTTCTTGGCAGTTCCAATTGCCTTTATCCTTTGCCATTTAAAAAGCGGAACACATCACGCTTGGTTGATTTATTTAGTGCTTGCACACCCTCAACACTTCCTGGTGCGCTGCTTTGTTATTTTTGAGTGTGTAGTTTGCTGCATCATGAATTCAGATATTTACGCAAGAGGTTTTGGAAGGAAAGGAGATTGACTAGCCTCAATTACATAGAGGAAATACACTTACATCGTGAATTTGTGTTAAACTGTGGATTGACCTTAACATGCAAATTTGTGCCTTTTTTTAAAACCATGTTGTCAGTGCTGATCGTGAAGGGTACGGAGAGAACCAGACAGTCCGAAATGGAGAACACTATCAATATAACCTGTGTTGGTATATAACCCTGCTCTTCCAAGTGACAAGCGATGGCAAAATAAAGCTTTCCCCCTTTAAAAAACAATGGTAGCCTACTGCACAACCTGTAACTAATCACTAGGTCAACCAAACTTCCAGCGCCACAGATTTGAGGGTACCTTAGTAACAAAATTCTGAACTTTCCGTTTACTTTGCAATCGTCAAAATCCTGACACATTACATTAGAAGACGCTTTGCAGTGCTTTAACATCCGATAGGCCTTCAGAGGCATCGATTGGTTTCTCAAACTGGACTTCCTGGATCACATTTCATCATGCCTTGAGCAGTGCACCCCATTGGATTGTTTTAAAGCGGGTCTGTTTTCTGTCTTGGCACCCGCTATTCTGGAACAATATCTGACATCATGAGGGTACATTTTTGAGTTCTTAAAGCACAAATACACGAGGAAACAGTAAAAGAAAAACCTGTTGACAGCTAAGCTGACGGCAGGATGGGAAGTATCATCCGCCACATTCAATTCTAGAGGTAGACATTTCAGAGTTCCAGATCCGAATGCGAAATCGCGGCATGACTTCATATGTTACACAAATCTGGCAGAGGACGAACACAGAGCAGCAAACCACGTGATGACGAGCCGCTGCTGGCGAAGAGCTTAATGAGAATATATTGGCTCGGCCGTTTCTGAATTGAAAGGCAAAAGATGTTTAGCTGCTCCGTCTCTCCAACACTATGCCGGTAATTGGATAATAAACTCAACCTTGATGGAAAGTTGAGAATATTGTTATTTTTTTTTTAGGATACTGAGCACAATGTGATGGGTCAGATTCGTTCCGTTCTTCTTCTCACACACACACTCTTGTCTCTGAGTCACACAGTTTTTGGAAGCAGATTGGTTTTGTCCAGGTCTATTTCTGGATGTCATGCCGTGGAAGAAGAGGAAAAAATAAGATTAAGAACAGAGAGCCAGAGAAAAGGGAGATATATCCTCCCCAGCGGCTTAAGGATCTTGGAAACTTAAACCGTTTTATTCCAAAAAATTAGCCTCAGCAAAAAGGACAGTCTGTCACCGAGGCTCTATAAACACGAAGAGTTTGCACAAATACACACACACACACTGACATTAAGAAGTACTGAAACGCCATAACCATTCCTCATCTCCCACACTCGACATCAGGAAGCCACTGACTGCATTACAGTAAGCCCAAAGCCGCTTGCAGTTCGATCGATAACTGAACCTGATAACCATTTAACAAATTGATTTTTGAAATGGAGCTTTAAATGGATAGAGGCCACGGACGTACACAGATATGCCTTTGAAAACGAAACCCCTGACAGCTTTAGTCCTTCTGCTCAGTGCAACTCAGAGCCGAGTTGTTTTTCTCCTTCTGTAATCACCCTCTGACTTTTTCCTTCTGTCTCTCTCTCTCTCTGATAATTCCAAACTTTTTGAGCACCCATCCAATTATTGCCGCTTTTCGATGCATGAACTTTAAAGTTTTCACACTTTCTGTCAGTTGAAGACAAGAGAAACACCACTTAACAAAAAAGAGAAAAATGTAAGAGAATTGCTTTTATTTCTGTTGGAGCTATGTTCTGTATTCAGGAAAATGATGCATTCCTTTCATCCAAGCTGATGGAAGCACACCTGCCTGTTTTCGTTCCTTTTTTTTGGTTACATTTAAAAGCCAGCTTGAAACTCACTTGATAGTTTGATGGAAATTCTTTGAGTCATCGGGAGTTACAAAAAAAAACGGCACAAAAAGAGAACTGTGGAATGAAATACAGGCAGTATAGGGAAGAGTTGTTTAAATTAATTGGTAAGGCTTTCAAAAAGACAAATCCTCAAGGGCCTCTGAAACTGCTTGAGGCAGCTATAACCCTCCGATTCATCAATGAGGCAGCGATATTGAAAAAAGCAGATGTGAGAAACTTTCAACATGACTTTTTGTTTTTCTCCTCCAGTTCTTTTGTTCCTGTTCCTTGTTTTTAACTTTGGAAACCTAACTCCAGCTGTCTTCCCTTTGAAAAATGTCATCTGCTCTGTACCTAACAGAGACTCTGGAAAAAGAGAAGAGGAGTCAAACCCTCCCTCATGGATCATAACAAAACGCACTATATTCATCATTCCTCCCATTAGATCACTCCTGTCCTGACCCCAGATATTCCACTGTCTTTTCTCTCTCTCTTTCCTTTTCACAGTTTTTACAAGCCACTGAGTTCCCTTTCCTCTCTTGCCAAAGAGGTCAAGGTAAGTTCACTTCAACCCTACCCTTCCCCATGTGTGATCCAATGGGAGGGGGGTGGGGGGGGGGCGGGCTGGGAGTACTAATCCTCCCACACTGTGTGCCCAACACACACACGTGCACACAAACAGTCTGTGATTTAATGCGGAAACCTGAAGTGGGAAGACTGACAAAAAGCTCCCGGACAAAATGGCAGCAACGCTGGCGTTTTTTTCTTTCTTGCTGCCTGGCGTCAAAAGGCCGTTCCCCGCGGATCAGCCCAAAGCCCAAGAATGTGACTTCCCATACGTCGGCCGGGCTGAGCTTTCTAGCTTTGATCCCCGATTGAAGAGAAAGTCGGATTTTACGGCACGGTGAGTGACGGGCCAGGAAAAAGGGTTGGGACTGGGGAAAAAGCCGGGCGGTCACTAAGGCAAAAGGGATTGTATTTTTGTGTGTGTGTGTCTGTGTGTGTGTGTGTGTGTGTGTGTGTGTGTGTGTGTGTGTGTGTGTGTGTGTGGCAGGGAATGAGTGAGAAGAACAAGGAGAAGGGTGGGTGGGTAGGGGAGAGGGCGATTGGCACCACACATTCTCATTTTTCAGCTCCTTTCTTTCACCCCCTCCAAACCCTAAGTCATTTCTTTCTTGGCAACCATGCCAGCTAAAAAGCTTTCCCTCAATGAGAGACAGAGGGGGATGCGAAAGGGGGCTAGGACTTGTCTGTCGTCCCCTCTGGGAGCTTTTGGAGCAAAGCACTGTACCAGAGAACAGAAGATAGATTCCCCCGGACAAGCTAGGGAACAATGGCGGTGACATGGCATAACTAATCGATATGAGAAAGCACCGACTTGGGGACGGGTGTCAGGTCTCTCGATTGAGGCCGCCCCCCCCCCCCCCCCCCCCCCTCTCTCTCTCTCTCTCTCTCTCTCTCTCTCTCTCTCTCTCTCTCTCTCTCTCTCTCTCTCTCTCTCTCTCTCTCTCTCTCTCTCTCTCTCTCTCTCTCTCTCTGCCTATACTGCGCTGCCACCGTCCTGCCATCCCTCCACACACCCTTCATTTCCTTTCTCAGCGGACATCCTTTGAAATGCTAAACAATCAGGGGCAAAGTCAGCACCTCGGCTTTTACCGCTGGAGACACCCAGCTCATTTCTCCCTGGCACGGCTCGGTTCAACCCTGGGCCTTTAGCTCTTTCCCCTCCCAGGAAGCTAATGCTGCCGATTGGAGGGATAAGAGACTGAAAACAAGCAGATTACAGCAGTTGAAAATATGAATTGTGACCGTTGTCCAGCATTGTAAATAGCCCAATAATGGCAGCTTGGAATAACTTGCAACATTTGCTTTCATTTACCAAGGACTCGATAATTATTAATAAATGAATTTGCACATGAAATGATGCAGCACTTTGGGCCTTTTTATTCTGTAATAACACTTGATTGTAATTTGTCTGGTCCAAGTCAGTCTATAAGTCAAACCCTTTTGTATACAAACATTTCTTGACTGGATTTCTGCATCATTTTTTCCATTATATAACCAAAACATCCAAATTGAATAGACGTCATACATCACTACTTCAATACATCACATGTGTTTGTTAACCTCAAATTTCCCTGCGTCCCTGCTGCTCATAATGCATTTTCCAAAGGTCCGGGATCTATTATTACAGTGGCATTTGCAGTGTAAACCTTTCACAGTCAGACTGAAGCCAGGTTTCAAATCCAAGTGTTGCGCAAGTTTCAATAGAATTAGCAGAAAATCCGAAAAAGAAAAAAGGCAAATTACTTCAGGGTTTTCAGCAACAAAAGAGTAACTTAGAAGAAGAAAAGCCTCAAGATAAACAGTTGGTCACGTTAATTCTCCAGTCAGGTGCCATTCAACCCTTGATGAGAAGAGGTTCAACAAGAGTCAAGTCAATGCCATTTAAAAATAAATCAGACTGCTAACAAGCTTGTGTTGTCACTAGCATCATTAGAAGCAAAGATGGCAATTTGTTTGTAATGTGTTCATGATCTTGATGACAGTAAAGCGCCCCGCTTCCTGATTAGTCTGAAAACAAGTGTGATAAACAGAAGTGGGTGACAAAGAGACAGTGAGAGAACTGAAACCTTATAATGATAGTTAAATCCCCATTGCGGTTACATATGAGCAGCACAAAAACACAAGATCATAGCTATGGAAACGGGCGTCTTATCTCTTTGACATTTCCAGTCTCTCTCTCCACCTCTGCATGTCTACTCTTTGAAAACAAATGCAATGCAGCAATTGTCTGCTTGTAAAAGTGCAAAAGTAAAACCTTGTAAAAACCAAGCTTTCATAGTCGGTATCTGACTAATCGCTGAAGTTTTTGACATACAGAAATGTGAAAAAGTTCCAGGGCCCAATTATTTCCTTATATAGTCCAATTTCATCTTTTCAAAACCTCGCTGGAAAAGTGTGTTATAAGACAGAAGATATATTACCTCTTGAGGCCATGATGCATGGGTGACATTTAATGGCAATACAGATGGGTAATTATACACACAATTACAGCCCCAAGCGCTTGGACTTGGTACTTGCGTTCTTTGTGGCCTCCGCATAGAAGGATTTTAAGTAGTTCCTTCCTATCCTTGCTTTAGGCAGTGGTGCTGTTCCACATTACCCGACAACGACGCTCATATATCACGGCCGTCACATCAACAGTACTCTTCTGAGAAATCCTTAATTAAAACTGGCAGAGCTGAGGTGTCTGGTTGGAGTCAAAAAGCACCCGGGAGACTGAAAATATGATGTTAAAGGAGGTTCTGGGCGAAGCCGAGGTTAGCGCTGACCACACTGGCGAAAACAGCTGTTTGCCTGTGCTATGTTGTGGTTTTAAACAAACACTGTCGCACACGCGTACGTATACATACATATTTATAGATGTCACACCCACACACACACACACACACACACACACACACACACACACACACACACACACACACACACACACACACACACACACACACACACACACACACACACACACACACAGAGCCTGTCTGTTCATGTGTTTTGGTCAGGCACAGAGCGAGGCCTCTGTGGTCTGGTAGGGTTCAGTAACACACATGCTCTCTGTTTATATTATGCTCCAAAGCCTCCTGTGGTCTGCCCAGTTCTGGCCTGACAAAATCTGCCGTCTCCAACTTTTGTTCCTCTTGTCTTTTTCCAATCAATCCAATTCACTGCTTTAGCTTGCCTCTCTCTCTCTCCACTTTTAAACATCACTTCATTTCCTCCAAGCGTCGATATATATCGACTTCAGTCAAAAAAAACTATGCTCTGTCTGTGTGGGTTTGCAGACACAGAGATAACTAGGCCTTTGGTTATATGCCCTGGTCATTGGCTCATTTTGTTGCAGTCCGTCTTTTGTTGACTCAATTAATTCCTCTTCCTTGCCCGGTTAATCTTTCGTTTCCACAAATCTCCCCTTGTCTCTCTCTCCGTCTGCCTTCAAACTCTCCTTGTCTGGTGCGTCTCATTTCTCTAGTCTATTGTCGGGAGCCAGTGAGTTTACAGGGGGGGATCCGGTCGACCTGAAAACACAAGCCGGGGGTCGGCGTGGTCGCAGCCGAGCGTGACGGATACAATAACCCCTGCAGCGGAAGCACCCATGTGCTAAATTACCGCCGCAAATGTTTCTTTCTATCAGGCGGCGGCAGGACCATTGCAGCCCCCATAGCTATCTCATGCAGGGCCTGGCTGTCTCATGCACTTTTCCTTTTTCCGTTACATAATTGCGCTCCTCCTGACCGAGTGCAACCAACAAGTCAAGCTCCACTTAAAGGTGGGGATGATAGGAGGAGGATAGGGGGAGTGGACGGTTTAGACTGGTGCTGTACTCCAATTGGAAAACAAATCTGTTGTGTTTTCAGACAGCTTGTGACTATACTGCAAGCAAATACCAGTATAAATGCAATGTCGCCAGGTCAGTTTTCCTTGCAAAATATTCATACCAAAACTGCTTTAATTGTACAGTGCACCAAAAATACACAACCTGTGACCCAAAAACCCAACAATAGTTCTAAAAGAAAATATATCCATTATTCCCGGTTGCAAAATTAAGGACATTAATATACTCAGTGAAGGTCAACAGGCTGAAGGCCTACAACTATATGTATTTGTTTATTTATATGATATAATTTCATGTTTATTTTAGTGATCTGTATAGAGCTACAGCTGCAGACCCAGGTCTTGTGTAAAACGCAAAGACTGCTGTTATTTCAATGTGTTCATCTTCTTGCCAGCAGCCACAACACCTATTGTTTGGGAGGACCGGCCGCATCCCATTCATGTTTCTGAAAACCCTTCCATTGAGCCGCGTTTTGAAACTGGAACCACACCCATATCACAGTGGCTGTGATATGGGTGCGTCCACGTCATATATCTTGTGGACGTCTCACAAATTCAAATGAGGTGTGTTTCTGATGCTTGGCTCTATGTTTAGATGAAATATTTGTAGCTTTTGTTATAAGTCAAAATCAAACGTAGTACTTAAGGGAGGAAAATACATAATGGTGGCTTTAAAAAAAGATTGTGTTTCCTCACAGCTGAATAGTTTTTTTTAATGTGACAATTTGAATGCCTTAAATTATAAAGTTACAACATCCCTCTGCAGAGCTTGGTGGGGGTATCCCATCTCGTCTGAAAGTTTTCTCAAACTTTTTGAAAAACAAGCAGCGGGGCTAGATCACACACACCAAAGGCAGTGTATCTAATGGGTTAGGGGATTGTTTAAACAGTCATCATGAACCTAAACTGACAACAAGATGACACATCAGGGTCTCTTTGATACAGCACAGCAGGTAACTGATTCATCTATCAACTGCATTTGCTTCTCAGCAATTAATCAGAGAAGCATGTCGTTTTGAAAAAAGAAAACTTGACTAGTTCAAGTTGGGAAAGCACTTACGAAACTCATAAAGTTAATTGTTTAAACAAAGTTCACACATGAATTTGTGAGCAAATTAAATGTGTATCCGCACAGGTTTTTTTTTTTTTTTATTTTTGAACATAGGCTTTTAACTTTAGTCTTTGAGGTACTTCCATCATATCAGAGATGGAAACATTAAAGGCTGGTTTACTTTCGAATCTAACCATGGAAAAAAGGAAGCAACAGCCAAAGGAAATAACAATGTTTTACTTAAGGATTAATCTGACAATTTGTTTCCTCTAAATTAATTGAACTAATCGTTCGGTCTTCAAAGTGTCAGAAAATATTGTAAAATGTCCAACACAGTTTTTGAGTCCAATGTTTGACAATCATTCCAGCAAATACTAATTGTTTTTTTAAATGGATAATTTTCCTAAAGACCCAATACTCTAATAATGGACTAAATAATGGACCAAGAGAATTTAGTTGACTTTTAATATATTTTGTTGGAAGACTTTGCTTTACCAACACAGTGACTGGCATACTACACACACAGAAAAGAACAGCAAAGCTGACATTAACTCAGAACATTGCCCTTTAATGCTAATGCTAAGTGACCACTGACATGTGCACTTATTGCCATATTGATTCATAAATGTTGGATGTGCTCCTGCTTTCAATTGTCTATTAACTGGGCCATTAACATAAAGTGTTCAGCGTCCAATTTTGTTCTATGGCAGTAGCTTGTTTGTCGTGATGAAACTTTCTTGAAGAAGAAAACAAGGGCAGAGCTCTCTGCTAACATGGCATGGTCTCTATTCAAAAACAGACGGAAGGTCTTGCATGCTGTTAATAGGATCATTCCAATTCAAACGGTTCAGTGGGCGAACACACAAACAATGCCAGTAGACATTGAGGCTCAGAGAAATCCACAGCATTATTGCCAGTAAAGACCAGTGTGTCATCATGGCAGTGACTAAGAGGAAATTAAATTGGCACTGTAAATGGATAGATGAGAAGAATAGTCCAATGAATAACTTTGAACATATCCCATTCCCACCTACAAACCGTCATGGGTGGTTGCATGTATTTCACCAGGAAAAAAACATGGTCCGGTTGTGTTCGGCAAATCAGACTTTCCCGCCTCTCGGTCCATGTTTATCTTGTGTGCATGAACATGTGCATCCATGCATGTAGTAACACACTGATAAGGACACACAACAACCTGACACATGTGGCCTTGATAAGGTTATGTTGGGTAATGTTTTTCTGGCAATCATTAACGAGACAGAACAGGTTACTGCACACGTCTTAACCTGAAGAGGAGGACACAGTTAACAATCCGATGAGGATGTGACAAAGGGCACACAAACTGAAAACATTCACAGCCATTTTATTGGGTCAAATGAGGAAGGAAATATACAAAACCTGTGCCAAAAAAAAACTTGTGGCTTCTCAATATGAATATCATAGTCAATCCACTATCACTGTCTAGGTGTAAGTTTCAACATCTACCAAATTAAGCAACAGATAACATGCTGACTCTCAGGGAAGAAAAGTATCAAGTGAAAGAGATTTGCCCATGCAAAATAACACACGGAAATTAGATATGCCCATGTATCTGAAAGTGGTCTAGCTATCTAAAAGTGCAGCGTATTAAAGATGCATAGGATATAAGAGCAATGTATACCAGTCTTGAGTGCTTCAAAGGTTAATATCATGTGATAAAGTGAAGCCTATGCACCGCCACTGAGGATGACAGGTGCTGTGGCCAGCTTTAAAGTGCTTAGTGGATAACAGGTTTCAGCAAACGCTAATCTAGCCTTTTCACTCTCTGATTGGCTTAGAAAGGGAAGGTAATGCTAATTTAGCTCCATGGACCCATAATGGTTTTAACACAGCAGATGTTATCTGTATTGACTGTGTAAAGGTTAAGGGACAAGTATTGTCTCTGGCGAAAAAGGCCCTTTTCTATTAATAAAGAGGGAACATTTGACACAGTAGCTAACGCTCACCAACGTTGGAATTGTCAGCTAAAAAGCAAGTCTGTGTATAACAATGTTTCCCTCATTGTTGCAATTTAATTGCTGCTGTAAGCTAATGTGTAAGTGTTAATCTACTTTAGATAACAGTGTTCAAAAATAAATCAACGCTGAATAAATATTTAATCTGCTTCCTCATAACTTCCTGTCTGTCTTTCCCAAGAAGAACTTTTTGCTGTGAGTGTGAAGACAGTTGGAGGCCCTTACTGCAAAGTCACTGCAGTGAGTGTCAATGCAGCAGGGTGAGCTAACGTGAAGTTATCGGCCAACTTTATGTAGCTAAGGTTACTGTTTTTTTTTTAAAACAGTAAGTCTGTTTAAAACATTTCAACATTGCTATTGAAGAACTGAACTGGACAGGTTGTGTTACACTTCACTGTAAGCAGGACTAAGGAGAGAATATTAGAATAAAGCAAGGAAATAGGTAACACATCTGTAGACCAAAATTAAATAGAAACAATATAAAAGGAGCTACGTTTAAGTTTGTGGGTCGAGAGATGCAAAAGTTGGAGTCATGCGCCGGTGGAGAGGTTAAATGAGCAGGTGCAGAGGCTTTTTTATAGTGTGGCTGAGCCTCAAACTTCAAACGTGTAATGAAGATGATTGCTGCCTTTTCTCTTCTAACAGTTCTGTGGACTTTCAGAGGGCAGTGTGCCCAGAGCATGGACTCTGATCACAGCAGCTCATGGCAGCCGAGCACAACTGTGTGTAAGGAATCTGTAGCCTACACAACACACACAATCCTGCACGAGAACTTGTGCATGTTACGTTGAATTAGTCTCATGTGATTGCCATGTCTGCCATAATGTCAGGTCTCACGTCACTGTTTAGATGGAGCCACTTACTGTGTTAACCAGTTCTTTTTCATACAGTAGATATAATGATAAAAGAAGATTGTGAAGATTTTTCCTTAGCTGGAGATTTCCTGATTTATTTAGGAACCCTTAAAATGGAAAATGGAAAGAAAGGCAGCTCTAAGAACAACTTGCCTCAGCTATCCCAACAGGTATGGCAGCTGGGAAAAGAAGCAGGGTATGTATTTTTTCGGATGTGAAGTCTGTCTGTTCCCATTTCTCAATAAAACTCCCCTGTGTCGTCCTCTAAAAAGCTTATCAGCTATCCAGCGACGCCCGCCGGCTTTGAGGCTCATTTGGTCTCGCTTCATACTTTGAATTAAATACAGTTTATTGAATAATGAATCTCCCCTGTTCCTCAGACCGTGTGAACTCAGTAAATTCACGCAGCGTTCAAAGGAGGAGGAGAAAGAAAACAGGCATTTAAGGTCACTCTCTTATCCTGAATTCAAATGAATGTTTCTCCTTGTCAAATGGAGAGCACAGGAAGTCCGAAGCCTTGGTTTTGCTTAATGAAAATATTGGTTAAATCCTAAGGGCAGACTGTACCCCTATGAGGAGGATGAGGGCGACTGCATGGGGATTAGGGGTGGGAATCTCTTGGCACCTCACGATTCGATTCGATTCCGATTAAGAGGTCAACGATTCGATTCAAAATCGATTTTCAATGCATCTCAATGCAAAACATTTTTTATGTACATACCCATGTGTGAATTTCAAAAATATATTTATATGCACATCTGAGTTTGCTACTCGGAGTTTGCTAATCACTTCCTACTTTTGTGATGATCATTAAAGACAATCAACAGATGAATTGCCTTCTCTAATATACTGTATTAAGAGAAAAGCTTTTCTTGTCACAAATATGACTTTCTATGAACAGTGCAATAATCAATGCAGCTTGCATTTCAACACAATATGGAAGTATGTAAAAACTAAACCGATTCAGTTTTATTTTATTTCTAATCTCGTAAATCATGTTTCTATAGGATTTCTAATCTATTATCTATTATTTTCTATGTCATTTCAACACATTGTACAAAAAGTATGGCTTGGAATTCAGCTCTCATACAAAAACGTAAACAGAGATAAAGCCGGTGTAGGTCATGGGTTTGCTGCTCTCAGCCCTTTTGAAGCCACTTTGGAAACAACTCGCACATGTGTGGTGTGCATGCGCAATGGCGCAGGAAGTATTAGTATTAACAAAAAAAAAAAAAAAAAATTGATTATTAACTTTTCTGAATCGATTCAGAATCGTCCGAGAGAGAATCGATATTAATCGGAAAATCGATTTTTTTCCCCATCCCTAATGGGGATGTGTGGACATTCTGCTTAATATGAAGAGCAAAGAAACATGAATAAAAAACTCCTCTCGCTGATACATAATTCATATTTTGTAGCTGCTGGGGGTTCCACATGAGTGGCCACAGTTAGAGTTAGCTCCGGTTTTTCGGCCAAACAAGATGCTGCTGAGTATGCGGGAGGGAGGGCTGTGTGTGTGTGTGTGTGTGTGTGTGTGTGTGTGTGTGTGTGTGTGTGTGTGTGTGTGTGTGTGTGTGTGTGTGTGTGTGTGTGTGTGTGTGTGTGTGTGTGTGTGTGTGTGTGTGGACAGGGAGAAAGAGGCATGAGTGGGAGGGTTGCCTGAAGGCTTAAAAAGAAGAATATTTACTGAGGAAAGCAGGAAAAAATAAAGTGGACAGTACTGAATCAGCACTCCACACACAGGGGTTTGCACTGCCATGCACATATGCATATGCACAATTTAACACATGCACACACACAAACACAGCTCAGACTGCAGAGTAAATTTAACACATACTTGTCTAGATTTCTGTCTGTCCCCTCGTCGGCCACAGAGCAAACATTTTTGCAGACAGAAAAGCAATCCTCCACCGTCCAGGCCAGAGACAAATAACAGACTATCCCGCACTATAACAGAAAAGGTGAAGCCGGCCTAATACACAATAAATAGCAGGTATATTCAGACATTATTAGCTTGTCCTCCTGAAAAGTCCACAATCCCAATGGAATACAAGTGTGTGTTTATAGATAGCAAGCTATGTAGCTGTGAGCAAACACGCGCCAGTCACCAGATACCCCACAAACTCCAGACTGGGCCCACTAGCAAACAGAAGCGCTTCCTTTCACACAGATGGACACACATACACATCTGTGTCTGGGGAACCTCGGGGGAATTTGATCTATCACCTCAATATAGAAGCAAGGCAACTGAAAACACTTTGAGAATATCACACAGCGGGCGAAGCTTTTAATAAACGGGCAACAAAATCTTGTGACATTTTCCAGTGATGTCGTACGGGTAAGAGGGGGGAGATGTCTTTGAAATTAATACACTCCTTTTGGACTTGCCTGGTTTAAAATGAGCAGGTAGTAGATACTCATGAATGTCACTACGTACGGTCCACACTGAGAATCGACCACCACATACCCTGCTGTATTCTGAGCAGTGGAAACTTTGGTTAAGTTGCTTCTTCAAACTTGCTGTCCATTAACATATATTTTAAATTGCACCATGACTCTGGGCTGAAATATAAATGCATGAGCATCCAGGTCATGCATTTGGAGATAGTCTGTAGACTTCTGGGTGTAAATCTAAGAAGCGAAAAATCTGACAATCACAATTCATGCTGTTGTTGTTGATTGTATGCCAGTGGCTCTATCATTACCTTCTCAAAGAAGGTGAATCAACCCAAAGGTCAAATAACACTCTCTGTGTTCATATAGCAGCTAAGGTCCACAACATGATTCCAATTTTGTCATCTTAACAGGCATGTCTGAACATGTCCTCCCCAGGCCACCAAATGTAGAATAGAGCAAATTGAGCCCTGCTGCCACATCCATTTGGCCTTGCATCTTACATTTGCTTTTATTTATGGGTTCTTGGTACAGGAAGTCTTTAACTGAAAGCAACTCAACACCTCCATCAGAGCAGTAGGGATTTAAGTCAGGTGCATCTCAACTGGTGCTGATAATGGACATTGTTAATCAAGTGAACTTCGCCTATTTTGCCACTCAAAACCAAGATGTAATTGGCCACCAACGTACCTCCAACCGATGCTGCTGCTACTAGGCTCAACGTTTCTGTAATTGGCGGCACATTCACTAAGGGCAGCACACAATACTTACAAATCTATCTGTTACGAAACAGTGCCTCTTCTGTAGGGATCTACATATTGCATTGGCTGCTGAAGCATCTAAAAACGTACAAGTCTTCCATATTTTTGCCCCTTTACTTCAGTGCCTCGGAATTTCGGCATAGGTCTGAATATAGAACCAACACTAGCTGCATCTGCAGCAGAGGCATTCATAACCTGTGGAAAAAATGCCCTGTAACCACTGAATCTCTTAAGGATATGACTCATGCAACAAGAACTGTCCTTATTCCTAAAATGTTTCCATCCATGTTGTAATGAGTAATGGAGGTCATGAGTCATGCGGGAAAAGATTTTTCACGTGAATGCGGAATTAAAATGTGAAGTACGTGGGCTTTTTGTTTTGGGACTGTGGGAGTGCAAGACTGAAGAAATTACTACATTCAAGAGAGGCTGAGAAATTGTGCGCTGGAAAGAGCGAGGAGAAGAAAAAAGGCATGGATAAATGGTAGAGAAGAAGGAGACTGGGTCTTGATTTAAAATATCTAGCATCAACACCAGCAGATGTACTTTGTCCTACTTCGCCTCCCCAAAAGACAAGCATGAACTCCTTCCACTTTATCTGAAAAGGAGGCCTCCGCCAGGCTCATGAATAAACACCATGCAACGGCACCAACCGACCAAACTGCCAAGGAAACCGGGACTAACAGCAATAAACCAAAATGATTCTTTCCTTCCTCTCTCTGGTCAATTATACACCCACACTCCGGGCACACTGAGACCAGATGCCTTCTTCCCTTGTTACAATCTCCCCTCCTCCTCCCCAGTTAGTTTTGGCTTAGCCACTGATCCGTGAAGTGTCGTGGAATCTGCCAAACCAGGGCATGGTCGTTGATGGTCCGGAGCTGTGTGAGCAGCCATTGTTTCCAGTTTGAGCCCAGGCCCTCAAAATGCAAAAGCAAAGCGATGCACCGGGCAAAAGAGAGGCCACAGCAGTAGTGGAGAGTCGGGACGTTGATGGAGAGGGGTTAAACATGAGGGAGTAAAAAGGGTAACCATATGGGGAGGCTGCGGTGTCAACAAGGCACAATCGTTCCCTCTGGAAAGAGAGCAAACTTTAGCACAATGGGACCCCTTTGGAGCGCCCGGGGGCAGTCCCAACTTTTACACCCTGAGAGTGGAAGTCAGACCTAGGACTATAAAGCATGATGAACCCAGACGGGGAAAAGAACCTTTCCATCAGCCTGCCAGGCAGTCAGATCAGCTCCAACAAAACCCTCTTTCTCTCCTTGAAGCCTTGGCCCCTTCAACACTGAGCCATGCACACATTCTTCAGTGACATAATGCTTTTTTAAGCTATTGCCCCCTTCAACTCCCCCCTCCGTTCCAACACAACCAGCACATCCTCCCTGCCTTGACTCAGATTGCCCTCCCCTTCTACCAATTACTATTTGAATATGAATACCAGCAGAGGGGCTGAGTGTTTGCTTTCACTCCTGTGGTGGCGAGTAGTGAAGAAGGGAGGTCAGTGCAAGCAAGCTGACGTCAACGATCCAAAGTCCCATTGATGTGCAACCAGTAGGTGTTTGCTGAACGGCCTCTCGGGGCCTTAAAAGCCACCATAAAAACTAGCTACTATGCCACCTCTCCCTCCCCTGCTGCAGTGCCCCGAGGGAGTCACGGAGCACACAGGAGTCGAGGTCTGCAACAACTGCTGACATCGCTGCTGGACTATGCTCTGTTTTCTTATTTAGAAGGAAATGTTCATCTTCTACCTATGAGCTCTGTGTTGACTCTTGAGTATGTCAGTGTCCACAGCAGATATACGCCAGAGTTTCTGCATGCTGCCCCTCATTGATGAGACAACTCTGGTCACGTGCTCTACAGCCTGGGGACCGTACAGTCATTCAGGAAGAGGGGACAAACCCCTGGGAGCACTAGGACCAAAAGCAACACCCACACTGACCTCTCATGCTCTAACAAGCCCAAGTGTAGTAGCAAAAAGACAACAGGCAGACATATTACTACAGCCTATTTCGGTCACAGGGAAACCCGTGTCCACTTGATCAGTCAAATGGGCAGACAGAGGGGATGAAAAGTGACATAAATGTGTTGTTGAATCAGAAAGTAGAGCCTTGCATTGACCTGAATAATTGATTAATATTATCCTTGGCATTTTCTTTATAAGGCCCGCCAAGTTTACTTCAGACAGAGTTGACATTTCTAAGACTTGGCATGAGTTGGCCATCAGAATTCAAGAGTTTCAAACAGTAAGAAACCGAAGACTCAGTAAGTGAATGTTCGATTTTCAAAGGCTTAAAAAACAACAACACAACAAAAACCAGGAGGACGGTGATTAAGCCCTGCAGCAGCTGAACGTGGGAATGTTGGAATGACGGAGTCGGGAATGTGCGATCAGAGCAGCGTCGCCCCCTGTCTCAGCTCGCCCCGTGCCACACAGGGAAAGGCCGAGACGTGAGCGATTATCTTGTTTTTTTTAATTTATATTACAAAAGTCAAGACTCGGAACCCATCGTGCTTGCCTAACCCTCAGACAGCAGTCATATCCTTCCTTTCATCACTTCCACGGCACAGAGTTTAATGAGGAGCCAATCACGTGTCGGTCCTGATCTTGACTTTTTGCCTCAGCCAGTCACATACCTGTCTAGTGTAATTGAGTTCACAAAGACCCAATCCGCTCCTTCCTCTTGTTTCCTTCCTGTGGCAGCCTTCCCAAAAAATCAGCACGATTACTTGCTTAGGTACGTGTCTGCCTGCAATCTTTTTACATCCCTGTATCAGCAACAGATAAGGATGAGAGAGCTTCAGGAGTGACAGAAAGAAAGACAGAAAGAAGAGAGAGAGAGGGCAGTTTACAGCTTTTACTACCGTGCCTGTGCCTCTCATTAATTTACTCCTCTTAAACATTTTCCTGACAGTCCTGGGAATGGAAGGCATTTCTAATGCCTTGTTATTCCGACTCTTTCAATTATTGTTACCGCAAGCACAACAAGCCTTCAGATCAGTTATTTTCTCAAGAGTGGAAGTGAGCAGCTTTTTAATAGAGGAAATAATTCCAGGGACCAGCCCACTGCAGTGCTAATACCCTCATTGATTTTCATTTCGGGGGAACCCTCCCAGCTGATCAATCTCTCCCCACCAACTGGCAGGCAGCTGGCCAGGGAGGGCAGGATGGTTTACTTGGGTTTCACTGTCTACTCTGAATGAGTGTATGAGTGTGTGTGTGTGTGTGTGTGTGTGTGTGTGTGTGTGTGTGTGTGTGTGTGTGTGTGTGTCGAGTTCATGTCCACCAGCCCCCCTCCTCCACGGAAGACGCCATCACCTCTGAAGGCAGGGGCGGCTTGGCTGTGCTGGTAATCCTTCAATGAATGTGGGTCAGCGAGCGGGGCTTTGCCTTCGTCACTCAGCAAGGGGACAGACAGCGGGGTCATGACCCCAGTCGTCCTACGTGCATGTGCACACACACACACACACGCTCGAGTTCACACGCCCATGCTCGGAGACAAAGACCCAAAACACAGGGTTGCGCGCACACACACACACGCACACACACACACACAAGGAAAAAGACATGGATGGATGAGCAGCCACACATGGCCTAAATTCACACAGACAAAAACAAGGAGCAAGACAAACTTTTGAATACATTTGAACAGATCTGAGATCGGAAGAGCTGAAATTATTAAAAGATTTATCAAGTTATCGACTGTCAACTGATTGACTCTAACCACATGACATTTCTTAATGCCAAAAATTCACCTGTGGCAGCATCTTAAATATGAATATGTTCTGGTTTTCTTTTTCTCCTATGACAATTGACTATGACTATTTTTTGCACGCTGGAGACAAAAAAAAAACGTTGAAGACTGGTGGAATATGAGCGTTTTTTTGTTTCTATCTTTTGAAAACTTGCTGTATCTATTCTGTAAATTATAGCATTTTATTTTTGGACCGCTATTTAAAAAGACATAACTTTGTCCTCTAGGAACTTGTCATGGGCATTTTTTTTAAAACCTTTTCCAATAATGTTACGGACCGAGTGGAACACTTGTTAAGTTTGTCCCTAGAAACTATAACTGTTAGAAAAACACCGGTTACGAAAGATTCAGACGCACCGACGGACAGAAATACCCTGATGAGGTGGTGTTGACTTTCTCTCATGTAATGGTGACACAGTGACTTGCACCCCTTTATATACTATCTATGCTTGCCCCACTTACGTAACACCAAATAAGGCCAAAGCTACTCCAATACCCAAACTAGACGGTGTGTATGAGAAGACACAAAGACAGAAACAGTGAATGTCAGAGGGGAGACTTCAGGTGGATGGACGGTCTGATAAGATAAAATAAAACAAACAGAGGTTTTGTCTAATCCAGGCTTAAATCTGTCTGACACACATGCACACACCGAATTATGAAAGAGTTCCAATTATGATGCACCACATTCACAATGCATTATCTTCCACATCATTAACATTCTCCATCACACAAGCTCTGTGCTTTATCTAAGAGAGAGAGAGAGAGAGAGAGAGAGAGAGAGAGAGAGAGAGAGAGAGAGAGCGAGAGAGAGAGAGAGAGAGAGCAGGCAAATATGAAATATGCATGATTTATTAATCTGACTACAGGAAAACAAACAATGGCAACACCCTCTCCTGCCAAACAGCAAGGTAGCGACATGACTGTGTTTGCCACTCGCTCTGCACTCCAGAAACTCAAACCAGGAGTTCGCTATCAAATGACGTGGGCCGCCGGTCATTCCCACTCATAATAATGTTTTACAGAGATAAGGTAAAGAGGAAGTGTTGCTGGTTTTCTTCCCTTTGCTACTGCCTCTCATTCTGTGGCTTTGTGTCGACAAAATGTCAAGCCAGAGAGGGAGAGAGAGAGAGAGAGAGAGTGAAAATGGAAACGTGGCAGGGAGCCATCTCAAGCCAAATCACATCAGCGTTTCCATGTAGTTCTGATAGAGAGGGGGAAGGTTGAGGTAGGACGAGGAGGAGACGAGACGAGTGGCTGGCCTCCTTACCCTTTCCTCCCTCTCAGCCGCTCGCGCCTCCGAGAGAATTCTTCTCAAGTGGGAACATTTCTGCTGATGACACAGTTATGGGAAATGAAAATGAAAATGCCGCAGCGCTTGGTTGATGTTACTGTCATTGACTCCTAATGGGAAGGAGAAAAAAATCCTACTTCACGCGCAATTTTCAGGACTCTCCATTTCTTTTTTTTATCCCAACTCGCATGGACTCGCAATATTATCACTCAATCTCACACCCGCTTGTGCTGCTTCTCTTTCCTCCGCATCTCCTCTCCACTTTCTCATTCTGTTAATGTCTCTTTCTGTGCTGCTCCTCTTCCTCCCTCTTTTACTTTTTCCCCTGGGTGACCTTGAGCAGCAGCTGCCAGCCAAGTAGCTGAAGTACAAAGTCAATATGAACCAACAAAGCTGGTTAGGTATTAAATGGGGGATGATGTGAGCCAGAGAAAGGGCTTAACAAAGAGCAAATAAAAAGGAATATGCGCAGTCGGACTCTAATGGAACACTCAATAGTAATGATGATGTGCTTTAAGCAATTGACTCGGGTAACAGATGAGATTGTACTTTAGATTTTTTTTTGCAGGATAATCTGCTTGCCCAGTGGGATAGGGAGCATTTATACTACTTAAATGCTGGATTAAATGTTGGACTACATACAGAGGTAAGTGTGTCGTTGTAGGGAGAATAAACCAGGGCAGGGCTAACCAGAACATCCCTTTTTTCGTCCACTTTTGCTGACATAACACAAACTAAAAATACCATGTTGGAACTTTGAAGTGATTCATATTTGAGGAAGTGAAATAGTGACTCTCCACTCAAAGTAATGAGAAATTAGTTGGAAAAATGTGAAACGTCTTGCATGACGTATGCAAAGTGAAGGAGGGTTCAGTCACCCAAAGGCAAAGCATTTCAGCAATATCCCGCTAAAGGTGAAATTTTTCAATTGTGGAGCCTGTAATGGCCTTTTACCATCCTCTCCCCGAATCATTGTCACAAAGCTCTGAAAACTTAGTGGATAATATAGCAGTAAATGGGCCCTTTCATCAACGCCTGGCCATGGAAATAGACCAGAGTGAATCCAAATGAAAGCTATTGCGGCTAAGAACGATCAATTGAATCATACGTGTGTGGAGTGCGGCGCTATTGTGTGTGCGTGGGCGGGAGCTGGGTTCAGGTGCCTACGTACATGGCTTCCAGTCTGCCCTCCTGCTGCTACTGCATTCCTTTGTGGAGGAGCATTCCTTTGGAAGGCAACAGGGTCAAAGGTCAGGAGGCAAAGATGAGCCTGGCTGCAGCACCAGCCATGGCAACAGTGTATGTGTGTGTGTGTGTGTGTGTGTGTGTATGGATTTATGTTTGAGTGTGTGTTAGTGGTGGGTGGGTGGATGCATATTGATTGCAAACAAGCAAGGCTAGAGCCTGCCGCATCCCTTCCTCTGTGCTCAAAGTGTATGTTGGCCTACTCTCAGAGAGCATCCAGGTACAAACGTATACTGTGTAGCGGGTCGGCCTGGCGTGGCAGTGCTCCCTCCTCAACCGTTAACAGCTGCTCTGACACGTGTGTGCATTCCTCAGTTTGCACCACAGCGTCCCCGCAAGGCATGGCCTGTCCTGCCCTTCAGCCTGTGGAAATGGAGCACTAACACCGGCCGGCCGCATATAGATCTGTTTACCCTGAGAGAGCGACGTCAGGGGTTTTTCAAAGCACGGGCTGGCACCCAAAGGGGCTTAAATTAGATTAAAATGAAAGCCACTCATTTGATCAAATTTAAAACAGGCTTTTAAATCATACCAGGAAAAAAAACGGAGAAAAAACCCCATCTTTAAATGTATTGGTTTCACTGTGTTGCCAAAAGCCAAAGTAGCCTAGCAACTCAAACACAGGAGGATACACTAAATCAAACACACACATAGGAAAAAGTCAAGTCTCAAATGGTTCACAAAGAAGAGTGAAAATCACTGAGGTGACGGGAGTATAACAAGCAAAAGCAATGCGCGGTAAACACTGTAAAAGTGTTGTGTAAAGAAGAGGGAATTGAATTTCCAGAGTTTTAGCATCGGACAGAAATCAAATGCAGTACAGCTATCGATGCTGGGGATGAAATGAATAACAGGCGGCCACATTGATCAAAGTAAATCAACCGCATTACGCATCACAGTGGAAAGAGTTGGCAGTGGACGCTCTGGGTTACCCGAAAAACTCCCCGGGATCTCCTGAGTCAATCAACTGATTGTGGGACAGAGATGTTCCCCCTAGAGACGGAGGGTTCCTAAGGGAAAACAGCCCGGAGTGGAGCAGAGGTAGGCTGTTCAGAGACGACTGGAATGTCAGATAATGGATGACATATCACTCCAGGTGACACACCGAGCACAAGGAATCCAGGGAGACAGCGGGGGAGAGAGTATGTGTTAGAGAGAGAGAGAGAGAGAGAGAGGGGGGGGGGGGGGGGGAAAGGATAACGAATGGATAGACAAGTGCATGCTTGTGGAATTTTTGCTAGAGCTCTGCTTTCTTTACATTATGAGTTGTCTGAGAGGTGCTGGAGTTCTTGCGAGTTCATCTCAAGTTCAAGGAGAGTCACTTCCTCCCTCTGCGTATATATGTAATTTTTCTTATCTTCTCCACAGCCCCCCCTCGTTCTCTCTCTCTCTGTCTGATTGATCAGATGGAAATATGTGTAGGCTAACTTTCCATATGTTCCCCATCTGTCCCTTCCACCTTAACCTTGACAAGGTGTGTGTGTGTGTGTGTGTGTGTGTGTGTGTGTGTGTGTGTGTGTGTGTGTGTGTGTGTGTGTGTGTGTGTGTGTGTGTGTGTGTGTGTGTGTGTGTGCACGTGTGTGTCTGTGTGTCTGTGTGTAGGTAACACACTCAAGAGGAACAATGTCGACAAGTGCTGTTATCACATGCCTGAGTTTGTCCAAGCTTTTACACAAAAGGCCCTGGATGGACAGGTTGATAAAAGCAGACGGAGATGGTGTCACACACTGACAAAGTGAACCACCGACAGCGCCGAGATCACAAAGTAATCCGGCAATGTAAACATCAAACGGCTCACCTTCTATATTAAAACATTCCAAGCATTCAAGTTGCAGCTGTTGATCCCAAGGGGGGAATCATTAATTGCCACCCTGACAAAACTGAAACCTCCAAAATTAGAGGTAATCTACTTTCCCTGGGGGCTAAAGTGGGAAAGATGGCACTAACTCCTGCAAACGAAAGGTGATAATTAACCCATTATGACTCATTTCTCCGCACTAAATCGCTTCATTATTCTCAGCAAAACTTGTCACACGTCAGAAAAGACGAGAGCCGAGCTGCGAGCAACTTTCACAGGGAAACAGATTTATGTCATGACATAACACTGGTGCTAATTTCAGAGTAAAAAAAAAACATCAAACTTAACTTTCACTTACTTTGCACTAAGTACACGTTGCAAAGCAAGAAACATGCCCGTGCATATTCTGGTAGTGGCTGCTGGGCTGCCATGGAGTGGAGCTGGAAGATGCTTCCTCCATGGGAAAGAAAGGAGGGAGAGAGGTATAGGGGAGGGGAGATGGGTTGTCCAGGGAGCTAATAGACTGGCTGCAGATCTTTGACTTTATGCTTGAAAGAGAGCAGGAGGTGGAGCGAAGGAGACAAACCATGCAGTCATGTAGTGGGGGCACGTGAAAATGTTGGTGGACTATGAGATGCAGCTGGGAATGTGATTTGTGAGTCAAGATTTGAAAAATGGGAAAGTAAACTTATATTCTATGTTGCTTGTTTTTCAGTTAGGAAGGACATGGTGTAAGTCGTTTGAACTGCTACACACACGTTTACACGGCTATACATGTGATGCACAACCGAATCCATTGCTCTAACCCTAATCATCAAAGCCAATTGACTCATTCTAACCCTTACACTAACCCTAACCTGGACCTTAAAACCTTGTCCTAACCCTCAAACAGCCCTTTAGAAGGCCTGTCCCAGTAAGAAACGGCTAAAATGTCCTCACTTTCCAGAAACTCCCTGAATCCTGAGGTATATAACTCAAATTGTTTCCCACAAAAATAGTATATTCAAACACACAGACACACACCCTGCACCAAAGCCTGGGAACCCTGAAGGGTGCGCACCCTGCTGCTCCATTGTTGGATGTGGATGACAGCTCCGTGCGCACGGATCTCGTGCGTAAAAGTCTTTGAACAAGAATAAAAGAAACCACATCTGCAATTAAGCACCTCAGTAACTTCCACTTACTTGTCGTACTCGGCGTTTTCCTTGTCACAGCGCGCGTCCTTGTGCTTCTGCCAGTCCTTGCCGTGTTTGCAGGTGGTGAGCAGCACCACGTCCTCCGCGTTGTGCACGTGGTGTAAGGCATTCCTGGTGTCCGAGCCGATGCCCGTCAGGTAGCGCTTGCCCTTGAACACCAGCATGTATTTTCTAAAAGGCGGGATTGTGTTGTACTTGAGGAAGCCCCTCTCCCCACCGGTCCTCGCGTGCTCCTTGGAGAACAGCGGTATGGACACGTCGAAGTTGGGCCTGAAGTTCTCCGTGCTGATGCTGGCCTTGGCCAACATGGCCTGGCCGATGTCAAAGCCCAGGTCTTCCGTGTAGTCCGGCCACGTCCCCGAGTACAAGTTAAATATGAGGTGGTTCCTGCCATCGTTCCATAGGGGCAGGTTCTGCACCTTGGTCTTCATGTTGTGGACGTATTGCGGGGACAGCTGGTCCCGGTCCAGAGTGTCCAGACTCAGGACGAACAGACACGCCTGTCCTGGGTCCGAGGTGTAAAACCTGGACCCCTCGATGGTCGATAATATATTCTGATAGCTCTCTGAGATTTTCTCCCCCTTCTGCTGCGGGTAAACGTAAACTTTGAATCCTTTATTTTGACACTGGGCGAAATCAAAGCATGAATCCATGCGGCACCGCTTGCCTTTGTAAACACTCGTGTTGACGTCCCTCTTCTGCCGCGGGGATATGTGCAGGTTGTACTCCTCGGTGTCCGTCTGGTCCCATGGCACGAAGAGGTGTAACGGGTCGGAGGAGTGAGGCCAGGGCTGCTCCGGCCGGTACCCGGTACTCCGGCTGCGGTCATGCCGGCTCCTACTCGCCGCTGGAAGCTCAACCCCGCCGAGGTAGAAGAGAAGCACTAAGCATACACCGGCGGAGAGCAGGATCAGGTAGCGTTTTTTGGCCTGCATGTGTCCTGGCGACAGGGGGCCGGTTGTTTGGGAAGAAGACGGCGAAGAAATGTAAAGAAGTGGCCCAAAGTGAGGCTCGCTTCACCAACAACAACCCCGGCTACACCGCTCCATCCTCCGGCGGCAGCCTCCTCCACGGATCCCCAACAACAACCCCCCTTCGGCGTATTCGGTTCCCAAATCCGAAAATTGATCCAGTGCATGTGGGCGATTTTTTTCCTTTTTAAAAGTATTGTCCCGTTCTCCCTCTTCTGTGGAGTTTCACCATATCGCACAGAGACAGCGCCTTTAAACACCCAGCGCTGCCCGGGACGTACGGAGCCCTCTCTCTCGGACACAATCACAACACGCTTCCTCTCATTCCCGCATTCACACTGCTATTCAAATGGGGTGGGGGGGGGGGGGGTGCACTGTCCGACAAGCCGTCTGGGAACTCTCTCCCCCCGGGCTGTATAGGCTACAGCGGCAGGGGTTCCCGAGGCTCTCCCAGACGGAGAGGTAGCCCCAATGTTTTGATGTTAAACTCGGTAACACATTGACCAGCGAGTGTAAAAAGCCTTCGGCGTGGACGCCGCGCTCCGATCCAAACAGCCCCGGGTAGAATAAATACACGTCCTGTTCCCCCAGTCATTTATCGCTCCATGGTCCCGTGTGGAAAGAAAGCAAAAAGAAAGAGGGTAAAAATGAGAAGACAAATAAGAAACCAAGGGAGCGACGTAGCGCAGAGAAGGGGAGAGCAGCTCAGCGGTGCTACTGTAACCTGACGAATCCCTGCATTTCTCTTTTTATTTATCACAACCTCCCTCTCATAT
Organism: Hyperoplus lanceolatus; assembly: GCA_026929865.2. NCBI lineage: Eukaryota > Metazoa > Chordata > Actinopteri > Uranoscopiformes > Ammodytidae > Hyperoplus > Hyperoplus lanceolatus. The sequence continues at coordinate 9,582,380 of CM049413.1, read as the reverse complement.
CCTCAAACGATTGAGAATGAAAAACCTGGTCGACGCCGGGAGCCACGCAGCGAGATCTGAAGTTATCCGGTCGACAGAGAGGGGAAACGGACACAGCAGCCTCAGAGCCGGCGGAGGAGCTGAGAAAAATGTTCAAAAAGAAGGGATTCCTTGATTCTAGTGTCCAATTACCGAGTGCTCAGTTGTTCCGATTGTTAGTCGGTAACATTCCAATCCCGACACAACGGCAGCTGACGTGACGTCCCATCGATGCGCACCGGCGCCGCTGATTGGTCCGTCTGTTGGGAGCGGAAGAGGCGGGACTTGGAGGGAGGTGGGTGCGGGGGATGCACCCATTCATAACCGGAGAGTCCTCCGCCGCATGTGCGAATTATCTAATTGTGGGCTTATGGAAGTTGTTTGGAGACGTGCCAGAGAGCAAAGCACCCTCACTGGGAAATTATATTCAGTTAGTATTCAGGCTGAGTGGTTTACTGAGTGCATGTTTGCACTCTCTCTCTCTGGCTAGAACTCACTCAGACGGGTTTCTTGATTTATTCATGCTCATAGCTCATACTAGCCTACTTATATTGTGTTAATGTTATGTATCGGCTACTTTATTTATCTATTCATTTTTAATATGAATTTTCTAATTACATTTTTATTCTCTCCATAAAGCACTTTGGTAAAAATGTTTTATCCACAACATGCTCTAAACACATTGACTTGACCGAAGTATTTGAAATAGGCTACTATCAGTGTTGCCACAGTTACTTTGAAAAAGGAATCCGATTACTGATTACTAGTTACTCCTTAAAACAGTAACTTAGTTACTTTACTGATTACTTGATGTTAAAAGTAACTAAGTTAGATTACAAGTTAGTTTAAACGTTACTTTGCAGGTTTTGAAACCCATATATCTCAATTTAAAACATGCACATATTAAGAATCATTGAAAATATATAAAATAAAGCTTGTAGGCTAGTAGCCTATAGGCATACTGTTTTCAAAATAATAAAAATCATGGTTTGAAAAATGTAATAAAAAAAAAACCTTTTTCCCCCCATGAAAATAAATGCATTCCTCCAAAGTGCAAAGACTGTAGCAGTGTCTTTAAACTTAACGTGCTTGGCCCTTCACTCTCATGCATTCATCATTTGACTTTTCTCTGCGATGTCTCATGTGATGATAGACAGGGTGTGTGCGGCCACCGGTCGCCACGTGACTATACGTTTCCAAGTTTTAAACACTTCTATCTCTTCAACGTCACCGTACCCGAATCCTAAATATCCCCATAGCAGACGCCAGACGCTATATTTCATGGGGGGGGGGGGTTTTTTTGCGCCACAGTTCAGTTTAGACTCGGCCGTAATGCTGCTGCACACACACACACGGACACCACACACACGCTGCATGTCTGAGACGAGGAGCGCTACCAAAAAGACGAGAGGAACAGTTGGAGCGATTAGAGACACATGCGCGCACATTTATTTACATTTGTGCAGTTATGTAAAATGTTTCACTAAGGAAAATGACAGAAAAGGTAACGCACAGTGACTTTGATGAGTAACTTTAATCTGATTACTGGTTTGGAGATAGTAACGCGTTATATTACTCGTTACTGAAAAAAGAGGTCCGATGCCGGTAACGCGTTACTAAATAACGCGTTACCGGCATCACTGGCTACAATAGACACACACTGTGCAAACAAACATATTCTGCATGTACAGTACTGTGGGTTTCACATTAGATGGTCTATATAAGTAGGGGAGAGTGGCCTAAGTTATGCATTTTGGAAGTTGTGCCACCCCTTGTTTCTAGAAAACCGTGGGAGAAATTGGAAATGTGACCACATATTTAAGAAGAGCCATCCATTTGACTCATCCTGTAAAGAAGGGAGACACAAGGAATAAGATATAAGCACATTTAAGCTCAAAAAACTGTGTTTTGCCTTTCAAAGTGAAATTTCCGTGATCAAGGTTTTTTGATTATTGTGTCTGAACACTTATAGACAAGTTTGAAAACATTTGACACATGTTTTAGTGCTTTGGTATGCTACATGTTGAGTCTATACAGTTAGCACGATGTCAGCCCTAAATTGCTGCATCATGCTTATTATCCAAAATTCTGGGATTGGGGTGATTTGTGCCAAACGGCCTAGGTGAGTTATAAGTAAGTAAGTAAGTAAAATGTATTTATAAAAGCACATTTATGACAGTTTGCACTGTCCAAAGTGCTGTACATAGTGCATTCAGTAGTTAAACAATGAGGAGGAAACACCAGGGTGTACATATGGGTTTTGAGCCTTGATTTAAAGGCAGAAATGTAGAGGGAATCACATTTGTCAGGTGGCAGTTGGTTCCAGAAGCACGGAGCAACTAGTGCAAAGTACATTTCTGAGAGTTGTGCCAGTGGCATGGCTGTATACGCTGGTCACCAAAAGAAAGTGATTGTCTACAGTAGCTCAGAGGAGAGTGACATCTCAATTCCACTTAACGACACCACTGATGGCCAGAAAGATGATGATGGTGACTTTGTCATTGTGAGCTTTGCAGGTAAAACCATTGGATCTGCTAGGCCTTGTTTAAGAAAATTGACCTTCAATCTTTGTCAACTATTTACTTTATTTACTTTAAATAAACCTTAAATAAGTCTAATGGATTTGTCTTGCATTACAGTTTATGATATATATACCAATGGCACAATTCACCCCATGGTATTCTCTCCAACCGCACAACTTTTTTTCCGAAAGCTATATTTCTTCAACAGTTTATTCCAGATCCAAAGTTTTTATTGCCGGGGATGCACAACACCCTGAAATATATGTACATATTTGAGTTGGAGACTTTACTGTCAAGGCCTTACTTTAAAGTCACTTTGAGTGAAAAGTTGCACAACTTAAGCCACTATCCCCTATATATTTGTACAGATTTTGTGTTTTTTTTCCTTCTTTCTTTGAACCCACTAAAAGTATAGTATTTATTTTAATATTCTAATCACTTTATTTACACATAACGTTTTCCAAATGTTTTAATTATTATTTGGGTTTTTTCTTTCATGTAATCCATTTAGGGCAAAGTAATTATTTTCATTTTAAAATCACAGGTAGCACGGCAGCATACAGCAAGGCCTATTACTTTTTTATGCACTTACATTATTATTTGTGTTATTTATTTCTCTCTCTGATGTTCTTTGACGCTTTGAAGGTTCATTGCACAACTATTTCCTGTAATCTTGTGTTTTTTTTTCAGAGCCTATCCTTCACTCTTTACTCCATTAACCACATTTTCCCCTTGTTTTTTGACTGTTGTTGCCTTTATTGGCCAGCTGCAGAGATGTAGAGAGAGAGAGAGAGAGAGAGAGAGAGAGAGAGAGAGAGAGAGAGAGAGAGAAACAGCAAAATGCAACAAAGGTCATCTGTCAGTGTGTCTCAACCATCACATCATGAAGATCCCCATCTTAGTTTTTTTTTCTTTTTTTAATCGGCCCTACTTAATTGCACGGTCTGTTGTAAGACAGCTTTTCATGGAAATCGAGAATCCTTAAAACCACATTCCCAACAGCGCAAAGAAAATCAAAAGCCACCAAAGTAAGATAAGCCCTGTGCAATTTGCCTGTAACTTGTTGTAACACTGATATAGCCTGCAGGACTCAGGCATCTGCTGAAATGGATGACCTCATTGTTCATTTGCAGTTAAAAAAAAAAATATATATATATATACTGTATATAGTCAGGACATGAAGATATTTAATGAGAGTGAGTTGTCGGGATTCGACCCCATGCAAGACTAAAGTTTTTCTCATAACCGCTAACAAACCAAAGTGACACAGGAGAGGCCACCCGCTTGACAAGGACATTAATAGCAGAGGAGTGGCTCTCGCTGAGTGTCACCATGGCTCATAAGCCTGCATAATCCTCCCCACTACCATTTGGTGGCACAACACTCGGGCTGGGTGAAGAGGCCATCCTCATTTTTTATCGGCCAATTAGCTCAAAGGAGGGGGGGACTAATTAGCGGGGCTGGCTGGGAGACAGGCCAGGATCCTGCTCTTGGCCAGCGCTCCATCGCCGCAAAATACGCTGGTGATGAAGAGGCCTTGGATATACCGTGTTCCAGAGGGCTGCTCCTGTATTCGTTGTTGCCATACTTAATCCAATGCTTAAGGAAAGTTTTTTTTGCTGCAGCCTACTGCAAATTAAACGTCAATCCTGAATTCTCCATAAGACATTTGAATTCTCCATAAGACATTTGAATTCTCCATAAGACATTTGAACCCAATAACAGGTATTTTCTCCTCAAAGGGCGAGTCAATGATTCTGGAGAAAGCTTATTGTCAAAATAACTTTTTTTTGTCAAAATCAACGATCCCTTACCTGTCCGTAATCTTTGTGCACTGAAGTGGATTCTGGTGTCAATACACAGACTTGGCATGTAAACAAAGGGAATGTCAACAAAGGGGTGCACTTTAGTAAGCAACATCCCCATTTACAGAGCCTAGGCAGTGTTAAAAGCTGATATTTTTACAGCAGGCCTACAGACAGGTCAGCGGATTGTGATGAGATATTCAATGATTTTGACAAAAAGTGATTTGAACAACAAGAAGCGTTCTCCAGAATGGCTGACTCCACCTTTAATTTCCTCAGACAGGCACCTTTATTATGCACCACGATGGAAAAGCCACACTGGCAACTGGCAAACCCTCTTGTGAGAAAGTAATTTTTGTTTATGCCTGAGGGACTTTGCTCTTAATTGCTCGCAACTATAATAGGAATAATGTCTGCTTGCTAAATGACACTTGAAACCAGGAGTGTGTTAAGATGTGGGAAGATGTTGTAATCATGAGAGGAGTTGTTCTCTTTGAAAAAAAGCCTGTCTTTTTTTGATGTGCTGCAGGTTGTTTAGATCACTAAGTGTTTTCAATCATTGTAGGTGAGAGGAAGAGACACTGGAGAGCTGTAGCAGAGGCTCTGCAGTGTTAAAAGCTGCTGCCCAATCAAAGGCACCACATATACCCCCAGTTTACTCCCCAGTTCCCCAACTGTTTTGGAAAAATGTTGGGCTGTGTGGTCTGTGCATGTCAGCGGTGAAAACTGGGAGTCATTCCAGCCAAACTCCATTCCTTCATCCTTCCTTGTGTAAACTTCTAACATTTCCATCCCGAGAGAAGAAAATCCCCCTTTTCTTAAATCACACTATGGTCTCTCTCCTTCACAGGTCTGAGATATGAGAAGATTGAGAAATCCCGGCCAGCTGGGAAACCTTAAAAGTTGGACTCAGCAAGATTTTTTTTTAAATGTGAAACACCCCCTTTTTCATCCTGCCAAACATCAAGCAGTGGGTCTGAAAAAGAGACTTATGCTATACGTTTCTCCCCATTCCGCTCAAATTAATTCCTGGTGTCAGCATGGTTGTGGGCAGGAAATTGCCCCACTTGTGGAGGGAGAAAAAGACAGGAAGTTACTCATTTTGAGATGCGGGGGAATAAACAAATACTCTGTCCAACAAGAGAAAAACTCACTCACGATAGATCATTAGTTAGTCTGCTTAGATCTTAAACTATCACACACTGACTGGGATGATACCCATCAGCATGTTGGCGTCATGCTATGTGATTCTTTGGCACCTACAGAGTACAGTGTCTTTACAGCAACTTTTTTTCTTGACAATACGTAAATACTCAGCCTGGATAACCCAGAAGGTCGTCTAAGAACACCTATGGTTTTGAGAAGTTTTCTCAGAATCATCAAAGACTCTCCGCTAATCCCTCCTCTGCTGTGTGATCACAAAAGTTGTCAATAAAAGTTGAAAAAAAAATAGGGTATGATCAGCATACTTTCCAACCTGAAATGTTTGTATGACCTTTTTGCTTGTCATTTACAAAAAAAACACTAATGGATAATTGGGACCTTGACACTCATTTGCTATGTATATTTATTTTCACAAGTATCAGATAAGGCAATAGTGGAATAGTTACATATTCTGACTGAATGAACAAAGTAAAAAGTTAGTCAGGTAAAGAGCTGGTTTACCTGTGGGCTTACTTTAGTTCACCTGGCACTGATAAACTGCGTGTGAAGCACTTCCCTTCAGTGACGGCAGACAGCCGCGATAAAGACTTGCAAATTCAGGCCGTGGTAAACAAATACCCATGACTGCAAGGTAATCTGTGGGTTCAGGGAGTTTCAGGCAAGAGGAAGACAAAACAGCCTTTGAGAGTCTTCAGGCTGCTGCTGATCAGTCTCCGATAAACCCCCCCTCTGGATGATGTAACAAGCTGGGCTCCTGCAACGACAAAGGGCATGTGTGTGTGTGTGTGTGTGTGTGTGTGTGTGTGTGTGTGTGTGTGAGGGTGTGCACATCCACTCATGCCCAAAAAAATACTGTATCTCAGGAGTGCTGTGTCCGTTCTGGGTCCATGCACCTGGCTTGTGATACTCTAAACGGTTTTGACTCTATTTTGTGTGTGTGTGTGTGTGTGTGTGTGTGCGTGTGTGCATGGATGCGGTGTGAATAACGGGCCGCAAATCCTATTGAGTTCACTTTTTAAAGCCTCGTGAACTTCCCTCTTAAAACCTGAGAGAGTTCCACTGATAGTGTATAATCTGGCCCACACGGTCTCACAGGGAGTGCGCTCCTCCATTCCAACAACACTGCTATTATTTGAAAAGATTTTAGAAAATAAGACAGAAGCTTTTCAAGTGGTTTGTCTTGTCACCTGCATCGCCATTTCCCCAGTGCGGATTCCTGCCAACTTTGTGAGGTTAAAAGTTGAGAGGGATAGAATTCAGAACATATTGTAATAATAGGCCGGTCAAAACACTGTCTGGGCCTCTAAACCTGAGGCAATGAATTAATTCCATGTAGTTGTCTCTCCTCATCGCTGTCAACAGCAAACTGTGCTGTGACAAACGGGCCAGGAGTTTACAGAGCAAAGTGACTGATGCAGCTATGGCAAGTGAGTGGGAGTCGATCTAGGACTTGGACTTTCTGTTCTCAGACTGCCAGTCTCATGGATGGCTTCAGGCTACCTGAATGCTAAATGGTGTAGCCTTGGCTATCCTTTCAAAGTGCTGCTATCTCCGTGTGTGGGATGCCTAGTGATCTGCCCATTCTTTATTTATTTAAAGTGAACTTTTCGACTCTCGCGCTGAGATTGCTTTGGGCAAACTGTGCTGGGTTTAAATGTTCGGGGGTGTGGGAGGGGAGGCCATCGTTTGTTGCCAGGGCCCCTGAGCGAACCACGCTGAAACTCCTCTATTTTAACCCCGATATTCTACTGGGAAAGAGCCGGCTGGCAGGCAGTAGCAAATGAAGCGTTTCAGGTTAGACGCGGTGAGAGCTTTTTTGTCCTCATTAAAACAGAAATCCCTGCCACTTCTTCCTCATTTGTAATCCAGCGCAATTCATTCGAGGTGGATTTTGATTTTTTTGGGGGGGGGGATTTGGAAGGCGTCAGAAGACCACTGAAGCCAGGAGGGATAGAAGAATACATCTTGTCTTATGCAAAGCCCCGAAAGAGCAACTTTACATGCACTTTGTCCTCATTTACATTTCAACTTTGTGATTAATGACAAAACCTCTTAGTCTTGGTTGAACAGAGTGAAGGTAGTCCTGTTTATTGAAGGGTGTACAGTACATCCATGTGAAACACCATATCCTTAAGCCCTACTTGACTTGGGGCTGAATGTGCCAATCACTTGAAACATTAGCCCCACTTCAGGGAGCTGAAACATAATGAGTGTCAGTATCATTAAATCTACCGTGCTGACATTAAATCAGTACGATTCAAAAGGAGCTCATGCTGATATCATTGCCTCAGAAAAGCGCTGACGCTGCTCTGGGACCTGCTGGCTATAGTACGATAGGATTTAGCATCCATTCGGATATTCTCTTGCATTCCCTCAGGGACTATACCGCACAGTAATCCACTTAATTTACAATTACCCATGCAAGCCATACTCATATAGAATGATAAATGGGCTCATGTAATCCCGCTTATGAAGCCGGTGAATGTGGAAATCACACCATATACACTATACTGTATATGGTCGGCCTTCTGTCATTCCATTATCAGTCTACATATATACTGTATATATGCAGCATGTTGTCACCTTAAAATGAGCTGCTCTCAGTTTAGAAGTGTGAGCAGGCAGCCATATTTAAAAAGAAATATAGCTATGTAATGCACACACCCATGTATCTCCCCTCCCTGCATACTGTATGAACATCCTCCCCATCTTTGAGGAGATGCAGGGGTGAAGCCTGGCTGTGCAGGGTGAATGTTAATGTTTTAACTCCCCTGACAAAAATCAGAGCAGGGCTTGCTCCCCTCGGCCCTTTCAACCCTAACCCAGCTTTCACCATATTAGCCTCCTTCCTGGCCTATATTCTATGATGTTGGCTGATTGGTATTTGCTATCAAAGGAGGCTTTATTCAAAATTACAATTTGTAACCACGTAAATAACTCCACATTTCTCAACAGCATGTAGTGCGACTTGGTCAATTGTCTAGATAAGACTTGTTTGGAAAAACATTTTATATCAATTAATCTAATATGTTCATCTTTCTCATTCTTAGCTGCCTTAAACAAACTCAACATTTCCCTTAAGCCTGAGATCTTTGATGTGAAATGATTATTGTTTAACTTTGGGGTAAAACCACAAAGGTTTCAATTTCTAATAGGCACTCCTAAAGCCAGTTTGTCTTAGAATATGGACAAGGATGGATGTCTGTAACCAAATTACACTGTCCCCCCCCCCACCAAATTATCATGGGCACATTTAAATCAATACCCATTGATGTTAACTGCAACATTTAATCACTAAAGTCAAAAGGCTTCGTCCTCTGTGGAGTTGAGTGGTGAACCGACTAACTGACTTACAAGACCGTCAGACCAACATTTTCATCCTTAGGGCTACGCGGCTAAAACCAGCTAAAACCACTCTTTCATTTGGTTTTTGTGATCCATTTTTCTTTTCTTTTTAAACGTTGTTTCACCGCAGCGTGGCTTTTTAGTTCAAGGCAAATTAATCTTTAAATCTCATTCTGTGTCTGTCTGCGTGCCCATATGGTGGCTGTCTCGGATTTCACTCTCTTGCTTTTACAATCCTCTCACTTTGATTTCCGTCACACGTTTGATTGGCTCTTATTTCATCTCATAGTCGGAGACACATGAATCAATCTCCTCCTTTCACCTTTTAATCACTGTCTCTTTTACTTTTCTCCTTGTTCCTTCTTTCTCTGTGACTTAGCCTCTTTGACCCTTTCACTTATAGCCAATTGCACTCCCTATACCTCTGCACTGGCTCTGCTTTGATTCACACATTTTAATTACCCATCTCCCCATCTCCGGAATGAACGGAATCTTAATTCATGCAAAGATTTATTAAGATTTTAGAGCGATGAGAGAGAGAAATACAGAGAAGGAAGACGAAAACGAAACAACATACTTTGGACTTTTTTTGTTGTTGCTCAGAACAACAGATGTTGATAGTGTTGATTACCTCATAGCCAAAAGAGCTCAATCAGGGAATAAATCACAGAAATCACCCTCAACAGCAAACCAGAAACACATTCTTTCTTCCTCTGTTCCTGAATATCATTTGCTGGCCCAAAAGCCTTTGAGAGAGATGCCGTGAAGGAAACTCTAAAGATCAAAGCCTTTTTTTTCTCCTAGCCCTCCCTCCCCTTCTCCCTCTCTCTCTCTCTCTCTCTCTCTCTCTCTCTCTCCTCTCTCCCAGCCGTCCTCATGCAGGGAACGACAGATCGGGCTGATGAGTTGACGGCGGAAAGAGAGAGAGAGAAAACGATGCGGGGGAAAAAGGTTAGAATGACATGTGAGGACATGTTATGACTGCTGCCTTGACTTGACAGTGCAGGGTTAATTATATATGGCCTCTGTTGGAGAGGGCTCAACGCTAAGTCACAGAGACGACTAAGGGCCCTGCTGCCTTGTGGCGATGTGCGTTGGGTCATCTTCTTATGTTTTATTACTGCTGATGGAGGTTGCATTGGGGTGGGTTGGAGTTCCACTTTCTAACACAAGAAGTTAACAACTGACTAATAATACTCACGGGTTATTAGCAGAACACATCTTCTGTGGACCTGGGAGCCGAGGTTTGATGACTCAATCAACCATGACTGAACAGGGGAACAGTCATTTCCAACCTTAGCTCGTCATACAAAAATAATTTCAATTTAACATTTAGGGCAATACAGTGGCTCTACAGTATTTCCAAATTTGTGAGATGAGATGATTGGTTTCGACCTAATGTTTCTCTTAAAGGGATAGTTCAGTATTTTTGAAGTTTGGTAGTATGAGGTACTATAGTTAATATGTTACCTTATTGAAATGGCTGTCAACGCAGTCCCTATATGGAGTTTAGGGAAAAAGTTGCGGCAGCAAAAGTTAGTACTGTTGCAGAGACTTAACAGATTTAACACGTTTTTTCTCCAGGTATATAAATGCTTCCACTGCCGCCCACTGTTGCAGAGACTAACGATTTACACGTTTTTCCCATTAATAAATGCTTACCTAAAAAAATAAATCTGTTCAATGCACGCTAGAGTGATGTTTTAGTAGTTCGGCCATTGTGTTACTAAGCCATCTAGCGTATTACTTCGCCAATCAGCCCACTCAGAGCTACAGCGGTATCGACCATTCAACAAACAATGGATATAACTAAGGACTTATAACTTCATCATGTTAATAGAGTGAGCATCTTGTTCTGTATACAGATAATAATAATCTTTATTAAGGACTCAGATGGTCCACTCACATCCAACATACACACACACATAGAACACATTAAAATACATTACTCAATAAAGTATTGTACTAAAATAGGTGCAAGCTATCATGCCAATGCTTTCGAAGCCTGGATGTGAACCTATAGCCCATCATAGGGTTGGTTAAGGCTATAATGATGCTATTTTCTGATAAATCCAATCGACATATGAAATTGAACATTAACTGTAGTAACAGTGCCTGACATGTAGGTACATTAGAGGACACAAATAACTGGCTAGCACTGTGCCACCTAGGAACACCGAGCAACAACCTCATGGAATCATTATATGCCACTCTAAGCCTCTGCATACTTCTCACTCTGTAAGAGGACCAGAGATGAGCTGTATACAGCGGCGTGACATAAGCCCTAAACAGAGCACACTTAACATCTGTGGAACACATGGAAAATTTCCTCATCATCATGTTGGCCTGTGCATATATTTTACACCATTGACGACAAATGTCACTGTCATCCATGAGATCATCTGAGAAGACATGTCCTAGATATTTTAAAGGGGACATATTATGCAAAATCTCAGTTTTAAAGGTGTATTTCCAAGGTCTACTAGAGAAGGTTTTCATGGTTTATTGTTCAAAAAACCCAATAGTTTTCAACCATTTCCCATTTCTTCATCGCCTTTTCCAGCCTTCTCTGCCCTCTATCTCAAAAGGTAGGTTTTGACAGCTTACCCCCCTTCGCAAAATACTAGTCTGCTCTGACTGGTCAGATCTACATGGGCGTGCATGCACCGCCCTGCTCATTTACTCTATACCAAAGCTACACACGCCCAGCTGTCAGTTTTGTTTACTTTTGGCCAATGCAGCACGGAGACCAATGTAAACATGTTTAGCTCCATTTCTACCACACATATATCGGCACTAACCAGTTCTAAACTAAAAGATGTACAACTGAACCTGTTCAGACAGGAGTCTGAACTGAAAACTGTGAAAATGGCATCAAGATTTCTGATTTCCCTGACATTATCCTCAGGTAAATACTGTTTAATTATGTCACAGTCAATAACATAATTTGAGCTAAGTATTTATGCATAAACTCTCTAAACTGGTAACATACACCCTGTTTTACATTTGTCTTTACAGGTCTGTGGAATGATCTACAGCCCAGTGGAGTGAAAAAGCTTTGGTTGTGAACCGATACTGAGTTGACATGTAAAAATGTACAGTAACCATAATTGAAAAGAATGTATCCTGAATCATGTCAAGATTCACTGGAAAGGCATTATCTTTTGTAAAATGTATGGTTGAAATAATTATGCTTTAGGTTTGTCAGAGCTGCAAATTATCTGACAACATTTCAATATCTAGTAGATAATGTATCATTCGTATTGTGATCGCTCATTCATAATAAAGTTACCGTTAAAAAATGTATTGTGTTGCTTACTGTCACTGTTTGCTACCTGTAGTAAAGGATTACTTGAAACTTACATTTCATCTCGCTGAAGATTTTCTCTGATAAAACAGTATCATTACATTTTAAAAAGACCAAAAACATCCTTAAAAATAAAGCAGTTTATTCATAGCCAGTGGAATGAAAATATGAAGTGTACATATCAAACAGAAGCAAAGCCATAACTTTTATGTAACTGTCCAGTTGTTGTTGGGCCCTGAAGAAGACCACCTGTCCCACCCAGTGAACACATCCTCCTCTGAAGGAACGGATAGTGTGACGGTCTTGGTGGCTCCGTCCGGCTCCATCAGGTCACTCAGACACCTGTAAAACATGGCACATTCAATGTTACATCATGTAGCCTAGTTGACATGTATAGGCCTACATCATACATCTGTTATGGCAAATCTACAACAAATTCAGTATAGCTCTGGCTCGATAACCAACAAGTTCAGAGTGATACTGTGTGCTTTTTGAAATATAATGGACAGGAAACAAACACCAGCAGAGACAACTTACAGTATTCCTGTCTATGTGTACATTACACTGGAGATCATGTAATAGGCCTACTGCTGCTTGTACTACAGGTTTATTTTACTTAAAAAAAACGGCACTTTGTCCCGCATTCCCCCTCACAAACGTAGTCTTTGTCCCACATCTGGTGAATTGGGATCTGGTCACCCAAACTACACACTGTCCGCAGACTTATTGCGATGTGTACTTGAGCTATACAATCAGACAGATAGCAGGTAGCAGGATGAAGCTATTAAAAAAATAATCTTCAGTTTCCAACACACCCTACAGTTTCACCGTCTGTTTTTCACTCAGGGGCTGTCACGGCAGGACAAAAGAGCCAAATAACAGTCACTGCAAAAGACTCACAGCTCTAACCGTTAGCATAAAGCTAACGGTAAAGCTAGCGGGCGCTAATGCTAACGACTAAACCCCGCATTCTCTCATTTCAGTCGGTGTTGGTTATTATAGGAGGGATGAAATAAAGCACATTACAGACATTGAACTAACAAACGGACAGAATTATTTTTAAAATAGGACTACTTACATTTCGGACGGATTGTGTCTCCTGGCACAGTCTCCTCCACACTCCAGTAAAAAGGCTTTGATCACACTAACAGATTGCAAACCTTTGCTGGAGATAGCCTAACAAAAAATGAAGTAAATCCATTCAGCCCTAGTGTGCTTTGAGGCTGGGGTGTGATGGTAGCTTGAGGTTGAGCTCACACTGCAGCTTGTTGTTGCATGAGCGAGTGGAGGCTCAGCCAGGTGTGTGTGGTTACCAACGGGGCGTCTTGATTTGCCAATCAACTGCCGAGTTTCTGGTGAGCTTTCCCGTGGGAGTATTTATGATAATGAAAACCGACCGATTTTGTCATCAGTCGGTGTTTTTTGGAAGAAACCTTCAAATCCCCCCTTTTTCGAAATAAGTATCCCAGAAGAAACTGACATATTTGTCTTTTTGAAGCTTGTGTGTGCTGGTAGGGACGCCAATCACCTAAACAGTGTGCCCAAACACCGGCAATGTTTGGTTTTTCATAATATGTCCCCTTTAATTCCCTGGATATTTCTAAGAGACCACCTGAGAGGTGGAAAGCAGGAAAAGAGGATTTTTTGTCCTCTCTAGATCTCACAACAACGACCTTACTCTTTTTGGCATTATAGTTGATGTCAAATTCTCTTCCATAGGCTATTGTGTGCATATCCTCAACAGCTCTTGTAACCCAGCAGAATATGGTAAAACCAGGTCATCAGCATACATGAGATGATTCACAACTTGATCTCCCACAATACAACCTGTTGTACATTCATTTAGCTGTCTTGAAAGGTCATCAATATATACATCAGATAGTTGAACATTATTTGTTTTGGCATGAATGTAGCAATAATGGCCTGTTTTTTATATGTTTTTGATCTCTAGAGTTTAGGATGTATGTGTGCACTTGAAGCTAACTTAGTTAACTGCATGCCCCGTAGCTTTAAATCTCGGGAAAAGTAACAGGGTGGATAAGACTAGGCAATGATAGCAGACATGGACCGCAGACATGGACCTATAAGAACCACTATTAGGGTTAATGTGATCCATTGTATTTCCAACGCACACAATCATGCTCACTATGCTTTGTGTTAAGTCAAGCTATCATACCGTATATACTACATTTTTAACCCTGATCAAAGAAAAAGCTATTTCCTCCCTGCAGCTATATCTCATTGCACTCTGCACTTCATTTCACAGCAACATGTTCAATCAATCAAGTATGTCATGCTGACATTGCTGGCACACAAAGCCAAGTTGCATCGATTTCTTTAAAGGATGCTTTTGTGGCTGTTAAATGTGCCTCTGTAGGATCTGTTGTGTTCCGCCATTGTTGTGGAGGCTCTGCAGATTCATATACATTTGATTGCCCAGATGCCGTAATTAGCTTGGTCAGGAAAACAAGCACTCCTAAGAGGTTTATATTCAAGAGAACTTGTTTCTGTTCTTTGTTCTGAGAGGTATGGATCGGAATAAAGTCACGTCAGCATGAAACAAAGGCTTGAAAACATTAAGTCGATTTACTGTCATAACCTGGTAAGGAGAAAGGTGCCTCAAGCCGGAAAGGTAAGGGATTTCGTCTCTATAGTCTACAGTCTGGGAAGCAATTTTTCCTGCTACGTCTATGTTTTGGGAAATGGGGGGGTGGGGGGAGGTCGTTTTTGCATTGTCACAGGGAATGCGATGATTCATGCTAAAAGAAGGCTAACATCTGGCCTCATTAATCATTTCTTTTCATGTCTGTGTTTTCGGGGAATACTTTTTTTCTTTTCATCACATTCTCTCTCTCTGTCTCTCTTTCTCTCTCTCTCGCTCTACTTCTCCTTCTCTCTCTTCCCCCCCCCCACCTCCCCACCCCCACCATCTGCACTGCTTATCATCTGTTGCCGTTCTGGCATGCCTCATCACCCATATCACTCCACCCTCCTCATTTGCTCCCTAATTTGTTTAGCTGGAAGAGGGAAGAAGGGGATGAGCATAAATGTGACTAAGGTGTGGGTGGGAAAAAGTAGGGAAGGACAAAGTGTGGGAGCAATGAGCATAAAAGAGTAACTGCGGAGTGGTAAATCAAGTCTGATGAAATCCGTTTGCATGGCATTTAACAGTTTGGGAGTTTCTCATTACTCACTGTATAGCTCTGAGTGAATGCAGTGACACATCCACATTAATGCCACATGCTACATTGCCTGGGGCTAACAGACGCAGTGATAAGAACAACATTTCCCATTCAGTGTGATGACAAAGCCCCTACACACGCCACACGTCAAGCATTTACACGCTTTGGAAATTTCTGCCTTCAGACGAAGTTCCCATGACCGCCGTTGTGTCAATTGACATATTTGTTACCCTTTATTAAATTGAATGGCTCGATTCAAAGGGACGTGCTGTTTATGATCATGACAGAACAAGCTTTACAGTGCACGCTATTAGCATTAAAAGAGCAAACACAAGATGCCGTGCAAGAAATACAGCGAAGTGATGAAACAAATCAAAACATGTCCGATACTATATTTAGACGTTTGATTTAAAACTTTTGGTTTTTGAACAAAACGTTCACCAATATGTCCAAAGCCAAGGTTATGCACAGAAATGTATTGTTGAGTGCAGAAGCAGTAGTTTAAAAAGACAAAAAAAATAAACTCAAAGTCCACTGATTGGCTTTTTCCAGAGTTAGTTACCACATCGATCTCATGTTCTTCTCCAAGGGAAGGAGTTTGCTCAGTTGTCATGGAGATACAGCAGAGCTATGTTCAGAACAATGATGCAATTACATTTAGTCATCAAAACAATCTCTGCACACCTGAGTGGATGACAGGTGCGTCGGAGGAAGGTGCAGCAAAATCATAAGATCAAATTCCGTTAAGTAAAAACTGTAAGGTGTGGTTGATAGATCGTGGGAAAAACAAGTTATTAAGCCGACCTTAAGTTCCAAAGTTACAAACATTGCAGTCAAACAATGAAGTCATAATTACAGTCATTATTACAGAGTCACATCCAGTTGAAAGTGAATTGATACTGTGCTTAAGGCAAAAAATAAAATAAAAAAAGCCTTCCTTAAATTGCTTTGTTACGTGAGCCGGAAAGCAACATGAATCAAATAAACCCGTTCCAAAGAGGGCAAAGCAGTTAGTGCCAAAATTACACTGCAGCAGGAACATGAAGTCCTACTTTTTTCAGCGTGGCAGTATTTGGCAGCTTTCAAAGAGGAACAGCAGTTCCCGTTAATAGCTCACGGACGCTTACTACGACACACGTGCCAAACACAGCAATACTAGAGGCTCACAGTGCCATTTAGAATATAATCAACATCTCTGTGATGATGCACTGTGAGCTCTGATGGACCATGCAAAACTATTAACTATGAGGTCATTCAAAAGATTATATTATTCACCTTTAAACCTGAAGGACAGGGGCAACAGGGCTGGAAAATAACTGATAAAGAAATTAGGTCTGAGAAGGTTGTTTACTTTCTGCATCAGGTTCATGGTTGTATAAAGACAAATGTTGCTCTCAACACCACAGTCTTTTTTCCAGGTGTTTGCCAGATGTAGCATGGTGGATATGCAATAGCATGAGCGTACATCTACAGGGTATCTGATGATGACTTAGCCAGAGAATGTGCATGAGGTTGTTTTACAGAACCAGAACTGTGAGGTGCAATCAGTACAATGTTTGTGTTTTGTTTTCGTTGTCTAAAACCGAGTTGCTTCCAACAATCTGTATGTTGTTAATGTGAAAAAATCCCCTCATGATGCATGCATATGTTAACATGGTCATCTCTTTATTTGAACTGCGTATGCATGCCCTCCAGATTGGAAGCTGTTCCATTGTATCACATGATGTTCATCACCAGATGGAGTTTGCTCAGTTGCCATGGAGTTTAATATAATTAGACTTTCTCTAAGCACTTTAGGGACTGCTCGTCTATGTTGGCCTAAAAAAAATGTGTATTTCTGACCTTTGAAACGTGATGTAGATAAAAGCGCCGAAACAACTGCTGCACACAAATGACCATGGTTGGTAGGGTTTCTTTACTGCTGTTTCAGAGATCTTTGAACCTGGTTTCCTTGAACACTCCTCACCGCTGCCTCCACCATACGTCTCAGATCTTATATCAATAAATCAATCGCAATGGAAAGAGAAACAGTACAATTGTTGAAATGTGAAAACTTATATAACCGACTGTTTCCCTCATGAGTAGCCCAGTATTGACTGGAGAGAGCACAAGACTTTGATATGGGCAATTTATTGTGGACTGTACACATTCTCAGAAAACAACAAAGCGGATTGGATACATTTGCACATCGTAAGATAGTATTTGTTTGCACATATAACTTAACCATATGTTTCACAAAACCTGTCTGCAAGCTAAAGAAGATGAGGTTATTTTCAGACCCAACCACATATTCATGTGAAGATGATACAGCCTGTCTGTGGGTAGAACTGTTTCGGTCCTTGATTGTATGACAAATGCAGGAATCTGAATTTAAAAGTGGCCTATATTTAGTTTATTTCTTTTAGTTATAAAAGTGTGAAAGTTTTTGGAGAAGGCCTGAGCAAAATGTCAACAATATTATACAATTTGTATACAACTTGAGTCTAGTTAGGAATATATTTGCCATACATAGTATTAGACATTGACACTGGAGCGTATTGCACAGACATGTCTTTAAGACCAAACTGGCTCAGCAGCTATACAGTCCCTAAAACGGAAATCAAATCAAATCAAAGCAGAAAGACAAGCACAAACAGATATTCACAGTGACACATGCACAAGGACTCATCCAATTATCTGATTTCAATGCCATGAACAATAGCTTTCGTCACCAACAAAGTGCACATGTTGGACCCATTAAAAGCTCTTACAAAACTTTGGAGGATTA
Organism: Hyperoplus lanceolatus; assembly: GCA_026929865.2. Lineage (NCBI taxonomy): Eukaryota > Metazoa > Chordata > Actinopteri > Uranoscopiformes > Ammodytidae > Hyperoplus > Hyperoplus lanceolatus. The sequence goes on along the minus strand of CM049413.1, from coordinate 9,564,270 downwards.
GTCAACTTAACCATGTTCAGACAAACCCCAGTGTGATGCTGCAGTGCAGTGTACCGACCTCTGTTGAAGCAGTCGTATGCCACACATTCAGGTAAGACATATCATCAAGCACACTGATGGCCGCTTCATTAGATGATAAATAATGGCTCATCATTGGCTTAGAATACCAACTGACCATGTGGTAAGCCCCTCCCCCGAGAAGCAGAAGACCAATCATAGTTGAGCAACCGTAACTAGTCTACTAACAGCAGGTATGTCAGGATTAGGATTTCTCTACCTGTAACAGTGTGCGTGGGGCTGTGGTGTGAGAGAGATATTCATAGTGTTACTTTTTGCTCTTTAAAGACAGAAACACAAGATCAACAGAGTAAGGAACTGGTTAAACAGTGTGTTTATCCACTCTAACATGCTGCAATCATTAGCATTTATGGCTAAAAAGCTACCCACAGTAACACACACTTCTTAAAAGGCCAAGAAATACAACGTTCACATTAGCCAACTTACTACATCGGTTTGTGGCATTAAAGGTTACTTAGAAGAGTGTTAACGTTTAATGTAAGGTTAACAACTCTGTCCTGCTCAGTACACTGTAGGGACCGTGGCCAGTGTTACCTGAGAAAGCGCTACGTTTGCCAAACACGATGGTAAGGTTATCATAAAAAGGCTCCTGTAGCAATTACATTTTTTTGTATTTAAAATAGCTTTCGATCTACCGGGCGATCTTTGTTCCTACCCTCACCTATGGTCATGAAGGCTGGGTAATGACCGAAAAGGGATGGGTTTTAGGAGAGTGGCTGGCGTCTCCCTTAGAGATAGGGTGAGAAGCTCAGTCATTCGTGAGGAACTCGGGGCAGAGCTACTCCTCTTGCGTTGAAAGGAGCCAGTTGAGGTGGTTCGGGCATCTGGTAAGGATGCCCCCAGCCTAGGGAGGGTGTTCCAGGAGCGTCCAGCTGGAAGGAGGCTCGGGGAAGACCCAGGACTAGGTGGAGAGATTATATCTCCACACTGGCCTGGGAACGCCTGGGATCCCCCAGTCAGAGCTGGTTGATGTGGCCCGGGAAAGAGAAGTTTGGGGTTCCCTGCTCACTGCTGCCCCCCGACCCGATTTCGATAAGCGGTTGATGATGATGATGATGATGATGATGATGTATTTAAAATAAAAATAACACATTTAACCAAACATTATGCTATGTGTAACAAGCTTAATATACTGAAGTAGCTATCTACGAATAATAAAATATGTGAGCAACAGTTGTCATAAAACGTTCAAAATCGATGGTCGACCACTTCAAATTAAAAAAACCTGTGATTTTCTAAACTGAAGAACCAGTGATAGAGCTCTATGCCCCATACTGCTTCCGCCAACAACACACACTGTTAGCTTGGTTTATCGGGGCCCAGAGAAACACAGACACACAGATCAAATCCTGTCAGGCCAATGTTTTATGTGAATAACGGCCCAGAATGCTCTCCGCCAAAGAAAGAGGGTTGTTGATATTCAACCTCCAGCTGTTTCTGCTGTTCTCTGGCAGAATAAAGTGGGGGTCTTTCCCACTCTAAATCACCTGGCTGGCCTTGGTCCACCATAAACCTCTGAGGAATTGGGACTCATCCAAACCAGGACATTTGGTGTTTTCCTTTTATTTAAATTCCAGTTCAAAAATGAGGGAACAGCTAATAAATAAAGATGAAAGATGAGAGAGAGGAGGATTTAGAAAAAGAGCAGCAGTGAATTTCTACAAACTGATCTCTTGCCATTCACCATTCAGGTCTGAATGTCTAAGCTGAATACAGTGAACACAGAAGAAAGATATTATTGCAATTGTGATGATATTTTTTTAAGCCAGGTTATCTGTAAAAATGCTACACAAATGGCTGTCTTCATCGTTCGATAGACGATTAGTAGGCTTTTACTAGAGGGTTTGTTAAACTGAACTATAGTTTTAATTCTCCTCTGGGTTCTGTCCTTACACAATCTATTCAATACCCTCTGCACTTCTTCACACTTTGTTTCAAACTAAACATGATTCCCCAACTTTGTGAATACTCACAGTACAGCATGTTTTGATGGAAATGGACTAATGTGAAAATCCAGATTAAGATTTAAATTAGAATAGGGTTTTAACTTGGCTCATAGCAGGACCACAATTTGCATAATTTCTACAAGTCTGTAGATATATGTGACTAGTGTTTTGTTTTGTTCTATTCTGTTGTGTGTGGGGGTAGAAATCATTGCTGCCACTGATTAGAACAGGAACAACACGTTTATTAAAAAGGCTGGGTATATAATAGGTCTGACTCCTGATTCATTCAGGTTGTGCAGAGATTGAGGAGAGCATGTGTGTGTCAATGTCTGCCATCGGTGATAAAGACAAGAAAGATGAGTTAGGGTGAAATAAATACAACTTAACTAAACTAAAGAGCATTTAGGGACAGCTGGTTTGTGCTAGATAAACAGACAAATTCTTAGAAGGCCTTGTCAAGACCTGTTCTTAGAAAGATGCTCTTTGCATTAAATTATCTCACTCTCTCTCTCTCTCTCTCTCTCTCTCTCTCTCTCTCTCTCTCTCTCTCTCTCTCTCAATGTGTGTGTGTGTGTGTGTCCCTGTCTACCTGTAATATCAGACATGTTTCTATATGTTCTATCAACAGTGCCAATACAATTCACATTTCAACAGAAATGTCTTCGTCTGTCTCGCAATGAATTTGAGCGTGCCTGGGCAACTTGGCCACTGTCATTGTAATACATTCCATATAGCAACAAACACACATTTCAAGGATTTCCAAAATTGATTCCTCACTGACAACTTTGAAGTTATGTAAGGTAGACATGGCCATGGCCACTAGGTTTATAAAATAAATACATCTGGTAGCACATGCCCTAGGGCCTAGTGTAAGTGTTTTCTCCAATGAGATTTAATTGGTGTTTGAAGTTAATTCAGCAGGTGAAGGATGAGGTAAGTGCATTTGTGAAATGTTCTGCTCATGATTTCTTTTGTGGACAGAGCAGGTAGAGAAAGAACAAGAGATAAACAGAAGGCAAGGGACTGTGAGAAGAGGGCCTGTATCATTGTTCATTGTGTGTGTGTGTGTGTGTGTATGCCCAAGGCAAAGGGGGGGTAGGGTTCCACTAGGGGAAATTAATTTGAGTCTACGCTCGCACCAAATGAGGAAAAAACAAACAAGAACTTATTACATCTGACTGACGGCAGACTAATGAAGTGCAGAGCTGCATCTGAAAGAGTGACTGAGTTATAACAACATTTTTATGATTTGTAGTGGTTGAATGACTCTGTCACCCATATTACACTTGCAGTCATCCACATGAAAATATACAAAAAGGCTTATTAATGTTAAATTGTGAAAGTGAAATGTGAATGGAGTTTAAGTGGTCCAGTAATATCTAGTGTTGTTAAAAAGATGAAAAAATAACATAAAAAATGTGTTCAGTGATCGTCAAGTGATCGTTATTTCTGCCAAGGCCAAATTCCACCAGCTGGAACATTTAAAATCCATACGAGTTGTCATAAAGCCAGTAACTTTGATATGTAGTTTTACATTTTAAATTAATTTTTTCCACATCTGATATTTACACATTTTCTTATCCTAGTTGACCATAATAAAGGGGCAATCTGTATTCTAAAGGCAGAGAGATTTTCAGACATGCATGTCAGACTTTTAAAGGCCCATAACATTCATAGCTGTGAATGTTTATGTCCACCCCAGTAACACCAGCTGCCATTTAAAGTGCCAACTAATGGCAGAAGTAAAACAAGACTAATAGTCTACAAACATGCACTTCTGTGAGGGTGTGCGACTGCACATGTGGTGCTATGGGCCACATGCTAATATTAGCATGCTAAAAAGCTCACATTGACATTAATGACAAGCTGACTTTTCAGGAATGACAGGGTTCACTGTTCCCCATCATAGCATAACATTTATAGAAAGCTGACATTTGTTAATGAGCGTAACACTAAGGTATAAAGTCATAAATAAAAGTGTTGGACAAATTGAAACAAAAATTATTTTGACCTTGTAATGGCACTAGATTGAAAGTCCAAAAAATCTAAAACTTTCCAGTTCAAAGTAAAAAAAGAAAAAGCTCATGCCTGCATTTCTGGAGCAAATAAATATGTTTGGCGGCAACCAGGTGCAACATTGTTCCTCCTCACAGACAGTCATCTAAAAGTAAACTTCTACGTATTTTTGGACACATCAAGGTTTTTGCCACCTAATGGTTAAACAGGTACAACGTGACCTACATGCAGTAAATAGAGCGGTTCTTTGCATCAGCGATTAATCAAAGTGAGTGCTAACAAAGTGCTGCTGTCCCGGGCACTCAGACAGAGGAGGGCACAAGCAATTATGAAAGGCGCTGTATGCATGATACTAGCCTTATATTCCCACTAAGGCTTTGTGTTTCTGAGCGCATGAGGTGCAACAAGGGACGTTCACCTTTCTTTGTGCATTACAGTTAAACGGAGAGATAAAGAGACAGCTTATAATGCTTCATCCCTATCCGTCTGCCTGCTTGTCTGTCTTGATATGGTTAACTATACACCAGTCCATCAATCTACCACAACTGTCTGTCAGTCAGCCTACCCACCTGCTCTCCTGGCTTAGCTTCCAACAGGAACTACAGTGTTCAGCACTTGAATTGAATTAATTTAACCCATACTGCACTCGTGTCACTGCAAAATATACCCTCTTTAATGTTTGTTGTGTTTCGCGATTTCCGCTTCCGAGGCTCGATATGCGATGGTGCATTTGCACAAGAGTTCTCACAATGCATGAGGGCCGTTCAAAGTGAATGCGTGGTTGGGCCTGTGAAAAATTAATGCCGTTTTGAATGTGTGAGTGCAATTGTGTGTGAGTATGTAGCATGTTTAAATAACCTTGTGCCCCAGCTGTTTTGATACTGTATTTAGGAAAGTTTAATATTGAAAGACTGAGCCGTCATAACATATCAGAGTGGGGATGTACACTATATTGTGTTGGAATGTGCTCGGATGCCCCATGAGGCACATTCTTCCATGTTAAGAGATACAATATGGTAGTGGTGACATCTCTCATGCATGGTTGCCTTTTTTTTTGCTGATCATATAGAGCTTCTCCTTTTTCTTAAACACTGTCAAACATCTTCACTGCTCAAAGATCTCCTATTATACTACTTTTCTGGTCTTAATTTCTTGTTAAAAACTGCTATAAAGCAACCACACACGAATCACATCACAAAAAACCATGTAGATTTTCGGGACACTCTTCCTCTCACCTAGTGAGCACAGCAGTCTGCTCCACACTCGGCTCTGTGCTTCTTATTTGATACACTAGTATGGTTAAACATGACTATAAATCATTGTAACAATGTTTATAGGTCATAAAAGTCAAAAAGTATAATAGGTCCACTTTAACTCGTGTATTATTTAACTCTGCTCGCTAGAAGCATTGTTGGACTGAAGATAACAACTTTTTATAGGATAAAAGTCTTTTCAATCCCACATATTTTTCTTTCTACAAACCTGGCAGCTGCATTATCCACAATGCCCGTTTTGTCTGAGATTCAGAAGCATTATTCTACAGGAAGCCAATTTAGCCTCGAGTTGTTAGCCTCAAGCATAGTGGAGGACTAGATACAGAGGTCTGGTAAGGTCACCTTTCATACTCCATCTGGCATTTTTTTGATTTTGACTTTATCACCAACCGATGCTAATTCAAGGGACTTAACTGGAGATAATTTTTCATATTTTAAGTGGCTCCCTATGGAGTCACAAAAAGAGTTGTGCATCTTTTCTCATACGTAGCAATACTTCCCAAGCCCCTATTAGCAGACTTTGTGAAGGAGAGATGTGTAAAATCAGTGGAGTCCCCCCCTTTGAATTAAAGCCTTGAAAGAAAATGTACTAACTCAACTTCAGGGGGAAAAAACGCCCAAACAACAGAGTCAACACTGTATGACTAATGAAAAGTGTTCAAATGAGAACTGAGCGGTAGAATGGCAAACTATATCAGTTCCTGAATCAGTTTATTTCTATTTTGAACCATTGCTCGGTAGCCAGCCGTTACAGAGTACACCGACAAATGAGGCGAAACGGACAGTCAGCATAAAAAAAGCCAAAGGTTCCACCTCACCTCCGCGGTTCCATGATCTACTCCCATTAACCCCCTCCCTCCCTCCCTCCCTCCCTCCTTCGGCTCGCAGCAGTGCTCAACCTCCTGACTTCAGCCTCCTGCTTTCCAAAAAACCATGTCCTCATTTTCTGCTCCCTGATGCCTGGAACCACAACCTGTGAGACCGGTGCCTACAAGGCAGCATGTTGCCTTAGTGAGTATGTGAATTGCACAACAGAACAATGGGCTTATCATGATTTTTTATTTTTATTTTGAGCAGTACGTCAGGGCGGCAATAAGCTAAAATATATCATGTATAATATGAACTAGATATGGGTCAATAAAATACATAACTTTCACCATTAATCTGTACTTTTTTTGTGTGGATTTTATAGGATAATTGTGTTCTTTACAAAGCCAATTGCTCAGTAAATGTCTTCTCTTATCTGTGTTATATACCACCCACTGACATGTAAAATAGGAGAGTAATTCAAGAGCTGTTTAAACTCAACTAAAAGAAAATGAGGAATACTAGACGACAAAAACATTTTAATTGACAGATGTGTGATAAGTGCATGTTGCTGTCAAAACAAGGAGCTCTAACAGATGGCATAGGAACAGAGAAGGACTATTAAAAGTCAATTACAGAAAGACATGATTTTGAGGCATGCAGAAAGTGTTGGTTAAATTTGTCTCGGTTTCAAGAATTGTGTTCCTAAACACTTCCATCGATTATCAATCCAAGAATGTTGATAATGGACCATTTGTGGTATGGATACAGTTAGGGAAGGACTGTGTTGCCTGTGTATGGTTGAACTTGCTATAGCAGGTTTTTTTTGGTCATTTGGGTGCGGCAAAATCAAGCTGCGAACACCTAATTAAGTCAATATGGCTGACATTTTAGCTTACAGTTGCCCACTTACACATCTTTCAGAAAGGGAGAAAAATTAAGCATTTTATTTAGAGTTGTGTTTTTAGCCAATGTCTAATATATTCATGAGCAGGAAGAAGAAAAAGAAGGAGTTCAGAGATTTGCGCTGGCTCCCTCTACAGGCACAAACCTGTTTTGTATGACCCTGAAAAACAAGCAATGCTTCTTAGCTGTAAGCTAAATTCACCACAAATTCTTAAATCAAGAAAGGGCTTGGGTTTTCTACATTTAAATATTAGAAGTTTATTGCAACATGATACATTAGACCACGTAAAGATTTTAGTGTCCCAGGCAGACCCAGATGTTTTGATTCTGACTGAATCCTGGTTAAAGAAGAGTACAGATGACTCTATTGTGGCAATACATGATTATAACTTATTCAGAATAGACAGAAACACTAGGGGTGGGGGAGTAGCTGTATATGTTAAATCCTGTTATTCTGTAACACTTTTACATGATGTCTCTGTTCCAAATTGCTTTGAATTTATCACGCTAGAATTATCTTTATCGTCAAATGATTGTTTTGTTGTAATTGGTGTGTATAGGCCCCCTTCAGCTGTAACTAGCTCCTTAAACGATCTAGCACATATGCTCTCCAGTTATGTAAATAGAGAGGTAATTGTGATGGGTGATTTTAACGTTGATTGGCTTTCTGGTGCCTCTGAACCTTTCAAAGAAATCTGTAGCAACATTAATCTTACACAATTAATAACTGAGCCCACAAGACCTAATCTAAAAAACCCAGCAAAATCAACTTTAATAGATTTAATCTTATCAAATAAAATAAATAAAATAGCCTCAGCTGGTGTCTTTGAGCTTGGGATTAGTGATCACTGCCCAGTGGCCTGTATCAGAAGTATTCATTTAAAAAGATCTCAACCTAAAATCCTAATTAAGCGTAATTTTAAAGGTTTTAATGAGCAAGCCTTTTTAAGTGATGTCCATCATAGTGACATTCAACTGACTACGCAAATTTCGGATGTTGAGTTAGCCTTAGACCATTTCATCAATACTTTCACCTCAATTATAAACAAGCATGCGCCCCTAAAAAAACATAGAGTAAAAAATAGATCAAACCCCTGGTTTACAAGTGAGCTATCTGATTTATTTTCCGAGAGAAATAAAGCATGGTCTGTAGCTAGACGCTCTGGAGATAATACCAATTGGACAATTTTTAGACACCTTAGGAATAAATGCACAGCCATGGTCAAGAAAGCCAAATCTGAATACTACCTTGAATTAATCTCAAACTGCTACTCTAACCCTGCACTATTTTGGAAAGCTGTGAACTATAATAAAAACAATTCTAGCACAGTTCCCACTCAGATCAAATTAAATGGTCACACTCTCAATGATCAAAAAGAGATTGGCTTAGCTTTTATTAAACATTTTGTAGCTGCTGGTCAACTCTTTCAGAATGGAGGATATAGGCCTTCTACCACCAATAGTGACGTACCGCCTGTCTCTCAAACTCCTCTTTTCAGCCTTGATCTTCTTCCCACAAGTGTTGTTGTAGATGCACTCCTCGCCATCAACCCCAAGAAGTACATGGGAGAGGACAATTTGGACCCCTTTTCAATCAAGCTCTCTACACATATAATATCAAAACAAATTACCCATATTTTTAATCTTTCCATCTCCTCTGGAATAGTTCCTAAAATTTGGAAAAAAGCTCATGTAATTCCTTTACATAAAGGTGGTGACAAGAATAATCTTAATAACTACAGGCCAATTTCCAAACTCCCAAGCCTCGCAAAAATTCTAGAATCACTTATTAATAATCAGTTAAAAACATTTCTAACTAGTGCTTCCATTTTGAGCCCATTCCAATCTGGTTTTAGGGCAGGCCACAGTACTGTCTCTGCTGTGACTTTGGTTGTAGACAACATTGTTACAGCATTAGACAAGAAAAAGCACTGTGCAGCACTTTTTATTGATATTTCAAAGGCCTTTGATACTGTTGACCACCATTTGCTTTTACAGAGGCTGCATGACATTGGCTTTGATCAGTCTGCATGTAGCTGGTTTAGGGACTATCTCTCTGATAGACAGCAGTCAGTTAAACTGGGAAGATACCAGTCTGAGTTTTTAACTGTTACAAATGGTGTCCCACAGGGCTCAATTTTAGGTCCAGTTCTTTTCACAATTTATATAAATAACATTGTTTCATCGCTAAAAAACTGTCACGCCCATCTATACGCTGACGACACAGTACTGTATTGCATTTCCGATTCGGTGCACCAATCTATTCAGAACCTACAAAGCTCTTTTAACACCCTGCAGGACTGTCTAGTGGACCTCAGGCTTGTTCTTAATACAGACAAAACCAAATATATGTGTTTCTCCAGAGCAAAAACTACACATTTTAATGATTTTAATATGTTTACAAAGAATGGATTTTTAATTGAAAGAGTCACAGAGTACAAATATCTCGGCATCTGGTTAGATGATAAACTCACTTTTCATTTTCATATAAATAATCTTGTTTGTCGACTACGACAAAAAATTGTCTATTTTTATAGGAATAAAACCACCTTCCCTTTATTTAGTAGGAAAAGGATTATTGAGGCAGTTTTGATGTCTGTCCTTGATTACGGTGATGTGGTCTACCGGCATGCATCACATTCATGTCTTAAACTCCTAGACTCTGTTTTTCACTCTGCTTTAAGATTCATCACAGGAGATGCTTATGATACACACCATTGTCTCTTATATGAAAAGGTTGGGTGGTCCTCCCTTAAAGAGAGACGTGACGCACATTGGCACATTTTTATTTACAAAGCCTTGACCGGGAAGCTTCCTCGTTATTTAACTGAAATGCTGCACATTTCAGATGGGCTTTATCAAACCCGCTCCACTGACATGCTTATGCTTTATGTCCCACAAGCCCGGTCTGAGCTGGGAAAGACAGCTTTTAGCTTCAGTGCCCCCGACTCCTGGAACAACTTACAGCAACAAATTAAACTAAATACATTCATATCCTTTGGCCAATTTAAACAGACTATCTTGGATCTGCCAAACTCTACTTGTAACTGTTTTAATTAGGCTATATTGTACTTTATTCCTTTTAATTGCTGCCACTCTTCACCACTTTGTAAATGTTTCAATTGTTTTTTTGTTTTTGTTTTTTCTCTTCTCTTCACTTGTTGTGTATTTGATGTATTTGCATTTGTATGTATTGTTGTTTTGAATTTGTTTTGACTCGACATCATTGAAAATGAGGGTCACCCCTCAATTGGTCTCTCGAGGATAAATAAAAGTTAAATGAAATGAAAAAAAAAAATTTGGCATTGAAAATAGCCGCCTGCTTTGTCAAGACTTCAAGAACACAAACGCAGTGAGAGCCATGTGAGTGAATCAAAATGGGAAAGTTGTGGGCCGAAATCCAGAACAAAGCTAATGAGAGACTGCATAGTTGGCTGATAATTCTCTGGGGGTTTGTCACTACAAGCGACCTCTTTTAGACTGCAGGCACTCATGTGATCCATTGTTATTAAGAAACTATTGATTGTATGTATCCACTTAAAAGGTTAAATGCTAGGTCAAGGTTAGGGAGGATTGGGATTAAGGTTAACAGAAATGCAAACCTTGATTGCTGGGACAATGAATGCCAGTCTTCTGCATGACATGCTATTTCCATTCATCACCCAGACATATACAGCCTCACTTTCTGCCTTGCTTCATAAAAGGCACATTGCTTCTTGCATTGGAACTGACCATTGGCATTGGATGTGCAAAATTGACATGTGCATGTGTTAGTGTGTGTGTGTGAGTGCGCGCATTACTGTGTGTTTGTGAGTTCTGTCTTGGTTTGCACCCAGGTCCCAGCTGTCGCAGCAGAGCAAATCTGCGCCAAGCCGGATACCCACGGGGCACAGTGGAGCCAGAGGCTGCCAGCTGGCCCACCACTCTCCACCCCTACCCCTGGGTGACACACACACACACACACACACACACACACACACACACACACACACACACACACACACACACACACACACACACACACACACACACACACACACACACGCACAATCCCCTCTCTATCTCACACCCAAAAAACTCCTCCATTGAACTCTCAAACTCGCCCGCTTCCCCCACCTTTATCACACACACATTTAGACACAGTAATTCGGGCACACACCCAAGACACGGCATGTCGGCTCAGTGAAGGTGACAGGAGTGTCAACAACATCTCACTGCTGCCACATAATCCTCCTCATCCCCCTGGGCATGCCGGCGAAGACACACAGCCTCGATCAATAAATCAGTCGTCGCGCTCAACACCTCTTAAGGAAAAAGAGGCGTGGTGGGGCGTTCAAGTAATTGCTGCGGGGACAGAAAGTGATGTCATTTTTTGATTTAGGTGAAATATTTATTACGATAATACAAGATCATAATGGCTGACATCAAGAGGCCGATTTGGAGATAAAAGTGAGAGTGTAATGTTCCAGAGAGAATGTAGGCCAACCAGACAATCTAGAGACATTTGGCTGTGGCTGAGGGGATAAAAGCCTAGGACGACTTTTTGTTCCTGGAATCGTTGTTTATTCACTGTTTTGTTGCCATAGATCTCAAACTGCCCTTTCACAAATCGAAACGGTTATTGTTCGGTGTTATTTCAGCCCACGCATTATGCAAATCTCCTCCAGCCAATCAGCTGCAAATGCTCCACAGTGCTGGTTCTTATGACAACAGAAGAATAGTTGTCATCCCGAGGGTTATTGTGCAGGATGGCACTTATGAAAAAAAATCCCATGTGTCTTGCTGTGTTTGTATGGCGCGAAGTTAGAGGTGTGGACTATGTCATGTCCTTTGGCGCTTTGACTGTGAGGAGCTGATGCCAGCTTGTGGCATGACTGGAAGTGTTAACATGGCAATAATGAAACAAACAAACAAACAAACACATGATGAACACATAATCGTACACTCATACCTTTCCCTTTTGCACACACACAATCTCAAATATGCACACATGATGGAAAGGGGAGATATTCCTACCTCACCCACACACCTGCAGAACAGGCACACGATGTACTTACTAAAGACACGTAGTCAGTCAGTCAGTCAGTCAGTCCCTGCAGCTTTGCTCCAGCTGAGATCCAAAGTGACTCACACATCCTGAGCACAACATCAGCTGCAACCATCATCCTGGAATTTATTGACTTGCCACATGACAATGCAAACAAATATATATAGGAGTTTACCAGACACAATCATTTGGTGGAAAAACAATATTCTGCACATTGGTAAAATTACATATCAGATGTTTTGAGGCTGGGAAGCACAAGGCAGGACTTTTTTTTTGCCTGTGTCTATAGATACTGGATCAAGATCATTCGCGTTATACTAATATGTCGTCTTTGTAGTTTGATCCCAGCGTTAAGAGATCTGTAACTGGCAAAATCAAATCAAAAATAAAACACATACCTGATGGATGGTCAGATTTGCATGAAACTGTTTGGAGATCATTGACTAAGAATGGTGCGATCTTTTATCAGAAGATCTATGGCTATAGCCAGAAGAACCCACGTACCAAGTTACACAACGAGGTAGGAGGAGTGCTTCCGTTTGTTTCAAACACCCATCTAGCCTATTACCTGCAGCCAGCTGTCCTGAATATTTCATAAAATACAGTGAAAGGGTCCAGTTGTTTTCTCTTAGAATAGAATGCAATTGTACAACAGAGAACAGAGGGGCATTGAACACAATTAATCTTAGAGCCAGGCACTGGATTAAAGATTTCCCTCACACGTTGTTTTGTTTGGGCGGAGGTCGCTGACCATAAATCTCCCCCTTTCTATTGATCATCAACCTAGTAAGACAAATATGACCTGCGTCTGCCTCAATAACAATTCCAGTGAGGGAGCAATTTAGGACACTGATGTTAATCATTGACCAGTGGAAATACCCTTACTTTAATGACTGCTGTTCTGGTGGGGGGAAATGGAGAATGAAAAAGCCTCTAAATGAATATTGACTCATACACACTGAGGATAAGAGAGGGGAGGCCATTAAAACAGGGTCTGTACTTCAAACCTTTGGGATACCAAGTACCACCTCGCGTTTCCCTGTCCCAGAACTGTGCAACAGGGAACACACAAATAGAGGATTTCTCATCAAAGGCTGCAGCATGTTACATCATTTCTTCTGTTCTCTTTCTTTGATTTATTCCACATGGTCGTATGCCAGGGTGAAGCCATCACGCCAGTCACTCACGAACCAGACACAGATCAAGGCCCAGCAGTGTGAAATGTGTCGGCCATTCTGGCTCCGTCGGAGCTGGTGGCACGCAGAGCAACTGCTCATTAGAAGGCGAAAGTGTGTATAGAGGGGGGGGGGGGGGGGGGGGGGGGGGGCTTTTTCAGCCATAGCCCCAGATCTGCACAATCTCTAGACTGTTTCAAAAGGCTCCTCAAAACCCTTTTTAAAAAGACAAGCCTTTTGATAGATTTAAGACATTTTGTTTGTATGTATTTTGTTCGTTGTGGATTGTTCTGTGTAGTCTGTCTATTCTTGTGCTTTTATTGTAACATTTTCTACTGCTTTATCTCCCCCTCATTTTTTTCTTCTTTTTTTTTTTTTTTTTTAGGCCTAAATATAGCCAACGCATTAATTGTAATATACCTATGTACAGTGTAGCACTTTTAAAAACTGCAATAAGCATTTACTTACTTACTTATTCCACCAGATGGGTTTAACTTCCCCATCCAAACAGAGGCAAAATGAGGGAGACATAAGGAGGCAGATGGTGGTGGTGGCGAATTGCAAAGAGGAGAGAAAGCAGGATCGGGAGAAAGGCTGGAAGGGGAGAGAGTGAAAGTGAGAAGAAAAAGATAGAAGAGATCGGAGTGATACAATTCGAGAGAGGTAGAGAGAGTGAGAGAGAGAGAGAGAGAGGGGCTTGGGAGAGGAATAGTGCCGGCGGATATCATTAGGGTCTTGAGCAGGGCTGTTTAACGAGCAAGCTCACAGCACCCCTCCATCCTCAGTGGCGCCTGCTGGCTGGAGGCCCCCCCAAACTTCTGGCTCCGCAGTAGGGGCTCTTCTTGCCTTGTTCCATCACCGCCGAACATAGGGTGGAGCTGAGGCTGGGGATTTATTATTTCTCACTACCTGTGGAGATAACAGACACATGCGCAGGCTTGAAAATAAAACCCATGACACATTCACTAAGGATCTCACACTCTCTCTTTCTCTTTCTATTACACGCACGCACACACGCACACACACACACACACACACACACACACACACACACACACACACACACACACACACACACACACACACACACACACACACACACACACACACACACACACACACACACACACACACACACACACACACCTCAGGGAGCAAAGGTTTATCGCAAATACTCTCCCTTCCCCCCCTCCTGCCTTCAGAGGTATAATTGACTCTGGCTAACACATAAACATAGTGGTAATAACCCCTGACTTCCCCTTGATGTTGGAACCGGCAGAGCACACAGCTGTGCGAGGTGCTGAGAAAAGTCACCGGGCATGCAGCGGGCATCTGCTAGCTCGTAGCATGCTTGCCGTCGCCCTTTTTCGAGCGTGTGACTGTGCTGCCGCCATGGGAGGGAGGCTAACCAGAAAAACATTTCCAGGTAGACTTTACAAAAAAGACCCCTCTCTTTTAGGAATGCATCTGTTAAAGGTGCACCATGCAGTTTCAGGAGAGGAGGATTTGTTTACATGTATAGAGGAAGCAGTAAGTCTAAAAAAATACTTCACATGTAATTCTTAGAGAACATGTTTACTTCTCTAACACAACCAAAGTAGTGCATAGTGCACCTTTAAAGAAAGGCGCAGAACATATTAGATTGACAATGCTGAGAGGTCACTTGTACTTTCACCAGTCACACAGACAGAAAGAATGTGCAGGAAATTATTCAGGAAATAATAGCTGGAATAGAAAGATGTGTTACAGCATATCTTGGCTGTGCAACACAGAAAAGACATAAATAGATATCGAGCTTTACACAACGTGACACCCACTTTAAACACTTGTTCTGGTGAGAGTAATACTGCATACCATCTACTTATTAAGCTGTTTTACTTTCCTACATTATGAAATGCAACTGCTCTTTACCATTATAAAATAGCCTATGATCTTTTAGGGAAGGTCTAGATTATATATATTGTCTATATTTGTGTAGCTATCAGTGAAACAGATGAAAAGACCAAATCCAACAATAATCAATCGTACTAACAAGTAGTGCCTGGGTATCCAGCGCTAGATATTGCTTCTTCCTATGTGATTTTGACCTCCATTGTTGTCCAAAAACTATTAAAAACACATTATTGAGCCACACTGTTGCACTGGTTGACGTGCTCCTTGGCACAGTAGTTTATTTTGATCTGCTGGGGTGAATGCTCACTAATGCATAAGTTCACAGCTGAAAGAAAGTCTCCAAAAAAATGAACAATTTCATCCTGTCCGAGCCACATTTGCTTAAGATTATAGTGCCCAGCTGTTTAAGGCATTTAATTAACCTTTGTTTTTCTTTTTAATTAAACTTTATATTCATGACATTTTTTTAATAGATGTATGTATTTAGTAAGAAAAAACAAAACTGTGGACTGGATGCCTAACCTTTGTACTTCCACCATGTCCACAAGGCAGTTTCTCACCTGCTGTTTGGTGTAGGTGATGATTCAATAGTCCTTGATTTTGGTATCTATATTACTCAGGCCAATACAGATATCATTTCACCACATTGGTTGGATTTCGAAGATGCTGTTGCTTCTTTATAGTTTTTGCTGCTGCACATTACCATGTATCCCGACATCATTTGTAGAGTGTAGATATTTTCTTATCTACGTAGTTTCTTTAAAAGAAATTGACATTCAAGCCATTTTTGTATTTATTTTGCAATTTTTGCCCTTTAATAAGAAATGCAGTGTTGTTTACTACATACACTACTACAAGAGCACATGTATCAAAATCAGTATTGGTATCAGCTGCATATATTGAAATCCAGGTATGGGAATCGAATCGGAACTGAAAAAAGAGGTCGATTCGTGCCTTTCTAACTTGATGCTGAACTCAACAGAATATTTAACAGAATCTAATTTGCTGACTTTCCTGATTTGAAATTACGTTGAAAAGAACAGTGAACCAAAATATTAGAGTTGAGACATAAAAACCCTCCATAGAGCTGAGGGAAAGGGCTGACTCAGGAATTAATTATCTGTAGGTCCGTCACTTAAGTGAATCCTTTTCACATTAAAAATAATCATTTGAAATTATGTTTCATATAACATTTTTGATTCATGCTTTATTGCACAATTAAAACCTACTTTAGGAGATAGTTCAACTGAATGAGGACGTTTTTTTATATGGAGCATTTCATTTTTTCGGACCCATTATTTCCTTCTGTACACGGTGGCAGTCCAATGGGATAGATTTCACAGCCTTCTTGTGTGACCTGAAAAAGACCTCTTATACTTTGAAAGGTTGCCACAGTAAATCAGTGCAACGGAAGCACACATTATCCACTGCAGTGCTGACACTGTGGTCGTCATGGCAAAAGCTGGTAAGATAAAACCTCATAAAAACGTGTCTGTTGGAGACTAGAGCGTTGCCGTGAGTCGCAGAACGGGGGACTGGGAGTTCACGACCGGATGGATGTCAGCTAGAACTGTGCTGAATCAACACACATTCAAGGCTGATAAGGAGGCTTAACCCTCCTCAGCTAGCGGATATACTCTCCTGATGTCCACATACATGTGTGCACAGTTTCGTAAAAATACGGTATGTACATAACACAAAGGGACACACTTTTTTTTTTTTTCCTTTATTTATACAGGTAAATCCCATTGAGTCCGAAGACTCTTTTTCAAGGGAGACCTGTTCCCATTCCCACGTTACCATTCACACACACATTCATACACCGATAGCAGGCTAACACTGATGTTCTCCTCACTTGCAGATAAAGACACGCACACATGCGCGCACGCACGCGCATGCACACACACACACACACACACACACACACACACACACACACACACACACACACACACACACACACACACACACACACACACACACACACACACACACAGGGGCATTGCACCACATTCTGGGCCCCTATACAGGAAGTCCTGATGGGCCCTCTGAGAGGCGGTCTTACAATACAAACATGTAAAAGCTATGTTTGTCTATAGTCCAAAACTTATGAGTGACTGGTCCCTCTCTGAGCCAGATAACAACACAATGTTTCTATTGAAGAATGACCAAATCATTACGCCTACTTGAACACAACCCCTGGTATAATGACTCTTAATAACCATGCACACACACAGTGTTTCTCACGGGAATTTGGGAGACTGTGTCGTGGACCCTGGACCTTGTAGGGGGGTCCGGGGGAATGCTCCCCCGGAAGATTTTTTTTTAAATGTTAAAGTAAAATTCATCAATCTGGTGCACTTTGAGAAGAAAACTAAGGCTAAATCAACTGTTTCCTATGTAAGCTATTTAGTACTATTTTCTGGAATAATTTATAGACACAGAATGACCAAAAAGCAGAAAGAAGGAATGTACATGTTTAAAAAATCCAGTCAGCTTCAGGAATTTTTTCCCTTCGTTTGTATTTTTTAATGGCCCAATATAGGCCGGCGATCTTCGTAGTCCTGAACAATGTTATTTAAAAAATAACAAAAATGTACTGACGAATGAAAGGCCCCTGATATCCGTTTTTTTTCTTCCTAAATAAAAATGGTCTGGGCCTTCAAAGATCAGGGGCCTATATTGAGCCAGTAAAAAATAAAAATAAAAATACGTTTTTATTTTCTTTGGGAGCAGCCCCCCTCTGCCTTGGGCCCCCCAAGCCTGTCCGCAGTCTGACGGCCCTGAACGTAACTGACCATCGTCAGATGCTCATAATTACCGAGTAGAAGTTGAATGCGTCATAATACAATTCAATGCAGCCTCTGAATGGGCGCATAGGCTACTGGAGCACTGTCAGACAGTAATATGTTTTAAAGACATAGTCACTGTAGGAACCGTTGCTCTACAATGAACTGGCGACTTTTTTTTTTTTATGAACTGACGACTTGATCAGAGTGTAGCGCGGCCAGATGACAGCTAACGTAGGATTCAGCCTGCACCCCGTCAAAGGTAATGTTATGAATGAACAAGTAGCAGGCTAATTGTTTCAGCCTCCCTCTGTAGTTTTACTCTCACCATTCTTAGGAAAAAAGTTTTTGATGTCCTGGGCCCCTGCTCTGCTGCTTATACTCCTGGCCTCCTTCTCAAATCTGGTGTGCGAACTTGTGCTTTTTTGGGGGCATCCTCGCCCTGCTGGAGTTCGCTCGCGCTCACTTAATTCCAATGAGGAAGAACGAACCGCAGGGTGGACCAAACCATTTTTTAAGAAGGGGCCAAGGGGGTTATTGACATTATTGAAATTAGAATATCGTATGACTTGTGGCTTTGTTTTAATTTGGACTCATTCGTATGATTATATATTAGTTCACTGTATGCATAATCATTTTGTCGTAGATTCTACTGGGGGCTGTGTGGGCCCTAGCTGGCTGTGGGCCCTTATAATCGTCATAACCTTTACCCCCTATACGACGGCCCTGCTCACACACACACACACGATGAATTGGAAGAGAGAGGCTACATATGAAAGCTAACAGAAAAGACAAAAAGCAAAGAGATCAAAAACAAAATGAGAAAAAAGTTATATACCAGTTCAGAAAAAAGGGAGAGAATAAAACAGGGGGAATAATGGAGGGTGTGGGAGGTAAAGCCAAAAACTATTTTGACACAAACTACAATAGCTGAAAACAAACACGTACTGAGGATAAAAGAAGAGGGGAGAGACGAGTAAAGCATAAGAAAAAGTGAGACAGTTGTGAGAAACTTTTCTTTGCGTGTAAAAGTGGTGAAGCTTTAGTACTAAAAGGAGTCTTTCTTCTCGTCCCTTCTTTGCAATAAAACATGAGGGAAAACAGATGTGATAACCCCTTGCAGCTCAATGTGATACAGTGTCAAACTCTGAGTACGACTGACAAACACTCTCTCTGTGTGTGTGGCCGCAGTATACCAGCGCTCATTCCTGACACTCAAAAGGGGGCTCGGCAGCGTGTGAAACCCGCCTGAGATGTTTAATTCATACAGCCGCTGTGCTTGTGCTCAGTGCTGAGAGTGACGGAGGAGGATGGGAATGCGGGAGTGTTATGCCCGATAGCTTGACTGAGGATGCAGGACAGAGATACAAGAGAGGGAGGCCACACAAATACAGGAGGAAAATATAAGGAGAGCCATTATGCCGATGAACGAAGACAACAAGATTGTGAAGTCATAGGAATAGACCCAGGTGTGAAGCGATACAATGATACCAGAGAGAGAGAGAGAGAGAGAGAGAGGGAGCGAAAAGGGTATGGGTGAGAGAGAGCACATAGTTTTGAAATACATTCTCAGAGGCTGCCACACACACGAGTGATGGATAGAATTAGGGCAACAAAACTGAAAGAGAGTAAAAAGGTACGTACAGTAGGGCAAAGTGAGAGAGCAGTGGAGGGTCTTTTTCCTTTCTGCAGACACACAACATAAGACAAACAAAACAAAACACAGTTGAGATCTCATGGAGGCAGGCGGTAAGAGCCCGGAGTGCTGAGGGTATGTGTTGCATGGTCTCCGGAGAGGCAGGCAAGGGACGGAGCGCTAGCAATTTTCCATCATATATACCTCCCTTTCTTTTCATCCCTCACACCTGTTATCCCCCCCCCTCCTCCCTCACCCACACCCTCTCCACTGCAGCATGTGGAGCAAAGAGGCACTTTGGCATGTGTGGCGTTTGTGGGCGTCAATTTCAATCCATCGTCAGATCGATTTAAATCGTGGGATTGTGTGTGGTGCCTTTTGTATGATTCGTTCCCTCAAACTTACCACCTTGTTTCTCATGCAACCTGTTCCTTCCTGTTCCAAAGAGGACTTTAAAAGGCCGTCACTTCCTTTATTGCAACAAAATGTAAGAGCTTTTAGAGTTCCCCTAAGTTTTACCTGTACTTTAACTAAGTTTTCTCTAATGGCTCTATCAAATATATATATTTTTTAAATATTAATCATTCCGGAATTTACTATTAATGAACCAATGATTTATAGAAGAGTCGTATTACAGCTTTGCAAACTTTCTGGAAACATGTATTGTTGTGTGTGTATGTGTGTGTGTGTGTGTGTGTGTGTGTGTGTACATCTGAGGCTCATCTGAGTCTCTGGAAACCTTCAAGTCCACTCTTAAAACTCACCTTTTTTCACAGGCTTTTACGTTTTAATGAATTGTTTTGTGTCATTGCTGTAAGTGTTTTTTAATGTGTGCTGTTGTATTTTAATTTATGTATTTTATGTAAAGCACTTTGGTGAATTTAGGTCCTTATAAGGTGCTATATAAATAAAAGTGACCTTGACCTTGATCAGAAGTGAACAAAAGCACAAAAAGTGTGAGTATACTTGCAGTCAATTCCAGTTGTGATCCACTATGCTTCTCCTGCAGGCTCCAGAGGGCTCGATGGAGGCGGCAGTGTGTTAACCAGACGAGCCAAGCCCAAAACTGCAACGTCACACCTCTCCGGCCACACTGCCACAACATCTGTCACATTTGGCGGGTAATCTTCTATGCAAACTCGGTCTACATCAGATTTTTTTTAATTTTTTTTTAACCTTTATTTATTGAGTGATAGATTGAGTGGATGTGTACATGCACAGCTCTGCACGGCTTGACCAGATTTGAAAAAAAGAGTTGTTACATCCTAGTTGGCCGAGCACACACAGAATAACTAGAGAACACATTATACATCAAGATGAATCTGTTTATTATATATGTATTTACACTCATCATGATATCAATACCATCATTAATATCCATCATTAGGCACCTTATATGTGGATAGATCGGGAGTAGAAACTTGGTCTGCATGCCTGTTGGTTACAAAAACACTCAGAACAGAATTGCGACATGCTGTCAACACAGCAGAAAAAAAAACTTTGATTTGTTGTCATCTGTTTGGATTGAGTTTGAGGTGTTGCTTACATGTTTGCTTCTATGAATGTTTATGCACAACTATTAGCTATGTGTTGCTTGGTTGAGAATGATGTATGTAAAGTGTCACATTGTGTGTGTATGTGTGTGTGTGATTGTGAATGTGTTTTGCAAATACAAAGTCTGGGTCTGTTTGCATGGTGCGTGTGTGTGTGTCCATGCCAGCATGTTCAAAAGGTCTTGTGCAATAATGCTGAGTGAGGTTCAGTGTAACGTTCTTTTTTGTGTGTGAGTGTTACAGAGCGCTGTGTACAGTTATCTGCATCTACGAGTGCGTGCCAAACCTCTTACAGGTAACTGAGAGACTACGGGCTGAGCCAGTTCAGGCAAGTTCTCGGACACCTTGGCACAGTCGCCAGATCCCGAGCTGGTTTTTCCTGGATATCAGAGAAAGTAACACTGTGGAAAGTTTCTCACAAGCCATTGGAAGAACAAAATAATCTATGCCCCTGCAAATAGGGAGTGTGCACACACACTCTGGAGAGAAACAATGAAGAATCAATATTTTATACTGCGGACACCCAGTTATTACAGTGCTGCAGCCCATTACATTTGTTATGTAGTTGAGCCTGGAGACAAATGTTGGACTTAATCCAAAGACCCTTTAAGATAAAAAAAAAATACATTAGACTGACTTTCTTTACAGGGTCACACAATCTAAAATCTAAAATATGATGAAATTCAATGCAAGCGGTTCATATACTGTGAGATCACAAGGAGTCAGCCTTGTGTTATTTTCCCCACCAGATTTTTGGGGAATGGAAGGACCTTGGCTTGGCCAGGCCCTATGTGCAAATTGGAAAGACTGAAAGTTTGACATTTAAGGGTAAAGTTAGAGAAGTAAAAAGACCAAGAGTTCGATGACGAGATCGATACCAGTCCCATGCCATGTCGCTCTTTTTGACGCTATAGTTGTCAGCTGTATGAAAACCAAAATTAAGGAAAAAAAAAGTTATGGATAAAAAGCTCAAAGTAACGACCTTCCAGCAACCAGAGCGGCCAAGTCTCACGCTTTGGCCGTGAGACACACGCATATCAACCAGTTCACACGCTCACACGCCACACCTCCAATTTCTCACGCAGAGAAATTAATCCCCGTAATATATATATTTTTTTTGGTACTTTTACTTTGAAAGTCTTATTTTGAAAAGCTAAACGGACTGAGTTCTGTGACATCCTCTTTCTGCCATGCTTTCTGCACGCGCGGTTTCTTTATAGGTCCATGGCATCGACAATATCCATGGCCGTGTGCAGCCCGTAGCCGCAGCAGCCACTTGGCAAACCACCACGGCCACGCCCCCCTGCGTTACACTACAAAACTAATAAAAGACTGCCGCTGTGAGTACCAGATCTGCACGGGCTGCCAGATCTGCACGGGGTCCTGCGCCTACTGATGACGTATCGACACTTGACGTTGTCACCATAGATACCGCTACGCTACGGCAAAGCAATGTGGACATACACAACATTTGAAAAGATCGCGATAGCTGATGGTGCGATAGCTTAGCGAGTAAGCTAACTATAGATAGTTTATATACTATCTGTGTGAAACTCAAACAACATGTAAAAGATCGCGCTAGCTGATAGCTTAGCCAGTAGGCTCCATAGATAGATCGATTTATTTATTGTATATACTATCTGTGTGAAACTCAAACAACATGTAAAAGATCGCGCTAGCTGATAGCTTAGCCAGTAGGCTCCATAGAGTGATAGATTTATTTATTGTTCTGCAAGGTTTAAAATGAGTTGTTACGTTTGGCTTATAGTAGTCATCTCTCATTATTAAGGTTAAATTACATTTTATTTTATACGAATTTATAGTTTAGCAAGGTTTAACCCCCGGTTTGAACCCTGTTTGAGTGCTAAATTAAACATTTATTTAATAATACTTTAAACATGAGTATTTTAGTTTAATGTACTCTAGCATGTATTTTAAGAAATAATATTTTATTAAAAGAACAACTATCCCCTGGGTTCACTGTTATTTTACATCACACTGAAAAACAATGTGCATAATGAGAGTTTCATAATGATATTTATCAGTTAAAAAATGTAAAGGTGTGGCTCTGATGTACAATTTCCAGCCCCTGGAGCATTTGTAGTGTCTTGCATCACTGATAAATAGATTCATTCATTCAACCTTCATTAAATAAAATAAAAAAGTTCATCAGATTTTGTTTAATCTGATTTGTATTTTTCTTATTCAACCACATATACTACCTTTTGTAGTGTCCATCGACTGTCCAAACAGCAAACTAGCCTACTATTTACAGTGAGTCTCTGCAGAACATTTCTCAATGGGAATAGTTCACTTAATGTGTGACACAGCAGGTGAATAGGGTACACGTTTGGAATAATAGATATCATGAAGCTCTGCTAGTTGATCACATTAAAACAATACATTTTTGTATAACAACTTTTGTTTGAAACATCTAGATGTTGAATAAAGCCAGTGTTGAATCTTAATTCTCATTAATTCTTTTTATTATTTATTTTCATGATTGATGGGGTCCAGGATGGGCTGCACGATGGGGTCCTGATAACAGACAGGAAACAAAGTGTTAAAGAGATGTTCACGTTCCAATCCCCATACTTCCCTAACATATAGGCCGTTAGAAAAACATTGAGTTTGTCCCCATTATGAATATACACCATGTTAAAGTAAAATATGTAAATATACTGTCCTGTTAGTGCTGCTATAACATTCAGCAAATAGTAACATTTATTTTTTCAAAGTTTAAGGTTGGACTAAGGACATGCAACGTTAATAAAGACTAACAGATGATTAATGGTAGAAGAAAAAGTAAGACGGGATATATCCGAGCGGGAGAGATAGGGGATATCCGGATAACCATAGCGCATGCGCATTTAAAATAGCGCATGCGCATTTAAAAGACACCGTTTACAGGAAGTGCGTCATCATCACGCATCTAGGACCCCGTGCAGATCTGGCAGCCCGTGCAGATCTGGTACTCACACCGCCTCCCAGTCCCGCCCTTTGTTCAAATTATATGGAAAATTAATGACAACAAGGACGCCGGTATTGAATGAACAAAGAGGTAAGAATACCTTAATTCAAATCAGTCACTTCACTTGATATATTCAAGCTTGTTTTGCATTATGTTATTGGGCTGGTTGACACACCAACACATTTTTGTTCTAAAATGTTGTCAACATTAATTGAATGAATGTATTGAGTAACTAAGCTTAGAGGTTACTGTGGGAAAAATATGTTCTGAGAAGACATCAAGTGTCATAGATTTAATATAATAATGGTGAATTGAAATTAGATAATTGGATAACCCATACAATGTTGAATACATATAGAATAATTACCTTTATTACAGTTTAACCAAATGTTTTAACAATAGGCTACAGGAGATATTTGAAAGCACTACACATGCATTGTAGGCTATTCAATTAAATTTGTGTCAGCGAAACCGTGAATGTTCTCTTTTACTTTACATAAAAATGAATGCAGAAAAGGCACACATTGCTTCAGAAAAATTCACCAGAATGCAGGAAATTAAAGCCACTACGAGTAACATGGCACGTTGGCATCCCCTTTGGACAAAAGCGGTAGTATTTTTACGACGCCCGCTGTCGCAAAGCTGTTTACTAGCGCGTGCCAGGCGCGTGAGTGTGAACTGAGAAGGGAGCAATATAGTGCATGTCTGTGTGTTGAAAGTGTGAGGACTCTTTTCGGCTCCGTGAGAGTGGTTTTGACACTGCATGAACTAATGCCAGTCACTGCCACACGCACCTGATTGCAATGCTGATTGCTAACTACTCTCTCTCACGGAGCTGAAAGATTACGTGTCCGAATACTCACAGAAAGCGAATGAACGAGAGACGGCAGTTAGTATGGATCATGATGAGGTAATGTGTTTGTGTTGTTGATGTAAATAATGACTATTTCAGATAATGGTTATCTGATGATGGTGAAGCAAACCAAACTTTGTGTTAGTACCAACCGCTCATTCATTTAGGAGTAAACACTGCAGTCTAGTTTCGCTCTCGTGAAATTGTATGCACGTTGCTTGGCAACGCCCTCGTCCCCCCGTAGCCTATATCACTCTCCCTTTTAGCTTTTCTTCATTACATTCTACTTTTTTTTCTTTGATGGTTCAGCCCCGTTATCAGTCATTATGACGACAAATAACTGTCTCAAACAAGGCTCCCGCTCCCCTTCCCTCACCTGGAGGGATAGGCTTCTCAATTCACGTTGCTGCGCCACACTGAAATCTGCGACTAATACGGATATGTGACCATAGAGCTTGCACGAGCGAACCGAAAATCGGACTGGGTGTGCGACCAGACCAAAAGCAGTAATAAAAACTATTTTAAAACGTCTTTCTTTGCACTGATGGTCTCGTTTGCTGTTAAAGGTAATTTATGATTATCAGAGGAAACATGAGGCTGTTTAAAATATATTTAAATGTTACTCGTAGCCGCTTTAAGTGTTTAATGCTCAATATGTGTTTAATGCTTACAATATGTCCACACCCAATGTTTAATTAAAACCTGTCCTACGACAATTCATGAATTTGTTTATTTTAATAAGATTTTTGATGTTTTATCACATTTTCCAATTGTCTTTTATTTCTGATTTATTATGAACAATATGTAAACTTGCAGGACACTAGCAAAAATGATTGGGTGGGAAAGAAGACACGGTTTTGGGTCCCTCGGCCAAAAAATCTCACTCCAAACTTTTGGTGAAACTTGGCAGCCCTGCACAAAGCTCAGCTAAGAGGTTGCTGGCTCTTCAGATTCAATAAATGAATTTCATTGAGTAAGTGGATTTCCCAAAACACCAACAAAACCTCCCTTTAATGCCAATGAAAGGTTTTAATTAAACTTTTAATATCATCATCATCCATATTAATTCATTACATTGACGATAATAGGTCAAGAAATCCTGCTGAGAGAGCTTTGCAGAAATGAATCCAGATCTCAAAATGACTAACCATTTCTACCACGGCAAGCCATTTTCCCCAGGTGACATACATACTGACAGTTTCCAATTGCAAGAAAAATCGAGGAGTGGAAAAAAAAAACAGGTCAAACTTCTCAGAAGCGTCAGCCCTTCCCCTTCTCTCTCACGTGGCCTTGACAGACATGGACAAGGCATCTCCGCCCGACCGTGAAATAGCCACTTGTGTTTTAGCCCCCTAACAAGTCCATTCCTATGTCACTGTCGGCACATGCCATCAGCGCACGCTCCTTGAGGCCTTTTTGTAATCCTGGAGGGACCGGCCCTACGTAGGTCCTGAAGCGCTGATCGATACTATTCAATCTGCTCACGGGTCCTCGTGCCGTATTAGGCTACAGCTGCTATCTAAACAATGAATGGCTGTACACGCTGACCCATACCCACTCTGAAATGCAGCAGTTATTCCTTATGCTCCTTCTGATTGACAGCTCCCATCCAGGATGGAAGGCAAACTATGCTGTAACCATGACAACAGCTCATGCTACACCAGCGGCCTTTTGATAAATATCAATCCCGGCACTATGGAATCAGCTACAGATATTGAGAGGTCATTATACACGGCTACAGGACTTCATAATGTATTTACACTCATAGACATAGTGAGGAAGAAGACAGAGGTCCGAGCAACAGCTGTTTTGTTTTGTTGTCGAGA
>CM049413.1:9305000-9532500 GCA_026929865.2 Hyperoplus lanceolatus | reverse complement strand
GTGCTAGTTTTTCCTTTTAGTCAACAAACCACATGAAAAACACCCAAAATATAAGTATACGTATTTCTGATTCTGATACTGAAAAGAACATGATGCCAACATGTATTGTTGTGTAGCCAAAGCCTGTTAAGCCTCATTACTTTTGTGCCATTGATCTCTGTTCTCACCATATGCAAATCTGCAAATGAATAACAACACCAAGAAACTAGTCAAGCAACATAAGAGTTTACATCTTAAATAAAAAAATTAAGCTACATATTTTTGTGCTGCAGACAATTTAGTGAGATCGGAAAGTATTGTGCGAAAGGACTGACACATTGGTTTTTGGTCATTTCATAGGATTTCTTTGATTGAATACTTTTTGAAAATACATTAAAGGAGCACTGAAGTGGCTCAGTGGGGTGTTATATTGAGTTATCTTGTCACAGCCGAAGAACTGAAGATAAATGACGATCAATACATACATCCTGATTACGATTGGTTTTCGAAACCAGGATGCGGCCGATAAATAATCAATTTTAATGAACAAGCCTCAACGCCATTCATCACCAACAACAAGGGAAGAATGTAGATAATCAAATCAATGAGCCGAAACCCCCCTCTTTAGATCAGTGGTTCTCAAACCTGTGGGCTAGTGATCCTTTAGAATAAAGCATTTAACCACTTATCACAGGTGATGGACAGATGGACTTACATTGTTGATTTGTCAGAGGAGAAAAAATACTCAAGAAGAAAACTTTTATTCCATTTGACAGATTTCAAATTTTTGAGGGCGTTATAGTTTTCTGAAGCAAAGTTTTGAAAGTCCTTGCTTTTCTAGGCAATCAAAGTAGGATTAATGTTAAAGTACATATTGCTGTAAGCCAACAAACAATATGGTAGGGACGGTTAGCGCTAGGGAACTAAAGACTTGTATAATGTCATTGCTATGGCTGCAGTTAATAAAAAGGTTAATACTGACTGCAGGCTACTTCATTTAGGGATACTGGACTGGATGTAAATATGCAAAGTCAGCCAAGGTGAAGTGGTATTTGGCATCAGCCCCGTCATTAGAAACTGCAATAAAAGGCAAGAACTAGAACACACATATAATCACTTATTACATGACCTACAAAAAACAATCTGCTGGAGTCATTGGTAAATGATGATGGTCGCTGAAGGGCCAACGTGTATAACAATCTGCCAACCACCACACGTTATGTGGTTCAATAATTAGATGCCTCTGTGACTCACACTCTTATAAAACTAGCGTAAACATGGCTGTTGTCTGGGCTATGATGACTTACCAACAGGCCATAATGAGGCAAGCTCTTTGCACTAATAGGAGAACGCATGTTATTTATTTATATATTGATTGTGTTGTCTTTCCAGGCATTCATTTAATTTTCTTGCATTTATTTCTGAAATAACTGTATGTAAAATGGGATGTGGATAATTACTTTACAGTTGAAATTAGCTAAGGTATAAATTCATATTATTTTGACGGTTTAGGGTTGTGATGATGTCACTTCCGGTTTAGTCACTTCCTGTGACGTCATTTCCTGTTAAAAATCTTACCTCTGTAGAAGGAATGGCAGACATGTGCATCTTCTGATTGTAATCCGCTAGCATCCACATGAAAGCATCTAAGAGGCAATGCCGTAAGTTTGTTTAATCAATGCAGGACATGTTTAAGATAATATATTAGAGTGGATTTAGTTAAAAATTATGTTTGATGTGTTGTTAAAAACGTTTTTGGTTAGCAATTGTGTACAAACTAAAATCAATGCAATTGGCATCAGAATGTCTACATACAGCTAGACAGTTTATATTATTATTTACAACTATGTACAACATGCTGTTTAGTCAAATGTTCATTCAGTATTTTTGTATTCCTTTATTTGCAGTTTTCACCGTCTGTTAATGAGGAATTGTGACAGTAAATGGTCAACCTTACTACGACTCTGTCTTCATTGGCTACGGTTTAACTCGGTGTTAAGTCAGAGTTACAACACACTGCACGAGAACACTACATTGATCTATGTCAAGTCCACAATCCGTCCTGTTGAAAGGCAGAGGGTTGTAGACAGAGAGGTCATTGAATCCAGACAACACATCCACCACAGGCTGGCGTAATTCATTTAAGTTGAAGGTTAAGACAAGTTAGGAAGGGGCAACGTATACGTAGGCCTATACACACATGCAGATCTGTGCTTACGTGCCGATATATAGTGTATTTATAGTTGTAGACTTCTGCGCCTCTGCGGGTGTTCCAATACAGTTTAGAGAGCCGCTTCTCCCAGTGTGTGTGTGTGTGTGTGTGTGTGTGTGTTCAAAATAGGTCATCATACTCTGAGCATGCACACCTGCTTCTTTTCCTGCCCTGATTTTAACAACATAAACAACTGATGGGAAGTTCACCCCCCCTCACCATCTCCCCCCCACCATCTCTCCCACTTTCAATCTATTTCTTTAAAGCAGAGCTGCTCATCGGCGTAACCCAGGGAGGCTAAGTAAATAAGTCTATTTTATGCAGAGCAAGAGTCGGAGGAATGGTTGTTCTCAAAGTGCTTGTATTTTTGGTATTCTAACTTGTGTCATGTTGGATTTGTTTTGTTACTGTGCCTTTTCCAGTGAAACCTGCCACCACCAACACATAGTCTGATGCAAGCGCACACACACACACACACACGCTTTTGAGCGGTTTTTAATTCAATACATTTATTCTGACATTGTTGCTGTTTCTTTAAATATGTATGTATGATTTTAGTAGTTTGTATACTTTTTATGTTGTCTTGTAGTTTTATTTTAATTATTTTTCTGTTTGTTTTTTTGATATTCGTTATGAAGTTTTTAAACTGATTTAGGTGGAGGCTCCAAATAATCCCACAGGCTTTTTTCTGTCTGTCGCTGCAATGTATTAGTTTGTTTTCTTTGTTGTTCAGTACATTTAAAAAACACATTTTTAATGATTATTTTTTTGGCATTTCCAAGCTTTATTGGATATTATAGAGTAGAAATGGGGAGACAGAGAGAGAGGGGGGATGACCTGCAGTAAAGGTCCACGGGTCGGATTTGAACCCGCGACCACTGCAACGAAGGCCGGAGCCAATATGGTACGCGCTCTATCCACTACGCCACCGGAGCGCCCCAACATTTAACATTTTGAATACATTTAATAAAAACATCAACTAAAAAGACATGATAGAGAAGAACACCTGAAGTCATGCTCACACGGCGCTTAAGAGAACTGTGCGCTCTCAGGTTCCTGCTGACACTGAAAAACTAACGGGACACAGTTGAGGTCTTGGCTACGCCGTCATTAACCTTGTGAAACCTCAGCCTGCGCCTCTGATTAACGACATCCCATTAAGAGCTATTAACCGGCAGCAAAGGAGGGTCTCCTCTCTTGTACCTAAACAGCACAACACTGCCAAGTAACTGTGGCCTCCTAGAGAAACTGTTCCTTAGGCCTCACAACATTCTCCCACAGGGACCTGAGAATATAAAAAAGAAAATTCCAGCCTTAAAGATTATACATCCGCTAGGAAAAAGATTTGTTTGCAAGTTGCAGGAGAATGACCCGCCGTGGCCTAATATCTTCTGACTGCTGCTTCTTTGCGTGCCACTTACATGTTTCCCCCTCCCTGTCTTGTCCAAAGGTCTGTTATTGTTTATTACAATAGACCTCAGTGGAGTCCCCATGGAAGGGCTCAGTGATAAGAAACATAGCCCGGCACAGAAAGGGAGGCTTTTACCATATGAAAGGCAGAGGAGAAAGGAGAGAGGAGAGAGAAAAATAACGAAAAGAGGTGGATGGAAAAAAGGGAGACAGAGGTGCTGCGACGGGGAGTGGAGGATGTATACTGTGTGTGTGTGTGTGTGTGTGTGTGTGTGCGTGTGTGTGGGCGAGAGAGGGGAACAAGGAGAGAGGGAAGAGAGACAGGGGCAGGCGGGAGTGGGAGATAAAGGCAGAGCTGTATTCCCAGATGGGGCTGCTGTGTGTTGGCTCTTCGCAGCTCCTGCTCCGAGGATTACTGCATTTACACTTCGCCTTAAAAATAGACCCGTGATAATTTATTTAGCTCGAGCACGCCATCCACTATTGTGTTCCCAGATTAGTTTCTCTCCCCCCCACCCACTGAGTCTCTAGAAGATTCTTTTCTCACTTATTCCCCCTATATTTTAGCTGTGATATCCTTTTCCTTCTCTGCATCTCTTTCTCTTAAATCTCCCAAAGAAACTCACAATCTCTCTTTAAAAAAAGATCATGAATAAACACATGGCTGTTTTTACCTGCACCAACCTGGCTGCTGATTATATTCCTGTTATAATCTGAAATGTGCTACTAAATTTGTTACACTGACCTCTCATACCAGTTGCCTCAGATCAATCAATCAATCAATCAATCTAGATGCATGAATTGTCAAAGGTGGGTCTAATCTGTATTTTAATAATTAATTCCTTTAACTGATGGCCTTCTCAAACCCAGCCGTTTGAATACATGCATGCAAATATCACTTTTGCCTTTCTCGTGTGACTCACTCCCACACTCTTCCATTGATATTGACATGGCCATGACCACACATCTATTTGACTATGAATACCATTTCAATGAAAAGAAAAGTGAAGTTAAGAAGAAACAGCATTACAGAGAAAAAGCCCTCCGGAGCCAGTACCAGAGCAGCTGTCATGATGCACGGCCACAATAGCTCCTATTATTATGTATTAATCACATGACCATAAGCCACCATCAACAGTAATATCTCCATAATCATCAATCGTCAGAATACTTCATAACGCAAAACTTTACAAAGTGCTACACTGCTAAGGATAACATTGAACTATTGTCCCTCAATTAAATAAGAATGACATAATTGAACAAGTAGATGGAATTATTTAAAAATAGACCCTATACGCTTTTAATTGCTCTGCGGTCTGATGAACAATCTTTTACGATTCATGTATTATCTATTAACCTTAAACGAGTAATGTTTTATTATTAATATCAAATCCACTGCACAACTCACTGTAGAAATGGCCTGAAGCATGTGCAAGGTATGGACCTTCTTTCTTTTACAAATAGCCGTTTACATTTAGGATGTGAGGTATGCACAGTTTTTTGAACATTCATATATTAGATCCCTTGTTTCCCCAATACCATAACCCAGCTTACTCCGCCCGTGCTATGACATAGAGATGTGAAGTTATTTGTGAATCCTCCGCGCAGGGTAACCAAAGCCACCAGAGTGAAATTAGCCTCACCGCAACCCCTCTCCTGGTTGTATGACAAGCTCCTAAGCATATGATAAACCGCTCAAGTGAAGAAAAAGCAAGTCTATTACCGCGCCGCTATCCCATTTGCCCTTGGGCTATGCTTGTTGAGTGTACTTTGAGCGTACTCCAACGGAAACTGTCCTCCCTCTCAAGTCGCCTGGCTGATACGGAAGGCGAACCTATTAAAGACTGGAACAGGGCATGTTCAAAGTCAACAGCACTTAAACATAAGATATGAGCGGCCTTCAAACGGAGCGGGTGAGAGACAAAAAAAAGGCACGGTTGCTATTTTGGAGTGTCTCGGTAGTCGGGGGTTAAAGGGGGATCATCAGTCTTTTTTCATGGCACGGCGAATCTCATTTCCCGGGCGAAATGTGATGACTCGACAGCGGGGAGGACAGTAGTGATGCAGGCGGCGGGCACAAGGGGGAAAGCGGGGGTTTGCAATGTACAAAACTCAGCGTTTTTTTTTTCTCTCTTTGGCGTCTCTCTCACTCTGTCTCACTTTACGTGTCTCCCGCAACAGCAAACCTCTGAGAGCAAGTTGGGGGCGAATAATGATGACCTCACAGAGAGCCATGACTCACAAACCCTGACAACTTGCTATTTACCTTTGGCGAGTGTAGTAATGGGAACTGTGAGCAGTTATGTGGTGTAGAAGGCGGCACTGCATGGTGCCTGTTCTGTTCAAACGACCAAATCATTCATCACAAAGTTTGGAGGCAGATATGCTTTCAAGTGCCACCGCATGATTTGTTAGACCAAAACAAGTTGTTTTAGTTTAGTGAACACTCATGTCAATCTTATAGTTACCGTTGAAAAACCTGTCAAGCTTTTCCTTTTCATGTGCAGTTGACAATAAGTGTAGCATTGTTACCACCATGAATTAAAAGGAGAACTATGCAGTGTTTGTTTATTCAGTTAATAAAATAAACTTTAGAAAATGTTCACTTCTCTGACACACACACACACACACACACACACACACACACACACACACACACACACACACACACACACACACACACACACACACACACACACACACACACACACACACACACACACACACTCACACACAATGTTAAATAGTACACCTTTAAGGGATTATTAAAACATTGCATGTCCCCTTGATTGACAGAAGAAGACAAAGGAATAATTCTCATTGTCATCCAGCAACACATCGATTTTTCCTTGACCTTGATATTATAGAACAGTTAGGACTGTGAGAAGATAGCTAGTTAGCAAATAACCGCAGCTTATGTTTGAGCAGATAAACGCACGCTTTAATCAGTTCTTTACAATTCTGCTCGTGTTGTTGGTTTTGTGAAAGACATGACCATCCAACATATTGCATATCGATTTTACCATGACCCTTATGCACACCGCTTCAATGTGTGGATAAACTGAAAGCTTTTAAAGGGCCAGCCGGGGGCCTAGTATTTGTTGCATCACTATAATAGGACAATTACTATTTGGATGAGTTTCCAAGGCCAAGTTGCACAAGTTGTTGCAATAGAAGAATTGTAAAAAATTGGAGAACAAGGGGGGCAGGAAAGGAAGGGGTGGATATTGCCTTCTCATGAGGGGAAGCTCTGAAATCGGTGTGCTGCTAAACTTGGTTCATTATTGTTGGCTGACTGACTCATTTGAAACTAATTCATTCAGAAAAGTTAAGAAAAACGATTGGAAAAATTCCTTCCTTCCAGCATTGGAAACACATTTTGTAGTTTAACCGTCTTGATTTAATGTGATGGCAAACCTTTACAGTTGCAAGCGCTGTCATTTTTATAAAACAATCAAATGACTTGTACGCAGAATTACCATAAGCAAACTGTTGAGGAAGAAAACCGGAGACATTATTTCTTTGCGTTTTCCTCAATTTCCATTTAATCTGACTCATGAATCCTTTCTGTCCCTGAAGGCACCATTGCCACTGATGGCATCATTATCCTCTTTCACACAGTGACAACTTAGAAAACGCAGCTTTCAACATTAGGATGCAGTTGGCAAAGATGCGGTATTGAAAACATATATATTCTCATCTCAATTTTACCCATGTAAAGAGATGCATTAAAGGCGGGATTCAGCCATTACACTTCTCTTTGGGGAGACTGTGTATACTCAGCAGATAAAACTGGAAGTGCAAAGCATTTCTCTCAGCGACAAACCCAACCAAAACAAAAATAACATTTAATTTTCCTTTCTGCTGAAAACTTTTGAAAACACTTTAATCCCCCTTGAGTGGCTCTGGCATTTTGAGTTTATACTAATTTGCTTGTCTGTTAATTAAATAATAATTTAATTCTACAAACAATTGGTTCTGCCGGTGCATTTAAGCTAGTTAAAGTATTTGTGAGTGTGGCTTTGAGTGTAGAAGTGCTCCTGTGAATGTGTACTATATGTGCCTATGTTCAGAATTTTGGCACTAACTCAACCACCTTATCTACTTGGCCTTTTCCACATACTTTCCACAATGCCTTCGAATGATGAAGGGGGAGTGCAAAATACAGATAATGATATCAACAGCCATGGTAACTGCAATAGAGTCGGTATCTCCAGGCAAAATAGGGGAAGATTTATTTTCCTTACAAAGTGGACCTGATTTCGTATAGCTGCAGTGCTACAAGACATTTTCTATTATCGGTTCCGAAAATAAAAGTCTGTGCCGTCTTGTCGAGTTTCCCCATACAATATCTGAATGACAGCACATAATGCTGAGTCGACAAAAATGCCTTTATGGATGCTGCACTGATCAATATGTTGCATCTGAAATAATAATTAATAATGCATATTTTTAAAAGGGGCCATTTTTAGTGATACACCAACACCATGTATCAATTGACTCTGCGGGAGGGAGCGTTTCAACACCTTTCAGCTCATTCTCTTGGTTTTAGGGACAGGCACATTACTTATTTAGTCCACTCTCTCTGTCTGACTTTTGTAAAAAAAAAATGTCTTGTGTAATTCATCAGAATCGAACACAGCCTACTGCATTTAACATGAGGTTGCTACATTTATATTGGGGTTTTCAGGTATAAGACATGCTATGATACAAATGAGAACTACAATTTAACATGATGACATTGATTTTCATTCCACTTTTTATTATAACATTTCCCTGCTCTGTTGATTTTAAATTTGTGTTAAAATCTACTTGTCCCTTGTGTTAAGTTTTACCTTGCATAGAGTGACAGGCAGTGTACAGTTTTTCCGAGTGCTGACACAGAATAGCTTCACACCAGTCCCTTCACACACTCGCTGGTTTAAACTAAATCAGCCAGAAGTGATGTTGCATTCTTTGCACTTGGCCTGCCCTATAGCATTAAACCTGTATTCACTAGCTGGAGGCCTAAATACATGACGGGGCTCCCAGCAGGATCATACCTGTTGCCTTGACACCACATCGCCCTTGAGCTAGAAATCATAACCTCAGCATAGCACACAGTGGAGTGTGTGTCGAATCAACCTGGCTGTGTGTACATGGATATAATGTTAGTGCCAGGGTGTGCAGCTCCCAGTGGATTTTTGCAGGCAATGGAGGAGCGATATGATGAATATTAATCGTCATATGTGCTGTAGATCCGGGGGAGATACTCCCGAGACGGTAGCAAAGAATTACCCAGGGGGGGAATCTACTTTATACATTCATCAGCCATCAATACTTCCATATCTATTGCTGCAACAGAGGCGCCTTGTCCCTGCTTGCCCTCCAGTCAGAACACAGTAGTCAGAGCTCTATGTGTTGTGTTTAAATTATACGCACATGACATTGTGTGTGACAACAGTGTTCCCACTGTGCGACAAGATAGCAATGCTCCATGTTGTGTGTGTATGTGTGTGTTTCTTCGCGGGTATAACACTCTCTGGCAGCCTATACCTGTAGGTTTATAATACGTCTGGGTCAACACACATTGGGAGCACAGAGGGAGGTTAATGTGAAGCGGATAGTGTGTCTGCCTCGCAGCTGGCAAGCCTCAGCATTGTTTGCCCGACACATTAGGCACGCAGTCGGTAAACGACGCTAGCTCAAAGAACTGCAGAAACATTTCCATTTGGAAATTGTTTTCAGACATCTGTCACACTCAGGAGGTGATCTGTTTGGATTGCCTCATACTTGAAGAACCTCAATATTTCGAGTGCTTTCTTAAAATCAAGCACTCGTGTTTTTTTCTTTCAAACCAGAGTCCAGTTAGTTACAAAAGGCAATGCAGTCTGATTATAATACTTTGTATAACATGATTCTCTCTTTTCATCAGAGTCGCTACTTTGTTAGGTGTTATGTTGTACATGTATTTACATTTTGAGAGCATTTTATCAACAAGTAGTCCATGGATAATTTGCTCTATAAAATGCAAGAAACTTGTGATGACATAATTGCAATTACCGTCCATTACAAAATACATCTCATTTACATTTTAAGTTATTAAGATGTTTGCTTTTTGGGGCAAAACCCTTGGATGTCAGTTCAAGTTCATGAGCAGTACAATTCACTGTGTTTGCATTGCTGCATGAGAAGTATTTTAGTTTTGTAGCCTCAGTGAAGAGCTTGTTCACATATCCTGCATGGATCATGGCCCTAAAAAACACATTTGACATTTTAAACATAGACAGATTCTCTTGCACTGAGGCTGTGGAATTTGTCCTCAACACAGAAGAGTAGTTGATGAGTACACTATACACCGAATGGACTGAAATGCTCCAGCATGATTGATGGAGCAAGATAGTTATCATATTCATCTGTTCTTCATGCGACAGGATAGGCATTTGGTGTGAACCGATAATTGCAGCGGTGTAGGAGTAAAACCGACCATTTTTTTATTGCAGAAGGACTTGTGTGTGTGTGTGTGTGTAAACTTGTTATGTATTCTCATTGTATATTGTGTATCTGTATTCTCGACGTCATTGTAAAAGAGGGTCACACCTCAATTGATCTTTCGAGGTTAAATAGAGGAAAATGAAAAAAAATGAACGCAGTCTGTGGCAGCAATCTTTCATTCAAAACCAAGACGTTGTCTCTTTGGGAAGCAAGAGTGAAGAGAGGGAGCATTTGCACAAAATAATGATGACTAATCGTCAGCGCCTTATTCGCGCACGCCCCGCAAATAAACATGTCACCTGTTTTCACCGCCCACTTGACACTGAGTAATCACACAGTGAGAGACATCTGCCATGTTACTGGATGGCAGCGTTGCCTCCTACATCCATTCCCCAGCCAATTGGAAAGGGAGATGCCAAAGAAAATACTGAGAGGATTAAAGATGGGGTATGTGATTTCTGATTGGTCAAAGTTAACATGAACTGTACACTTTGACCAGAGTGAGGCTTCGATTCTCTGTTCTTATTGGCTGTTGCGTCTGTCCATTCACTTAGGCACACATTTCTTGGTGTAGAGCGTGTCAGGGAGGGACCATAGGGGAGGGACCAAAGAGAACAAGTGGAGCGGTTGAGGTATTTGGATTTTAATCTCTATCCCAACAGCCATTTTCTCCCCAAATCCTCCACCCCAGCTTTAAGACTGACACCTATAACACTGCGAGAAGCATCAGAGATTGCAGAAAGCTTATTTTTTTTTGGTTGGTGCAAACAATAGAACAATTATGTAGTGTACCTTAGAGGCTTATTTCTGATCAGTGAACCATCTGTCTTTACTTCACTGCATCGAGAGGAAAAATATAAGCAACGTTAGCCTCAAAAATGTTTTTTCTTGTTTCAGCTATTTTTTTTCAGTAAAATGTCAGGTATACAGTAAGCCCTTGCAGCCATGATAAAGGAGAACACCTGCACATGGGCACAAATAATGCACTAGTTGTTTGCCAAGTTGAAAGAGGAGGAGGAAACATAGAAAGATGCTTTGGAGAGGAAAAAAACAACAACATAAGGACAAAGAAAACGGTGCAAAACAGTGCTACAGATGGAAGCGAGGAAGGAGGAGAAGACCCAGAGACATGGGGAGGGGTGGGAATGTAAAAGAAAATATGGATTGTACAAAGTATTAAAATGGCCCCCGGGCAAAGTGGGAGTCATAGAAAGCATTAGCGCAAGAACAGAAGACTCAGTATAGCATTTGAAAATGAGTTTAGCTTAGATGGTCAGGATGAAATGAAACAACAAAATACCAAAGAAGTATAGACCAATCAAAGAAATGTATTCGGATGTCGATGAAGTGCATCTTTCAGTAAAACCCAATCCATCTAGAACTCTTTGTTGGTTAAAATAAATAGCGATTCATTCGCAACGGATATTTGCCAAGGTGTGCAGTAGAGAAAGCTCTATCAATCCGGTGGGATGAAATTCATGTATGCAGGATATGAGCCGGTGCTCAAAAGAAGGACTATTATATATCCCTATGTTAACAGCCTGGGGCCGGTTTCCCAAAGCCTTCTTAGAGCCTTCTTAACGCTACGTCATTCGTAACCCCTACGTAGAGTTCCTACTTAACATTTCGCCTGTTTCCCGAAACGTTCTTTGCTACGAATCTCTTTCGTACGTCATACGTTGGTAAGGTTGGTCTGGAGCGCCCTCAGAGCCTTCTTAGCTCTACCGTAGGGATGTTTCAGCTCTCGCTTGTGTCATTTAACTAATAAATCTGACTGTATTTCATATCAAACGGACACAGCGATGACTGTATTTAATAACAAACTGTTCAAAACGATCCAACTGTCTAGTGTATATCACGTATATTTAAAGTAGGCTTAGGCTATTATATATTTTAGCAGAATACCATTAACTCTGATTCACAAAGTGTTCAAACTATATGAACAAGTAGCCTACTTTTTAGTCATATAACTGACTTGACAATCAGCATTAACTGAATGGATGCGATGTCCCTCAATATGAAAATACTTTATACGTGATACACTATAGCCTACAACCGGATCGTTTTTATCAGTTTGTTATTAAATACAGTCATCGCTGTGTCCCTGTGATATGAAATACAGTCAGATGTATAAGTTTAATGACACAAGTGAAAGTCCCTGCGATCGCTGTGGCATCGCCAGAGATACAAACCCCCACATTTCCTTCCGTAAAGCACCATGCGTAAAACGGACACGAGTCACATCCCTGTTGCGCATGGAACTGCCACAAGTCATTCATGATGAAAATAATTGCTGTAAACAATCTTAATCTCCTCCGCTGTTTCTATATTTTCTATATTTAAAAAAAAATTAGTATAGGCTATGGTAGTATGTTCGACATGGTTAACACTAGAACCTCCGCACTGTGTTCCACACAGTGAGAGCTGTCAGCTGAGCCCGTGCAGAGTGCGTCGGATCCTCCGCCTCAAAACATGTAAACGTGCAAAAAAATGAATGAATAATCAATTAGAGCTTACCTTAAAATAAGTGTGCCATGTTACTGTTTATTGTATTTAGGATTTTAGCTCATTTGGACGCTGTTTGGGCCGTCTGTTTATTTTTATAGGCTATTGGCGATATTATGTCTACTTTCAGTTTCATTACTGATGACCCACCAAGTAACGTGTTCTTAAAGATACTTAGATTATAAAACAAGAGTTCCAAAACACAGGTGATGATTCAACAAACTAATTTATGACTTTATATTACACTAGAAATGCTCGGGTAGATTTGATTAGACAGCATACAGATGCAGCTGCGCATGAAATGAGCAGGAAATGGATAATCGAACTCGGAGCAACCGATTTCAGCAGTGTACGAACGACGTAAGGAGTGTTTCTCCTAAGACACCGTTCGGGAACCACAACTACAGAGGTAAACAACTTTGGTAAGTCATAACGTAGGAGTCTTCGTAGCTCGCTAAGAGAGGACGTTATCGGGAAACCGGCCCCTGGGCTTTTCTGCTTCTCCCAGTGTATGAGGGAGACTAAGGGAAAGTTGACTGAAGTACTGGCAAAAATGCAAATCAATCTTACCTGAGGTATGATAATCACTTTTTCTCTTCAAGAAATGAGGTGATTTTTTTTTAGAGAACCTGAGGATGCCTAACTGCTAACCTGAAGAGGAGGATAACTTAATTACTCTGGCCAAGAGCGTAAGTGTGTGAAGAGATGGGAAATGAAACAGGCTACATAAGAATAGGTGATTCTGTTTTATTGGTATGCCAAAAACATTCACTAATTTAGTTTTTCTTTCTCCACTGTGAGAACAGGCAGGAAAATGAACACCTTACAAAACTAAGTTGGCTAATATAATTCTATATTTAAGATTGCGGATTCATTTTAGTATTTCTTTTTCCATTTGGAATTATGTTAAAATGGACAAATGCAGTCAGAGTCAAGTCTTAGGAATTCAGAATATGGTACATAACATGCAAACATTTCATACACGAGTTCATTCTTGACTAAAAATTCATCAACAACATGAAGTGGAGAGTGCGTAAACAGAATAGATTACCTCGAGAATTTTAATTTGTGGGTTTGAGGAATAATGATTTAATTCCAAAAGCGAAAAAACAAGCTAATCTAATTTGAATGTCATGAAGTGGTTTACCACTGTGGTGGTACATAATTGCATGTTGTAATTTGCAATTACAAGAAACAAGGAAAGTTGTGCATTAATGCAACTATCCACGTGCACGTGTGAGTTCAAATACGAGTTGGTAATTACTTCAAAACACGTGTGTGTGTGTGTGTGTGTGTGTGTGTGTGACGGATCCACGAGGCAAGGTGTAAAGAAAGGCAAGCTTACAACACACGCTCCGATGCCTCTTTAAATGAATCATCTGTCTCAGTGAGAGGGCACCAGTCACTTAAGCAACAATCTTCTTATGAAGCAGACAAATGTAAAGACAATTGTGTGCTCCAAGGCCACCTCCGTCACACAAAATAAAGGATTGCCGTGTTCATTACTGGAGGAGAAAATAAATTGCCTTCACGGATCGGTGGACACAAGGCAAAGCAGGTATATACGGTATAGCACACACGTCCCCTCTCCGCTTCGCACCTCACTCTGACAAAACCAAATAACCAGAACGGCTTCAGAATTCAAAACCAAAATAACACACCCGGTCCCTACACAGCAAGGACAAAAACGTCAGCTAACTGTGATTCAGCCTGTTAGTCAGTAAGAGGGAGAGATGATGGACAAATAAGCATTACAGCCCTCGCCTCTTTATCTCCTTGTTTTTATTTGAGACGGCCCTGGTGTGATTGACAGCTGAATGCAGGCTTTGATTTGTATGAGGTTCGAAAATGACGAGAGTTACAATGGCTGACACATCATGAACAAAAGGAAAGAGGAGATGTAGATGTAGAAGACAGGAGGGAAAAAGAGGAGATGTGCACATCCATTTTTAATCCCAGGCAGGGATGGGCTGACATTTGTTGGTGCAGCAGCCACGCATTAATGACGGTGATGCATGGTTTGAATGCTGCTGTATGGTCTTTGTACAGCCAACATTAGCATTCTGAATCAAAAGTGACACATTTTTTTTTTACCATTTTACAGCCTATCAATTATATTTAAAATTAATACAGTTCACATTTAAGGCTGAATCAAATGTCAGATGCATGTATTAGCACGATAGATGTCAAATCATTATTTCTTTCAGTTTTAAAGGCAGATTTTTTATTCCATAGTGAAAGCTAATTGAGATTTAAACCAATTATGTTTAGGTAGTCACAATTACTAACGGCTTGGTGCTTGTTGAGGGTCCACTGATTAACAATTGTCTTTAAGAGTCTTGCATTCAAGTATGCAGCTATGTTGTACCAGGCTTTGGCAAGTGTGCAATTGAATTCAATTTACATGATGTGTGTATTTTCAAGAAAAGAATAGAACAGAAGAGAAAGTCAATGTTTATTTACACAGTCCAGTATCACGGATAGTATTAGCCTACAGGGGGGCTTTACAATCCGTACAGCATACGATAAGCTCCGTCCTTAGACCCTTTGACTTAGATAGGATAGGAAGAAGAGGAATAGTTTGTGTAGGCAGCCTTGCCTACACAAACTATTGTGTATGCATTGAAGTCTTGCATACTCTCCATTTCTTCTTTTGCCCATCGCTGATGAAAAAAAGGAAATTATGACAGCTGTGGGGGATATTAGTCACATAACTCCTAAACTGGAGAAATTAACTTGTCAGAGAAGTCTGCTGGTTTGTCTTACGAGTCTCTTTTTAATTTCGTCTCCACCCTCTCTCTTTACCATCCTCAGGTTCTGTTTGCAGTCTCTCATTTTCCATTCCATGTGATGAGGCCATAGCCGACCGTTTAAGGGACACTTTTCACTACACCGCAGCAGAGTCAACTGTTAACTCTGGGAGGATTATGTACACACACACACACGCACACACGCACACACGCACACACACACACACACACACACACACACACACACACACACACACACACACACACACACACACACACACACACACACACACACACACACACACACGTGTATTCTGCTCCGACTGCAATTACAAAAGCCCCCACTTCAGGCAATTTGGAAGCCGACCTGATAAACAAGGGTGTTTACATCATCACAACGGTGCTGCACTCGCAGGCGAAAAGAAGAGAGGAAATTAGTGTTGTTTTTCAAGTCAAGATTAGGGAGCGCTGACTTGAGTAAACTCAGTAAACTGATAGTGACGGAGCCCGTCTTTGGGTCTTACTTTACATTTTACCATTTGTAAACAAGTGAAGTCCCTGTATGCTGAGGAACAATCGTTTTGATTTATCTACAGCACAGCTCAGCAAAGACAGAACAGAGGCCTTGGAGCTGTGTGGAAGACAAGCTGTGGATTAATGTATGTTCAGCGCTACATCACCTGAGTGACTTTGCTCAGTCGCAGAGTACTATAGGTGAATTAAACTGCACTCGATTGAACAAAGCCTTGAATTACGTCACAATCCCCCTTTTTATATTTATTACAACCGCGATACAATTGTATAGACAGTACAAATTCAAAAAAGTGCCAAGCGAAATGCAGTCGAACTTACGGATGTGAAGTCATTAAAGCTGGGGTGGAGGATTTGGGGAGAAAATGGCAGTTGGGATAGAGATTCGAATCCAAATACCTCAACCGCTCCACTTGTTCTCCTTGTTCCCTCCCCTATGGTCCCTCCCTGACACGCTCTACACCAACACAGTCGTGCCAAAGTGAATGGACAGTCCCAACAGCCAATAAGAACAGAGAATCGGAGCCTCGGAGCCTCGCTCTGATTGGTCAAAGTGTACAGCTCATGTTAACTTTGACCAATCAGAAATCACATACCCCAGCTTTGATGTGCCTGGTGCAAACTACTTTCTACACAATCTGTCTGAGTTTCAAAGTTTGTTCTCGACGTTTGAAACATCAGACAATAATTTTAAGATATGAGGCATTGCACTGTATTATGTTAACATTTGCCATAACTGAAAATAAATCAGTGATCAAGTATTGCTATATTGCCACTCAGTACATATTCAGACACAGAAGTTTGTCTTTTAATAATATCATTACTTTACAAAACCCTTAACAAGAGCTGACCACTTTCCCCTTTAAAAAGAGCTCTTTGAACCCTAAACAAACCTGCAGTCAACTGAGACTTATTGAACTTAAGTCTCCGTACATGTCTGTCAACGTTTACATTTAGTTTATGACCTCAGGAGAGAACTAGACTGTGTGCTGCTGCTGCCGTGTAAGAGTCATGCAAGCTCTCGGCCTAACTACATCTATTCCCCGGAGGTGGTGAGCTGATGTCGGACGACAGCGACATTCTGTGCGCTCCCCTGAGGAAAATGCCGGAAAAAAATATGGGATGCCACTGTGATTAATAACCATAAACGTGTATGCACACATTCGGCTCGAGGTGGCAACAATATGGATGCTGTGAAGCGAAACAATGACGAAGTTTAGCAATTTCTGTCCCCCGAGGTTCAGTCATGCAAAACGCACGGCAGCCATTTTTCTATTAAATGTAATTTTCAGCAGAGGCTTACAGTGTATAGGTATTCCTCTGGTCCCAGTTATCATGCAGACCTTCCTTCAAATACACAACTGCAATCAGAGGGGATTGACAAATGTGCGAGTCAGTGTGTCGGGAGTGTGTGCAGCATGTATCGGCAGGTCAATGAGAGTGTCGATTTGTTGTGTGTGTGTGTGTGTGTGTGTGTTTGTGCCTGCCTGCCTCCTTTTACTATTTCCCATCAGGCTTTTGTGCTGTCAAGCAGTGTTGTAGAGCGTGGAACCATTCGATCAGTCACAGGGAATAGAGTGTGTGTCTGCAGCGTGGCGGATGGCCACCACTCCTCTCCCAGGAGCCAGTACACTTTAATTGAAGCTGGAGTGAAACACAAGCCCGGGCAGTACAGTAGCTCACACACACAACCCCTGGTTATCTCCAGCATCTCTGTCTCCCATTGAAATGGAATTAGACTGACAGACAATGGCCTGCAGAGCTGTGCAGTGCGTGATACACACACACACACACACACACACACACACACACACACACACACACACACACACACACACACACACACACACACACACACACACACACACACACACACACACACACACACACACACACACACACACACACACACACAACACACATAAATGCACACAGAGTCAGTGAGTCGGAGTGGCTGTTGCTCCCCATCAACCAAGAAAATATCATACTGGGCCGCTTGGTATCGGCCTGAGTTACTGCGACGGAGAGGAAGCCAGAGAGGGCGTGAAAATGGGAGGCTCAATGGGAGGAGAGTGAGTGATGAGAATGGGAGAGGAGAGCAGCAATCGAAGGACAAGGAGAGGCATGCCGGGGATGGTGAAG
Organism: Hyperoplus lanceolatus; assembly: GCA_026929865.2. Classification (NCBI taxonomy): domain Eukaryota; kingdom Metazoa; phylum Chordata; class Actinopteri; order Uranoscopiformes; family Ammodytidae; genus Hyperoplus; species Hyperoplus lanceolatus. Next base: position 9,514,497 of record CM049413.1, on the reverse strand, counting down.
ATGAAAAGAAAAGGAGCAGAGGGCGGGTGTGTGGACAGAAAATTAATAATAACCTTCTCTGTGGTTTTCACTCTGCCCCTGTGTGTTCAAACTGGGCTAAGGCTGAAGGTTAAGCGCTATTCATTGTTGACATCTGTAAGTAATGAAAGCATGGCTCGATGATTTTAGACACAGTGTGAATATTTAAATAAAAAATTCTAGACTAAGGAAGAGGCTCAAGCCAGATACAATATGTGATTTCTGGTCTAGGCAGAACACATTGGATGCAGGCCCTGAAAAAAGTGTATTCCTCAATGGAAATATAGAGGTAGGATAGCATTTGATATACAGTAAAGGTTCCCTATTTTAACAAAAACGAGCCCAATTCAAAAACTAATTCCGACTGATATCTACAGTATCTTGAGTAGAGTGTGGGTGCAGTTTTTTTTTTGGGCTCATAGTAGACCGGCACCAGTTGATTTACGATGCCTTTTGATTTCACACTACCAAATGCAATACAAAGAAGCGTCGAGTGATCAATTATTAATCTTCCTTCCAAACCCTCTGGCATTTCCCTTTGCTCCACGCCATGATCTGAGCTTCTGCAAAGCCAAGGTCGCATGGTAGCAAGCGATCGTAACATTTCAATAGTGTGTTTCATCACTCCCCCTCACTCAATTTAAAATTTCACATTGTTGGCTAATGGTATTCCCACCATTAAGGCCTGCATAATGAGCAGCAGGACCCTGTTTAGCATGCAGTAAACACCTGCCTGGACCCCCAAATCATATTTCCCTCCTTTTTCTCATCGTCAGCAACTCTCGCAGCTGATGGTGTGTAGGAACTTCTTATGGTGTGTGTAGAGGACAGAGGGAGGCGAGAGGGGCCATTTGTATTCTCCTAAGCCTCCACTACAGTGCAGCAGAGGGTAATAGGGGTTAACAGGACTTTCACTAAAACACGCGCCAAAGCTCTCTCCTCTCTCAGTGAGTTTCTTAGAGCCAGGGTGCGCCCTCCAGGTACAATCCCCTCCATAGACCAGCTCACCCGAGACTGTGTTGGCTCTCTGATAGGGTTGTGACGGTGAGGGTGGGTCACCGGAGATGATGCAAGTGAAGTATCAGTGGTGGTGAAAGGGCACTTGTAGTCATAGAAAGCTATATAAATCGGAGGCAACTGTGTGCATGTCTGCCAAAGAAAATGATGGACACACACACACACACACACACACACACACACACACACACACACACACACACACACACACACACACACACACACACACACACACACACACACACACACGGTTATTCAGTATCACCTCAAAGCACAAGTACTACACAATTTTACCTATGTACTATACTTAAGCCAGACTGCCTTTTTTAAGAAAAACCACAGCATCAGGTATTAAAGCAAATGTCACAAAATTACATGTCTTTACATGCAAGTGAAAGCCCTCTAGTGGCTGCAGGAACAAGGACTCTTGTCCAATGCAAGCAAGTAAATAATGTTTAGTAATCCAAGATAGATACTATGGATATACAGTGTTTATATATACAGTACATATATAATGCTAAACAGATTGTCCTGACAAAGGATGTCAAACATTTGAACGCAGGGCAGGACCTTTGCTTGTAACTCATAATAAGAGTATTTTTACATTGTGGTAGAGAAACGTCCTTGACAGTTTTATTCAGGTGCTCTTTATAATTACATAGTGAGGTATTAATCAGTCATCCATTTTCTATATGGACTATTGTGACCATAGCTACAGGGACCTACTATAGAGAATATCCCAGCATGCTGGACAAAAGGAGTGTCTTACTGTGGACAACTAACTAGGCAGCACTTAACCACAGAAATGCAGAGAAGGAGAAGTAATTCCAACCCTTCACCAATCCATTGCATTATACTTTACACATTATACGATATAGTATACTCTTAATTGAAAGCAGTAACATAATATCTTATCTTTTATGCAAAATGTGTAACATTACTTTGCCAGAGATTAAAACTGTGTTATATTCAAATGAAGCACTTACTACTGCATCTACATTAGTAAATTATTGATGGACGTATAGAACATGCGCAACTTAAATCACATATTGGTCTTGCAATTGCACATTCCATTTACTGATCATGCAGAAGCTTAACATTATGAATTCATCGAGTGGGGAAAACATTTGACCCGAGGCTTGCAGAGTAGCCTCGGTGTTCCATAAAGGAAATATTATCTCTAAGGAGAACATGAGGTTCCAGGGCTGCCCCGCGGACGCCGATATTATTCCTACAGAATGGTGTGTTCAGTGTAGTAGAGATTCTTATAGTCTCTTTGGTTATAATGGGAGGACTGTACAATATCATTATCATATCCATGGTAATGAGTGTCTCAGCTGAATTTTATATTGCACTATTCAAAGTAAGGCAAGGTAATTAGAAATCTAAAGCAAGTTATTTTTTTATATTTCACACTAAATAATGGTTGTGAATCTGTCCTGGCAGGAATTAAAAATATTTTTACGAGAACAGGAAATTCACCTATTAATCTGAGTGCTTTATAATAGCTATTAGGAAACATGGTAACACTTTAATATTTATTGTTATGTGGATTATACTCTAAACAGATTTACAGCATTTTGGAGATTTAGATAACAAGCGTGTTCTGCTGCCTCACTATTTTTCTTTACTGAAAATGTGGCGGATTCCTGTTTTTCTTTTTTCTTCATTCATTTACAGTAAGCAGTGGATTGAAACAAGAAAAGGAAGCGAGGGAGAGGAGATGACTCAAATGACTGTCAAACCCATAGTGTCCAGTGGATGAGGGGAAGGACTGTCACTCTTCAATGGAGGCCCAGAGTTCACACACCCCATGTTTGCGAGCATTCACTCTGCTCAAAACCGTAAATCCCTGACCTTGCACTTCTACCTCCCTTTGAGGCCAATATAAAGTTTCCGTGCAAGCGATAAAATATTGAAACTTTTTTTTACTATCATCCTTAGCATTTACTGTTGTGTGCTTTTTAAAGGCGGCGTCGGCTATTCTGGAGAATGGTTGCTGTCTAAATCACTTTGTTAAATCAGTGAATATCAACTCACAATCCGTTACCTGTCCGTACTGCGTGTGCGCTAAAAAATAATACCTGGTGTTAATGCACAGCCAAAGCTATGGATTTTTCATAAGCGCGCACCATAGATAGTAAATAATATGGATGTAGCATCCGGGCTGACCTCAGTTATTCACACGGCATCCAATAATCCTGGTTTGTGCGCGTCGCCATTTTGTGAGATTTCTACTCCGCCTCACGTCGGGGGGAGGGAGATAGGTGACGTATACCTCCGAGGCAAAGTGAGGGACAACGGGCGGAGAGCTGTCACTCAAGAGATCGCGCCAATACATTTTAACCTCCGATAAAATAAAAACTAGCGTGGTCCAAAAAAATTCACCCACCTCAGTGTTGTCATGGAGATATGACCTAAACATACAGACTAAAATTGTTTTGTGGCCCAGGCTGTAAATAGGTTTAATAAGACTTTGAAAATGGCCTATCCAACAAGTGAGTCAAAGAAAAACTGCTCGGTCTTGGCACCACCCCCCAGTGGCACTTCCTGGTTACTACAGTTGTGGTCACTTCCTTATTGGATGCTGGTAAAAATCGCTGAGGTTGGGGCTTGGCGCGCACACACAGTACAAACAGGTAGCGGATGGTGAGGAGATTTTGACAAAAAAAGTGATTATGACAACAAGCATTCTTCAGAATCAGTAGCCCCTTTTACACAGAGATTGCGGCATATTGACGGAACAACATCACTCCAATTTGCCGGCTTTGCTTGCTTCTGTGTTATTTACACAGAACCAAGCAACGCCGGCCTGCTGGCTCATCAGTAACCGTATTTTACTGTCCCTGTGATGTGCCGGTTGATATCGCTACGCGCTGAGTCCAACATCTCAGGGACTGTTAACCAAACTGACAAAAATCACTCCGCTGCTCACTGCTTCACCTCTCTCTCTGTGTGTGTGTGTGTGTGTGTGTGTGTGTGTGTGTGTGTGTGTTTGTGTTTGTGTGACAGGTTGGCTGTGAGCGAGTCTCTTTGTAAGGGCAGCGATCTGCCAATCAGACACACATATACACACAGTGTGTGAAGTCACGTTACTGTAGACAGAAATAAAGTGTGGATATACGCTCAGACTCAGACAGGATAATAATAGCGGCGGCGATCCGGTCGCAGGCTAGCTTAGCCTAGCTTAGCCTAGCTTTCCCATTGTACAACTTCCCCTGGGCAGAAAAATACTCATATTCTCTGCAAAATGAAGCGTGGGGGTTTGGATTGAGCAGCGGACCTTATGACCAGCTAGATTATACGCCGTTCCTTTTATTTGGTGATTTTTACGGGACATCAGGCCGCCGTGGTTAATGTTAAACACACGTCCTTCAACTGCTAACATGGTCGCATGTTTAGAACGTAGGCTATGGAATGTCAAACGCCCCCCTGTTCCGCAACAACAAGCTGGCCGCATTTATACAGAGAGGCGGAACTGATTGTGTCGGGAATCTTACTACCCCCCGAGGTAGTAAAATTCCCGGAACAATCTCTCGCACCTTTCTTCCCTCGTTCCGCAACGGTCGCATTTATACAGCAGGGCGGAGGGCCGAATTTCCGGCATATTCCCGGCTTTCACTGGCTGTGTAAAAGGGGCTAGTGACTTCCCCTTCGAGTCAGTGAAGAGTACACCTGTAAAAGAAAAGAAAGACTGACCCTCTCTTGAATTCCACTGGTGCTTGATTGCAATGACCGTGGGAAGGTAAACGATAGCAGACTACAGATCCTCAAGGAGCCTTCAGGAGAATATGATAGAATAGTACAACTCCTTAATATAAGATGAGCTGTGGGCATTCATTAAAACGAGAGCCATGTCAAAAGAACCAGGTAAGTGATATGACTCACAAGCTTTCAGAGATTCAGTTAGGTTTCAAGGTGAGCTGTATCTTGAATAAGTTCCATTGAAACGGTCATGTAAAGAAGATGTTCGGAAAAAAGGTTAATAACACATTGAAATAGTGTGAAATACAAGTGGCCTGTGACTGTTGTAGGTAAACCATGAATCTCTGCAGGAACTCTTTTCTTTCATATTTCAAAGACAAGACAGCAATTTGTCAGTGTCTTTTCCTCATCCAGCTCTTACTCACAAAAGCTATGTGTGTGTGTGTGTGTGTGTGTGTGTTTTTTTGTTTGTAAGGTCAAAAATGCGGCTTTACAGGAGGTGACAGCTTGAAGGTGAAATCACCCTTTCAAAAACACAGATGAGTGCTTCAATCCCATTCAGTGCCCTGGAGAGTCAACATATTCTCAGTTGCCCAGCTCTGCCTATGGCTCCATGGCCTCTCTTTTCAATAACTCAGTGTTAATGCCATTTTTTGGTACTTTTATACGAAATCAGGCTTCTGGCCGGGTACACGCATCGGCAGAAATAGCAAGGGATCTGCGCTCAATATCTTTGTCAGATAGTATTGTAATTGTGTGGGGCTAAGGTGGCAGGAGCCAAGCGCCTTGGTTTGGATATTGCCTGGTTAGATTTCCCTGGAGCCTGAAGCAGTGTAAGTAGTCTCTCCGTGTGTCTCTCTCCGTCTTGCATCTGTCTGTCCCCTCCCCGCTCTGCACCTGTCTCTCTGACTGCTTGGCATCCCAAGTTCTGCCTCTTTCTCTCTCTCACACATGGGCCATTATTTTAACACAACATCTCCACAGCTCACTAAAAATGAGTTATATCCCCTTTGTTTACATATGTCAGTGAGTTTTAGAGATGCTAGTGGCCTTTATGTTTCGACAGAGCCATGCTAGCTGTGACCCCCATTTCCAGTCTCTATGCTATGCTAAACTAAGCTAAGCTAACCAGCTTCACATTTGCATTATAGAAATGAGCAGAAAGACATGCAACAAATAGGTGTATTTCCCACAATATTGTTGTCATTGTCAAAGCAACCCAGTGTGACACCGAACGCCCAATCATTCACCTGACTTCTCCCTCAAGAGGTTCTCTTGGTGCTGTAACAATGTTGCAATTTTTTTATTTTTTTTAATTTAAATAACTTAACCATGCTGCTTTTTTTCTGATGAGGACAGCCTTGCATTATAGGCCTGTAATGTCATATCAGAACTGGACCCCATGGAGACATGAAAAAGCAAGAGTAAGGAGAGACGGCAGTGGCAGAGAATAACAAAACAAAATGGTCAAAATAAGAATATAGGGGGAGGTATTCCAATGTGTGAAAGTTAAGAAGCAGGCATCTGGTTCAAAGATGACAATGTCGGCACTGTAACCACTTTAATCAATCCCTTCCCACACCTTCTTATTGCACTTTCTTTGTCTGTTTGTAGGTGGCTCTCTCCCCTTTCTCTCCTCTCTCTCCTCTCTCTCGCTCTCTGCCCCGTCTGTTCTTTTACACTTGGCTGGTAACCGAATGTCTGGGCCTTAACTCTCCAACTGCAGACCGGACGAGTTGGCTGGAGACACCGGGCCTTTTTAGGAAACAGGATTAAGGGGGGAAGAGTTCAAAAAGTACAGGCTAGGAGAAAGACAGCGAGTGAGAGCGAAAAAAGCAAAGAAAGAGGGATTATGAGAAAGAGATGGAATGTGTGGGAAGGAGGCTGACACATCATCTCATGTTTTTTCTTTTTTTGTTGTTTTCTTCCCCAGAAGGTGAAAAATATTGTGCAACGATGGGAGAGTCAGACAGATTGGCTTTAAGTGCCTTCTCTTTATGCGGCCCGGGCTGTAAATATGGAGGTGATGAATAAGTCAGCGTTATGTGCTGATAGTCTCTAGAATTAAAGTATGCAGCTGCATACTCCCATTCTGACAGAGGCCGGATATTTGAAAAGGTCACTTGGTGATGGACCCAGAGTTTCAATTGACAAAGGGCTAATTTAAGCGCTGCCAGTAAGGAACATCTAGCGGCATTTACGGCATCTATAAAAGGTTGTGAATGATGGTTATCTGTATTACGGTCTTGTGCACACAGGGCAGTGTGTGTGCACATGCGTATAAATGACAACCTAATGTCATAAAATGGTCTATTTTGATGAATTTCGAAGCGGTCTGACATTTTCCCAGCATTCCCATGCGATGGTAAACAAGGATGGATAGCTTTCAGAGCTGAACAAAAACAGCTGATGACTATCAACTGTCTATTGTGCTGAAGATGTGTATTCCTGTTGTGTCATTTATCAAACTTTTGTGTCCCCTCTCTATGAAGGGGCACTGACAGGAGTTCAGTCTAACTCATCAATAATGACCAAAAAGCCACACAAACAAAAATAAATGTCTTCAAACTGTCCTAAGCTGACACTATATCAAAATTAAAAGTGAGGCGCTATAATTAATTGCAGAGAGCTTCATTAAAAATATGCATTCAAGATGACAGCTAGAGACACAATCAAAATAATCATTGTGTGTTATTCTGCTAACAAACCAGCCATTCACTCAGAGAGATGTAAACTAAATAAAAAATAAGTTATCTGTGACAGTTTCCAAAGGCTCATTACTTTAAACCTACTGTAGTTATGCATTTCGGTACTGCACTTACATGCATACCCGTCGCTATGGGCGGGCCATAGGGGGCCGGGCCCGCCCCCAGAAATGGTTGTGCCTACGTAATACGTCAATGCAGCCGCTCAACAGTTACCGCGCATTTTTGAATGAGAAGCTGGATGAGTTTTCGCCGGCTTACTATTTCATTTCTAGTTCATCATAATTGATATTCGGTAACGGTTGAAAAGCCCACCAACAGTCTCCTCTGCCAAATCGGATCGTGAAACTGTTGTCACTTTGCGAGCCGCATGACAGACTACAATCCGAAATGATGGACTTGTTCAGCGCGGTGACACTTCTGATTGCGTGAAGCTACAGTGTTGCACTGTGGGAACTCTGCGCTCCTCTAGCCACGGCCATCGAGGCTGTGCCGGAGACCGACCCCGGACCGAACCCGGTCCAAGCAAGAGAAGACGCACAATTTACAAGAACCTCCGCGGATTTGCAGTTGAGGAAACAGTTGGTCCGTCACAAAGTGACATAGACGAAAAGACTGAGTTCAAGAGTATTTTACAGTGTTATTGATGCTGTGCAAGGAGAGATGGATGCGCGTTTTGGAGAGCGCAGTAGCGAGCTCATTGGCACACTGGCTGCTTTGAACCCGGAGGCCGAAATATATGTTGATGAGGAGGTTGAGCTCGGAGAAACACCGCCTCCCTCTGTACTGATAGAAGGGACTGGAGAGAGCACAGCCCTGCCTCCACTCAAAGTAGGCTACTGTGTGTGTGTGTGTGTGTGTGTGTGCGTGTGTGTGTGTGTGTGTGTGTGTGATGGCAATGCATATCCCTCTGTTGACTGCTTTAAAATGCAATGAGATATGCGTCTGGTGTTAAGCTATGTCTAATATGTTGAATAGTCAAGTGTTTTATGGATATTCATAACATTGCTTCTATGTAATGTATTGCTTTAAATTATGAATTATGAGGACTGATGTTGTAGGCTATAGGCTACCGCTGTTGGTTAGTTTAACGTGATGGTTACGTGCTGCGTGAATAGAGTATAGGACTATTAAAAATATACGTACTGTAGGCTAATAATAATTGTGCCCCCCTATGCATTTCATATGCCCCCCTTAAGACTGAGGTCTGGCGACGGGTCTGCTTACATGCAACATACAGTACTGATATCAATATCTGAAATAAGGTATAATTGGTCAATATATTGGCCAAGACATTTGATTGGTCTGTAATTCAAAATATGCATGATGGGTCAGCCTTGACCACCGGATTTGTAGATTTGGCTAACGCAACTTTGGCAAAACAACAAAGGCTAATACAGTCCAGGGGGGGCTATTTTTTGTTTACTTTTATTTGGACTCGGAACATTTGAAATGATTTATGTAAACATCTGTGTTTAAAAGCTTAGAGGGGATAGTTTTGCGTCCCTTTACAGATAATTGTCTCCTAAATCTCTGAAACAGAGCACGGTTTGCATGACCTGTCATCAACCTATACTTCCATAATGCCACTTCATCAGCTGCAGTATTTCAGCAGACCAGCTGTAGGGTGTGTACAGCAGAGCAATGATAATATATCATGCGGCAGCCGTCATTAGATAAGCAATTGCACTGACACTGCACATTTTAATTTGGAATAAAAAAACCTGCCTCCGAGTCTCACCTTTTAATAACCTGGCATATTATGACTGAGAGAATCATAACCAGCTCCTCTGTCCAACAATGTAATTATACCAGCCTTGCTACTCCATCATCTGTTAGAAAACTCCCAGAGGAGAGTCAGACACGCACACGCACGCACACACACACACACACACACACACACACACACACACACACACACACACACACACAGCTAAAGATAGCCGCAGTGTGGTAAAATATGGTGGATTGTAGCCCCCCCAATGTGTTTATAAGATGTGAATGTCATTATATTTCAGTGTTCACACACACATACACACATGCATGCATTTACAGCCTACTGTCAGGCACATGAAATTCATGGTATCAATTTGAAGCAGCACCATCACAAACCAGAGGCAATGTGCTGATTTGAATCTACCCAGGTCCCCATTTAGCAATGCATGAGAAAGGAGAGCCATACAAAATTTTTTTTTCTTCTGAATCTTCACATCCTAATGAGTTTTATCTTTCAGTCTGAGAAGAAGTTTACTAATCCTTCCATAGTACCTTGGGTTATGTCCTCTTTTTTGGGATCTTTTGAAACTTTTGCATAAATGGACCATAGACAGTGTGCATGTGAATACTGTGAAACGGGCACAAGCTGCTGCTAAAAGCTAACTATGCTAGTCCAAAGGAAAAGCTGTGTACTGTATGTAGGCAACACAATGAGCACACAAACTGAAAATTGATTATTCTTGAGAAATGTTTTAAAGAGTTTCAACTTGAATCCAAGGTGACTACTATCAACAACATTTTAGAGAGAGTTTTTGTTCAGCAAAGAAAATCTCTGAATCCACTGTGCTCTACCTGCCCAGAACCAGGCGACAGACAGAGTTAGTGAACGGCTGTTGAAAATAGTGGAGCATTTGGCGGCCCATTCCTCCTTTGAGAGTCTTGAAATCACAATGTTTGAATAAAAAATACATTCTTATCCTGGGTTAACAGAATGCACAGTCCTGCGTGGGGTCCACTGTTCAAATGAGTATACATAGAGCAACAATGGTTTCAAAAGAGCAAACCGTGACTCACTCACACCTACTTGTAAGTTACCTTCTTTCCAGCACGTTCACGCAGTTCATTTGCGAAAGGGAAACGAGGTACTGTTGCAGCCGAACAACCTTTAACCCCAGAGGAAAGTGAGACAGTGAGATGTAGGCGTGAAAAAAGACGAGATGCAGCGGTGAAGTTTGGGCAATCGGTGTATCTCATATCACAATCGATACAGAACACAGGTCAAACTGTTATCAGGAGATATTTATATTACCAGACAGCAGAAAGACACTCATCCTTTGCTAATAATAATTCCCATAAAGTACATGTATGGCATCTCTTGTTGGATCCAGGAAGTTAGTATGTTATGTGGTCACTGTTGGATAAAAGCAATGATAATCTTTACTATGAATATATGAGTACTTTAATGACACAGATTTTGTTACTGTTCTGTATTACCTTATCAGGTATGCTGTCGTCAAACACAAGAACCAGAACATCCCATACAAGGATCATATAGGGAGACTTTATCCCCAAAAGAGGGGCCTATCCTCCGCAGGGAACTAAGTTAAGTAGCAATCTGTACTGTTTCTGTCAGAGTCAAATAGACTGTGTTAGAGTTAAAGGCACTCAAAAGTGAACTACTTCCAAGTCACTGTGGTAATGGCCAAATAAAACTCGGAGGCAAAAAAAAAAACTGTTCTTGCGAATGCTCTCGGGCTCCAGGGTGGAATCAGACGGATGAAAAAACATATATAAATAAGAATGAGAAAAGCGCTCGCCTAATATTTAAACTGATGATTTAATGTGTGCATAATGAAAAATAATATGTCCCCTCATAAATATCTGCTGGGTAGATTTTGTGTCATGTGCCCCAAGTGTGCACTGTATCATGCTATCGCTAGTGCCAGGGTAGTAAACGGCTGGCATAGCAGAGCGCGGCCTGCCTGCCTCGTTCTACTTCTTATGGTTTCTCCGCTCCCAGTTTTATAGTGGTAGCACTTAAAACACTGACGTGCCATAATTCTGCAGTTTCTGCAGCCAAAAGCTGTAACATTGATCTTCTAGAATAAAAGGTAGAGGTGGAGATTGAACTGAGAAAAGTGTGGGGAGGGGAGGTTAAAATGTGTAAAGAGTCAAGGGAGATGACATAAAAGGGTCTGTGTGTGTGTGTACATACATGTGTGTTATACAGTTGTTTTACATCCAAAGGCCTTTGTTATGAGTCATTGTCTGAGGCGGAACAAATGACTGCAAATGGAACTATTAGTGAAACATGGAGGGTGAAAGGGGGGATTCAAATTAAAGTGTTGCTCGCTCGCTTCTTACTTTCTCCACATCTGCATAATTGTGGTTAGGATGAGCAGTCCTGTGTGCTTGTTTAATGGATCTGGGAGTGTGTGTGTGTGTGTGTGTGTACATCTGAGCAAATATCAAAAGGTCACAGAGGTTTCCTTTGATTTGCCGAGGTTATAAACACTAACCTTGTGTTCCCCCTATAATCAGCACACGCACACAACACAGTTTTAATTACAAAGAGCTTGTGTGCACAACAGATGAGCAAAGAAGAGGGGGGGCTGTTATGTGGCTACAGAAGCAAGTGCATACCGTTGCTGTAGTGCCTTGTACACACACACACACACACACACACACACACACACACACACACACACACACACACACACACACACACACACACACACACACAGCTACAAGCATGACCATTTAAGTTGGGAATTACAGCTGTACTAAAACTGTCACAGTTGGCTGTATCATTAGTGAGTCACTGGGTATGTGTTCCTATTTTTCTGCGTGTGCACATATCTGCAGTGTGTTCGTGCATGTGTGTGGTGACTTCAAATGTAAAGGAGTCTCTTTTCTTGTACCAGCTCTCAAATTGACCTCTGATCCTTCCATAACCTTGTACCAAAAGGTAATTATGCCACACTGAGACACTACTGTATATGCTTTCATGATCAAAATGCTGCCTTCTCCACAACCTCATCTGCTAGCATGTGCGATCTTGTGAAGCTGAATACAATGCAAAAGCAAACATATGCCAAAGGTAGCAGGAGCTATGTCCTTGGTGATGGGAGGAATGTGAAGAATAATTCACATTGAGCAGTCAACCTTTTCTGATCAAATAAAGGTTAAAGAATATGCGCACATAAAGAGTGTGCCATGTTCAACCCAACACATGTACTCCTATACTCAAGAAAGCAAAGAGATGTAGTGTACGCAGTGAAAGCTCATATAAGAGGAAAGAGCTAAAGAGAGGATGGAAAATAGGATAATACTAGTATACATTGTTGGGAAACTACATTTTTCCCAGCATCCGCTGTACTGACAACTTTATGGTCGACTGCGTTGACACTTAAGGGCAATCACTCTAATGGAAAATGTTCTGATTGACAGCAATAGATTGGTGCATCCAGTAGCCGCTGGCTCCGCAGACTGAGGAATGACTAATGTTTTGGCTTGGTCCAAATTGTGAATCAACCATCAAAATAAAAGCTGGGACAATTTGTCAATGTATTGATTAGTTGAATTTTAAAAGATGTTCAACATATCAACATATACTTTTATTTAAATCTCCCCCAATCAAGAAATTATCTTAATTTAACACTCAAATAACATACATAGGGCCAGTTTCACAGACATGGATTAAGCTTAGTCCTGGACTAAATGGAATTTTGAATGGAGATTGTCTATTGAAGGTACAATTTAGTCCAGAACTAGGCTTAATCCATGTCTGTGAAACCGGCCCATAATGTCAACAACTTTTAACTTAAGTAGTTCCACAATTTTGGTCAGATGAATCCAGGTTGACATTCTGAAGACTTAACAAAGTATAGAAAAAATACATCAACATTTATAGCGAAGATAATAGTTGATTGCAGCCCTAAAATAGCCCAAAGTGGGGAAAGAAAGCCACCCCATAACTGTTATGGAGTATAATATGATTAAGGTACAGGTGAAATCAATGTTTAGCTTGACAAACTATAATGAAGAAGATCTTTCCATTCCAAAACACAGACAAAAACCCTCCTAGTAAAATTCCTTGAAGCTATATTACAGTAAGAAGGCAGTAAATATATAGTACTAAAGCCTCTCCCAGCCGACAGTCCTCTTGAGTATTACCATCTGTCCATCTCATCACGAAGCGTATCCCTCTGATGTACTGTAACCATATTAACAATTTATTCCCCCGAATGTGCTTTATATCAGGCTTTAATGTCACGCCAGAGTAATGCAGAGTGAGACAAGGGGAAAGAGTTTGTCAGGCGTGGAGTAAACTTCATTACTTACGGTTTCCTTGTATACAAGAATGCAGCCGCAGGTATGAACTGAGTGAAACAATAAATCAAGGGAGTCAGCCAGCAGTGGGGAAACACTAGGCGTCCCTCATTAAGGCCGCAGCAGCACAGGCGGCTGGCAGACCGGTGCTGCATCGTGGAGGCCAGGCCATCCAGGGGTCAGTCTGGAGGATAATCAAAAGCCCTAATTATATCAGGAATGTCCCTCAAGCACGGGCGACTGGCAGGGGCACAGGGATCGCTCACCATTATCACACACACACACATACACACAAACACACACACAAACTGAACATGGAAGGCTTACAGGCTTACAACGTTGACATGTAAGCAGACCAAACAGAAACAGAGCTAGCTTTGAAAAGATTGACAAGGAGCCCAGCTTGCATTTGTGGTTGGTGAATGAAAGGAGGTTGGTGTGTGTGTGTGTGTGTGTGTGTGTGGGGGGGGGGGTCAGTCAAGTGGAATAGCTAAAAAAAAGACCTTTCACCAAACTGCCTTTAATCTTTTGACAATGCAACAAACTGGTCCTGATGTGAAACTTCTTCCCAAGGAGCAAGGGGGCCCCTGCAATCTAATAACTCCCCTGCGTGAACTAGCACACTCTTTAATGGAGGGCATGTTAAGCCCCCTCCCCCCCATACTACTCCCCTGTATCACGCACATAACACGCATGGGTTAAGAGGCTTGGGAAAGTTAAAAGGAAAATGCTACCTGTTCTTAAGGGGGCCTGCAAGTGCATGTGCTTTCAGACATTATTCTGAACTTACTTTGCAGCTACAGTATACACATACAGGGCAGGCACTCAAAAGTATCAACACAGAGAGAAAAAAATTGGATTTGTGCAAATAATTATATCATGAGCTATTTACAAAAAAAAACGCCTCTTTCATTTTTCATCCCCATCGCCAACCCTTGCCACTAAATATTTATCAAGTCTTTCAAATTAAAGTTGAAAGGCCTCTGCTACTTGAGCTCCTGTAGTGGTGTTGTTGATAAAAAAAAGCACAGTTCAGTTACAATTCATTCTGTTTAAAACCTGAAGCTTAATGTCCACAGTGGACTTTCATCATTTCCTGAACTGAATACAAAGTACTATCAGAGCTATAAGCCCAGTTCTAGAGAATGATGCTACACCACAAGGGTTATCTGTCTTATTCGATATTCCACCCCCCATATCACCTCTTAAACAATAGGTTGGGTTAGTTTTTTAAATCTTCATAATACAAAATTATAATATAGGCTAGGCTTCATAGTGTTCTGTTGAGATAACAAAGTGCACAGAAGGTTTACGCCAAATCCGATAACGTCCTCTTTACTTACTCAAATTTCTGCTCGTCTCCATTTTGTTAATTGTAATTTGTCGGGTAGCCTATATTGTTGCGTATTTAGTTTCAGACCACTCTTAATGCTTTTGCTGAGAGGCTAATTTTCCATCCAGGGTCAATAAAATGTTGGGCATGAGTCATCGGAGACATAGTGTTATTTCTCTCTGTCAAGTTTAATTGCTTGCATCATGACCCAAAACACACAGCCGTGAGCACAGTGGCTTGCAAAGTGATAGAGCGAGTACTACCTGCAGTTGGATGTGCTTAACAATAACAAGCACCGCTTCTTCCAAATATCACAACCAGTTAAAAAAACGAACATGTACAATAAAATACATATTTTTTCCACCAGTTTGAAGTTGCTATTTTTCTAAGTCTCCCACTTAGCACTATCTTTTAATTACTGACAGTTCAGGAGAAAAAAGGGAAAGAAAAATTTGACGAGAAAAAAAAAGATAGGCTGACATTTTGGCATAATGGCACCAATTACAAGCAATGTGGGGTGGTTTGATTGGTGTTTCTCACGCAGGGCTTGCTTTTGATTTTCTATATTTTTTTAAAATTTTGATTGTGTTTTACAATGAGTCTCTGTCATGTATGCCTTCGCAGTGATTGGGAAAGGGGAGGGCTATTAAAGCATACACAAGTACAATCACAGAATAGAAGCACTCCATGGGTGCAACAACAATAGGCAGTATCGCTTATAATAGGCACTGAGTTGGGAGCTTTTGTCAAAAAAAATTACATAAAATGTAAAAGTCAATGTAAAATTAAACACAGCAATGCAAACTTCAGAATCAAATTTGTATTTAACAGGACAAATACAGTAAGTTCAAAAGTTTCATCCAAGACACAAGTTTCATATTTGCTTCCATCTTTCTATTCCGATTGTGGAATACTTTATGATAATATTCCATGTACCCTTGATCCATTTGCAACAGCAATTAGCTGACAAATAAAGGTGTTCTTTTCAGACAAAGTCCAACTGCATTAGTAAAGTGTGTGTGTCACTTTGGTGGTAATAACAATTTCAACCCAAAGTCATTAACAGCTCCACATCAATCATGCTTGCCCCCAAAGTGAGAGATGTTACAATAATAATGGATGAACAGGTGTGGTGCTGCGCTGTTGCTACGGACTCCCCCATAAATCCTACAATTTAAAAAAAAAAATTGATCCCGGACTAGCGACTAGCATAATATACATCATTTCCTTTATGTACCTACTCGTTGCACTCCATTTCCCTCAAAATGTCCTTGCTATCCCTCCCTCTTTGTACACAACACCTTTCTCTCTCTCTCCTTTATGCGCTTCGTTATTCCTCTATGCTACTGTGTGTTCTGAAGTGATTCACTGAATACATTTTCTTTTTATATCTGTCACTCTCGCTGCTAGCTTAGCTGGCAATGTCTGCTTGATGCTCACATTAACAAACAGTAGGGACTAGGAAGGGAATAAGTCTTGTAATGCTAAACGCTAGAAGATTGAACTTTTAATTAGAGGATCTGCATTGGGAATATGCCTGTATGAGAAACATTTTCGGAGTGATTACACTATTTAACATGCACTACTGTTTGCGTGAACTCTATCAAGGAGGTCTTTATGAAATATAATATGATAATAGATGTATATAATAATACAAATGTTTTATATATACTGTATATACATTATATATGAATAAAGGCTAATGTAAAGCGTAAATGCATGTTGAAGGCAGTATGTGGAATGGGACTGACATTGAACAAGAAGTTAATGTGTCCTGTCGATGTTACAGCTGCATGAATATTATACCTGATTAAATAATACATTTAACTTCTGTGGTTCTGCTGCACCATATTACAGCCTAATTGATTATGTCCATAAACATAAATATGCAAATATTTTCCTTCCTACAAAAAGTAAATGAACCACGAGTCACTTTTGGTTGAAAAAAATAATGAAAGAAAAAGCTCTTATATGTTTACATTTCCTTTCCTTTCATCACATATGTGTATGCAATATGTTTATTTCTGTGGTGTAGCGCCTCCCTCTACATACAAAATCCTCTATTCCCTAAAAGCAAAATATAATTGTGATGCAAGTAGTATTATTACCATTTTAGTACCAGGGAGTAACATATAGTGTTAACTAGGGTTGCAAAGGGGTGGAAAGTTTCCGGTAAATTACCGGAAACTTTCCACGGGAACTTTCGCTCGGGAATTTTGGGAATATTCAAAATTGGAAATTATAGGAATTAACTAAATGTCGGTAATTTAAATTATTATTTTTTTCATATCTAAACATAAATCTAAACATTTAAACACTATGTTTGTTCATAGGCAGACATCCATGCAAAATAATACAATTAAAAAACATTACATTTGAACAGATTTATTTGTATGAAGAACTTAGTTCTGAAGTTGATTATTTTTTGAACAATCAATAATTTCACTGAACAACAAAAAGATGAATGTTGAGTTGAATATTACTCATCTGTCTGACCCATGGGGTCTGACTCCACCCATTCAATAAATAAAGTCAAATGCCCCCCATGTGATGGAGGAATGCACAGAGCATGTAGGGGGCGTGGCCTCAGTACCCCTGCAGTAGGATGCGTGCTGTGTGCATGTGCCTGCATAAAATCTGGTTGTTTTTGTCAAGATTATGCTAAAATATATTTTCCCAACTATATTTAAAATCACAATTTAAGCCTCTGTAAACCTGGTCTAGTAAAAAGCAATATATGATATCAAGTTGGGTGTCGGAATAAACTTTAAAAATAATCTGATTTGAAATTAAATGTTCATAAATATATTAAAACTTAGTTGAAAAAACTGCTTTTTACAGTCTAGAACGTTTGCCTGGACTGAAATAATATAGTTAGGAGAATTTAGTGCATTTGAGTTGCTTTAAATTTTGTAAATTCCCGTTTATTCCCGTTAATTCCCAAAATTCCCGTTAATTCCCATAAATTCCCGTTAACTCCCATGGAAAGTTTCCAACTTTGAAAATTCCCGGAATTTTGCAACCCTAGTGTTAACACATTGTGGTGTCTGATCATGCATTTACTGATAAGCTCACCATCGTATTATCTCAAAACTGCATAGACTTCGGCCTGGCAACGAAACATCGAGCAAAACACAACTTCTTTAGTGCAATTGTTCCTTTCTCCATTACGCGGCCTTAAGTTTAGTCTGGAGCCAGTGCTCAGGCATGTTTACGGGGTAATGGCTGGTCTCAGAGTACAGTAAGTGTCCTATGGCTATTGATCCAGGGTTGGTAAGATCACGAGTGAATGCTGGGAAGCTTAAGGGGTGTGTGTGTGTTTGGTGTGTGTGTGTGTGTTTTGTGTGTGTGTGCTTGTGCTTCGGGAGTCTGGTCCATCCATGCCGTCTGGGTTGTCCGGAGGTGGTCAGGGAGGCTGGAGACTGCAGCAGACAGAGTGGAACCAGCCATCCTGCCAGGCGACCCCTCCAATGACTTTTTAATGGCTTCTCATTTCACTATAAACTAATGAACGTGGCTCCGCACAGTGAAACCCAACCCGCCACTTTCTGTTTTATATAAAAGGCACAAAAGGGCAAACTATTGAGCGTTTTTTTGGTTTCATCGACCAGCGTGGTTCGCTTTTGTTAGGGTCCAGGGTTGTGATTCCACACCAACATACCATTTACAGAGCTCATGGTGTGCGCACAATTCATGAACTTCATTAAGTTTACATGACTAACGGGACCCAGTCACTCTGCCAAAGACTTGCCCTCTGTGGTGCAAGATCACATCTATATACAAATATTATATTGATGGCTTTAAGCTCTCTCTCTCTCTCGCTCTCTCTCTCTCTACAGACTTCCCTTTATAGAAGTCACAGTATAGGGCAGAAGCTACACTTATGCCTGCAAATCCTACTGGACATCTGGCAGCCAAGGACTCTCTCTGGAGAACTCTGGCAAAATAGCAAAACATGTCATATGATGTCAGCGGACCCGTCAACGCAATCTGTTTCCCTCTGCCATGGGTCAGAGGCCAGAGACCTGAGAGTGCACACACACACACAACAATATCCCATACAAGTAGAGTGCCGCTGGTGCATGTGCCTCGAGCTAGTCCACCTGTGCAACTTCTTTATCCTCCTCCTCCTCTCTGTTGATCTTTCTTTGATTATTTCTCTTCATTCCCATTTTAATTCTTCCGTTCCCGCACAGCGTTTTCAAATTCTGTCCGTGTCCTCTTTCCTTTGTTCGGCTTCATTAACAGATCCGCACGTGTTGTTCACACTCGGCTGAACCCTGCTCTCGTGTCCTTGAGAGCCGGAGATGGACTCTACTGGTATAGAGTGGGGTTTGTTGTATCAGTGCAGCCCCTTGATTCTCCCTGGGTAAAAAACCTGATGCAATGCGCCTCGCCTAACCTTGTCTGTGCTTAACTCCCCCTCGGCTCTTTTCCCTATAAAAGAAAAAAGGGGAAATGTACGACTGGCAGTCCAGTCCACAGTGTTCGGAGTGAGGGTGAAAGTCTCTAATTGGGGGCCCTGAGCGGGAAGACGTCAGTGCATGTCAAGGAGAATTATAGCATGTGGTGATGACATTTTTTTTTTGGGAAGTGAGGGATTTGTTTCAATATGACATGTTACATATTATGCTCGTTTTCTTTCCCCTTACTTTCTTAATTCAAAATCATAATTGGACTCCATTCACTTGTATTACAGAATAAATGCTCTACCTTCAGACCAAATTTAATTTATGCCTCGGTGAAAGGAGCCTTGGCTATAACACAACAGGAGACGCAATTACTCTCTGTATTGTAGAAAAACCCGATCAGCATCTGGAGCTGTGTAGCTATTTTGTGGATGTCGTTATTCAAGCTTGAGGCGCCTAGAGACCCGCGGCGTTAATGAGCGAGGTTAGCACACACCGTCGTCTGAGCGGTGAAGCCATTTGCTCCTAAATGACATTTTCCTTTGTGAGTATGAGCCCATATTAGCCCCTAATGTGCAGAGTCAACCCAAGGCATCCACGTTGTATGCATATTCACAGGAGAGTCAAAGTTAAACTGTGGGAGACTTTATTCACTGTGATAGTACAATATAACCATATACATCTGGATAAGAAAAAAAATATTAACTATAATATATATTATTCACTTTCTCAGACAGAGGCATACACTTTGTCTTCACCCTAATCACATCTTTCAGGCACTGAGCCATAGACGGAGTCGCCGAGGGAGGACTCTCGCCGACAGGAAATTATGAAAAAATAATTCATTTGACCTTCGCTTGCAGCAAGGAAAAAGGGAGGGGGGGAGAGAAAGAAGGGAAGACGATAGAGGGGAGGATGGATATACAGTCAAAGGCGGTCTATGGAAGAAGTGCACTCCGCATAGAGGGGCCGGATCCTGAGGAAAGAAGTGGGATAATGAAAGCTCACGGCTCCCCGCACACAGGAGCAAGAAGTCTGATTCACTAGAAAGCCCAACAGGAAGGACAATAGTCACCTTGAGCTCTGGAAGTCTTCAGAGAGAATGGTTTCAATAAATACTTTGGGAGTGAAGATAACCCTTTTCAGTCCCGATGGCCAATGGTACAGGTGTGTGCCGTTCGCATTCCTTCACTAAATACATTGGTTATGGAGACACTGCATGGTGTCTGAAGTCTGATGAAGTCTGACCTGAATGATCAGATCAAATTACAGTGTGTAGTTGAGTGTCAACAGTTCAACCCGGTCAGACCCTTGCTTGGGACTTCTACTGATCACTGGCATGGCGGGTTCAATCCCCACCCACTCTTGTCCACATATACCCAAGTGTCCTTGGGCAAGATGCTGAACACCAAAATCACTCCCGAAAGTAAGCCGGCATCCTGTTTGGTAGGTCCCTCCCTGTCCTTTACACTTGTGTTAAGAGGTGCAACTGGGAAACCAACCCGCGTAAAACCACACAAACACCTGTAGCCAACATTGACAAACTGGAGCCATTGTGTTAACTGCAAAGTAATTGTATTTTTTTCTATACGGACTTATATGGATACTGTAGATCAGCAAATCCTGCAGATGCTCACAGGGCACATTGCTACCTCTGAGAAAAAAAAGCTAACAATGTTCTCTCGCCAGGCCTTGTTAAAAAGTTATCGATTTGGCTCCTCGTTATCCCACAATCACCAGACTGTAAAATGAAGTGTTAATCTACTAGCTGGGGGAACAACGTGGAAGCCGTGAGTGTGCACTTTTATTGCTTTTTATTTGTGCTTAGCTCAGTAAAGTTTCTGCAGTCACTCAAAATCTCTTCCTCGTCAGCAAACTCTTACACGTTGAACAAGTTAAAAAAAACCCTCTGGAAAGTAGACCGAGGAGGACATCCTGTTCAAGTCAAGCTCTCCGGTTGAAGAGATTTCCCTTATGAAGCCATGAAACGAAGAGAGAGATAATTCATTAAGTAGCCTGGAGCCAAGGAGCCAGGGTCTACTAAAGCACAACAGGAAGGCTTCCCTCGTTTACTGCCCCGGGAGCCACAAAAACTCTTCGCCCTGTGAGCTTAATAATACATTTAGACTATTGTGTCTGCAGCCCTGGTTAACTGGAAGCATATTTTACTTGCAAACAACCCTTTTAGAATGTAGTATAAAAGAATACAAAGAAGAGCATTAACTTAATGTGAATGAATGTTTGCCCTTATATGTTTATGCGTTGCCACATCGCTGCAAAGATGTACAAGAAAAGCACCTCTTTGCCACTTGCAAAGCATCAGAAAAATTCAAGCAACCAATCACTTCACAAACTTGTTAAAAATGTTTTACTTTGATGGACAATAAATGGCACTAGTATACAAAGTGAAGTATAGAGAAAATGTAAAATGTCTATGTGTAATTCCTTTCAAAAAGGTGTCTGTTACAGTTAATGAAGCATACACGGCAAAGCTGTGTCTACATTCAGAGATTAGCACTATTTTTTTCCTCTCAGGAAAAAAAAAACTTTCATGGAGCTCTTTCAGCTGTGTAATTCAAGTTTCTTTTAAGAGTGATGATTTCACAAGCCAGTAATAGCATATTTACTGGCATGGGCCTGTTATTGAAAACTGTGAAATGGTTATAAGCATGAAATTGAATACAAAGAAAGGGTAAAATGAGGATTTCTTTTTTCGTTTCTTTGAGGGAGTGGGAGCACTGTTTCCACTCTTTGTCTTTGAGATAATTCAGAGAGATTGCAGTGCAGTGACTACAGGGAATTTCAACACATCTCTTTGAATGGTTAAATGCCATTATCAAGAATACAAACCTAATTAATCGTAACACCCCCCCCCCCCCCCCCTTTCCACTGTCTCAGAGACTGACTTTTTGGAGCTGTCAAAGGGGTTAATACGAAGCAATTACTCACTTTAATTTGCCAGAGGGGAGACTGATGCTTTTGTTTGACATCATTTTGTCTCAAGGTGCAGAATGATCTTCGTTTGTTACTATGGATACACATATTTAGGCTAAATATAAACTGTACAATGAGCGTGTGTGTCTCAGAGGCAGGCATTAGCAAGACAAAGAACTGACTCGACTAGACAGGAGCTGTTGGCCGAAAAAAACAACAACCTGTGGCATGTTTTAAAAATCACCTCAAAAGGACTTTGCTTTATTGGTTTTTCTTCTTTGTATTGATCTTTTATTAAATGCCTTTCCTTTTAATATTTCTTCTTGTGTTGACATTTTATAAAAGCTTTTTTTTTTCCATGTTGATTTGATCTTGTTTTCATTTCCTCCCTTTTTGTAGCCCAGCTGTTGACAGGAGAGCTCTCTCCAATAAAAAAAAAACATCAGCTGTCCAAAGAAATAAGGTTTTATTTTGCGTTATATGATGCATTAGGATTTTCTGTACAAAATAAATCAAACACATTTCTATTCATTTATTTTCTCACAGCTGAAAAAACTGACAACTCCACATGCAAGCAGACTTCCATGCAACAATTAAGCCAGGGCAATGCAATATCTGGACTTCTGTATCAAGCTCTTGTTTTTCTGTTTCTTCACATGGGCATATTAGTTCGGTAAATGGTGTATCAAAGTACCCTTGCTTTGCACCCTGCACTGACTCTGCACTGAAGGGCCACTTTCAGGCCGACCACTCAACACAGAGCTGTTTTTGTTGTTTGGGTTTCACTTTCTATTTGAAGTGTCTCAGTCCGTCTCTGTTGACAGTTTAAGCAATAAGCGATGAGCTTCTGGTCTCCTCTGTCCCCATGGCAGAGAGACACAACGAGAGAGAGACACAGAGATAGAGAGATAGATAGAGAGAGAGAGAGACAGAACAAGAGAGAGACAGAGAACGAGAGAGAGAGTTTGGGGAAAATCTAATTATTTCCCTACCTTGGCCTAGAAAGCCTTAAAGGTTAATCACTGTCCGTCTAGCTAATTCTGTCTGGGTACACTGCAGTAATTACAACACCTCAGTCCCTCTCGCCAGCTCCCGCTCCTATTGTGTACCTTGCTCTCTCCATGGCTCTCTTCGGCACCCCTTTCTCTCGTCATAGATATTAGATGTGCGTCTTTTATGCAGATGGTGCTCCTCTCTCTCTCTCTCTCTCTCCCCCCCCCTTTTTTCTGTCCCTACATTCTGTAGATTTACGCATACATTTTAATAGCCCTGTTTTTCTCCCAACATATTTGCCATCTTTGCCCTTCTTCAATTTTACAATTATTATTTTTTAATCTTGCACATTAACCCTATGATCTGTGTGATGTTAGATACTAGGTCAAATCCAAAATATGTATTTTTAAACAAAATCAAATATGTGTGTAATATAATAGACTACGTATGTGTGACCGACACATACATTTAGACCAATCACTATTCAGAAATACATCACCCAAGCAAGTTGGTGGGTGGTAAAAAGTGTTACACTACACTATTGGATATTCTGGAGTTAGATTATGAGCCTAGTTTGGATTCTGTATTCTGTTTTAAATGATAAATGGATATCAGCATCAAGCGGTGAGTGGTCTCAAATCATGTCGGCTGCTTAGCTCATGATGTGGTGTAGCTCTTTATTGTGTGAATTTCTTTGCTGTTGTTCGCCAAGTGTAAGAAAAAAGCAAAACTGTTGCTGTGATGGTTTACTGGTGTGAATGCGTGCCTTTTATGCAATGGTTCTGGTCATGCTGTTGTTGACAGATGTTGACAGATGTACTGATGCAAATGCGTTGCATGTTGCAAGTTATTTGTGCATATTTGCGAACGGTGTGAATCTTATGCTGTGCACTGTTGCAGTTGTGTTTTATGTGCAGCTGTCATGTCATTTTTGGGGAAATCTCCCATTAAAATCAAAGGCCCTCTCTACAGATTTGCTCTGGCGGCGGGTCTGTTCTGAGTGATCACCTTTTCCTATGATGAAACATTTCTATGGGACTGGTCTCTTCCAGGATTACAATACGACCATACATAAGAGGCAGAGCTCCAGACTAGGTTACGACTATCCTCTCACCAAATGTCACCCGCAAGTCTGAAAATAAACACATTCACGTCCATTTAATAAAAAAAGAATGAACAATGTGTATTAATACACACGTTTTGTGTATATTTATACTATCTATTTAACCACAGTTGACTTTTTTATTTGAATAGCTCCTATTTAAGAAACTGCAGTTGACCACTAGTTTCATTGTTAGGATCTGGTAACCTGGGTTACAAAATGCGTAGGTATTTGTCTTGCATCAGATCTCAGAGAAGATCTCTCTTTCTCACACTCCTCACACTACTTTTTCTCTATTTTCTCACTGCCTCGCTCTCTTTCTCTTTCTCTCACTCTCCTCTCTTTTTTCTCATCCTACCTTCTTGTCACCTACTGTGTCCCACTGTAGCCACTTTCCCTCACTCTTGCTTCCTCTTCATCATCTCAATACCACCTTCTCACTTTCACATCTCTCTCGCTCAATGTATTCCTAACTAGATCGAGCCTATCCACACTTTTATAAAAATTGTTTTAGCTTCATGTAGGCTACGCCCAATTTTCCTGAAGAAAACAATTAAAACAATACGTTCTGTACATTCCTTGTCCCCCACATCTTGTCTCATCCATTTTCACATTCCCTACATTGACCAAGTTTCTGTCTCTTCTGTACGTCCTCGAATTTCGAGGCAGAGTGAAGAAAAGTTAAAGATGTTTCTCTTTCCCTGTGGCAGAGCCCTGTTTGAGAGTCTGTGGGCAGATGGCAGATGCTGATGGAAGTCATGAAGGTGTGGAGTGGTGGTGTGGAGTGAGTTGCTATAGCATCCATGGAAGTGGGCACTGTAGCTGCTAGAACAGAAAGAAGCTGAGAATCACAGGGGGTAAGAAGGAAAAAGTTGTGTGTGTGTGTGTGTGTGTGTGTGTGTGGGGGGGGGGGGAGTAGGGGGCTGTTGTTATGGAAGATGCCAAGGTGGAATCCAATGTGCAAATGTGACAAGTGCAGTGTGTGTGAAGAAAGCAACAATACATTGGCAACAGCAAGACACTGCAGGATGCCACAGTGTGTGCATGCATACAGGGAAAGATGATGAGGGAGGGATGATGCTTACAATTGTGAATTTTTTCTCTTCACTAAAAAATACTACCACTATGTCAACATAAAAATAGGATCTGAAGACTTCTTCCACCACTGCGCACTGAGCTATATTTTGTTACATTTTTCAAATTATAGTCAAATTATTTGGTATTCATATCCTTTATTTCTATTGGCAATAATTCATATTTGAAAATATTTTTTTCTGAATTCAGAGAATTGTACACTGTTCAAGTGCAGATCTCGGTTTCCTTAGTTGGGTATTAATAGTCCTAAAACAGTCATGCCTGTCCAGAGTGAGGAAACTGTCAGGAAACTTCACTGCTGACTCCATCACACCCCGGACACAACTTGTTCCAACTTCTCCCCTCTGGTGGGCGCTGCAGAGTGCTTTATGCCAAAACAACCACACACAAAAACTGTCTCTTCCCGTCACTCTGATTAACACCTTAATCAGTCATACAATGTGAATACCACTCATCACCAAACAGCCTCTTAGTTTCTTTAAGATATACAGAATATATTGTAAACGTTCCATATACATTCTTGACGCTGTATACAATGTTAATGGATGCATCCACTGTACATAATCATCCACTCCATGTTTATCCATTTCACTGTTAATGTGTTTGCACAATTTGTATTGGTTTGAACTTACAAATTCACTTACCATCTGTAAAACAATCTAATTTGAGTAGTTTATCTATTTACAGATCACTTTCCCCATAGGATACCACAAAGGAGAAAATGTTGAGTCCTCTGGTTGCATAACCATTTTTCAAAATATATCACTTCCTGCGAGCTTTAAAACATGCAGTGATTGCCATGACGACAGATGGCATGCACATAAATGCTGCACAGGAACTCATTGGAATATTTATCAGAATGTGAGAGGTCTGTCTACTGGTGAATTATTTTTTACCCACGAGGGATGCAGACAGTGCATGTGCTCTAAAATACCTTTCTTGCCTTTCTTTAAGCTTGTGTAAGCAAATCATATGCAGAATGCGATAAATAATATTATGGCGAACTGTTAAAAGTGTGCTTCTCATATATTTAAAGATGGGTTGAGTTTCAAAAAAGGGGGTAAAAGAAATGGATGCAGAAAAAAAGCCTTTACCCTGTGTGAGAAGTTGAAGGGTCCTGACTTCCTCCCGGACACGAAGTTGCAGGACCTGCTGCAGGATGTGCTGCCTCTGGGCTTCCTGCATGATACCCATTCTCTCCAGCTTTCTGTCTGTTAATCTCATCAGAGCCCGTCCTACACGCGGAAACACAAACAAAAACAAAACAATTGGCTGCAGGTCAGGGGGCCAGTGGGGAATTCAATATGAACAGATGGGGAAACTCTCTCAAAAGCGTATACAGAAAGATGAAGCATTTATTTAAAGAACTGAGCGAGCAAACGCAAACACACACTCACACGCAAACAAATACGTTCGAGAAAGATTGAAGCCGCACAAATCATGCATCGTGGGTTCCTAAGAGAGAGAGCATTTCAAGGTTGCAATGTAAAAACACATTGTTTTAAGAGCCGTTCCCCCTGTTGTGTGAAACTTGCCGTGAAGCCCATCAGCACAACTCAACGTGAAGCATATTCTACTGAAAACACAGAAGCACACGTTTTACATGAATATTGGCACGGTATCTCCCCCTTTGGGCAAGAGTCCCTCACAGCTTCCTTAATTGTGAAATCTTGTATAAAAATCCATAATTTAATCATCCAATCAGTTTCAATGAAAGGGATTTGAGGCTGCTGGCACGCTGTGATTAGCAACACTTGTTATGGGTGCCTTTGTAACATGTGGGGTGGTGAGCAGATATAGGGTGATAGGGTGATGATAATTCAGGGTAATTACTAGGCATTATGTTGGGCCCCGAGAGCTCCCTGTGCGCCCCCGATCACTGCCTGGGAAAGGAATTGGCTCTGATTAGTTGACGGCCATGGGGGGAAAAGATCAGTCTTGATAGGCTCATGGAAATGAGTCCGTCACACACTTCTCCCTACTATTCGATTTTCCACTTTTCATCACCTTTATCTCTGTTTATGGTTGGATGATTCAAGTTAACAAAGTTACTAGCAACGTGCCTGTTTACAAAGCCTACGCTGTTTCTTAACCCTGTTTTTTTCACCATACACACACATAGTAGGACAGGTAACGATATCGTGAGGAGATAGTCACTGGTTTTGACAAAAAAAATGGATATCGACAACAAGCCTAAACTCCAGAATTGCTGACTCAATTGTGGATCGTTAGGGGCACGCCGAGCCCCACACTACCACTTTGCTACCAATGCGCAGTCGGAAAAGCTACTAAAGTACTCTGAAGTGATAGTGCTGCAACGTTGACTGTGTTGGACCAATTTTCTCTTGCCTTAACAAAAGAAGCTCTTCTCTTGGCGCACCATTCAAACGGGGGGTATAATCCCACACATAGTTAGGACGCTTCATGGCAAAATTACGCTGAAAATACCCATTGCATAAACACTGGGGAGCTAAGTAGAGTCATAGCGGCTCAATAGTGTAGTGTGAGAGGCATTGTATAGGGGAAGATATAAATTGTAAAGAATAGTGAGGTGTAAAGAGAAATTGGACGAGGGAATCAAAAGTGTGATGGAGGGCGAAAAAAGTTGGGGGAACGGGGCGTGTAAAACCGACGTGCACATAAAGCTGGCTGTTATAAGTCTATAAATATTGACCGACCATCACTTGGCACGTCTTCCAGTAACTGAAGATAGATCGGCATGGCAACAGAGGTTCACTTTTTTTTCCCTCTCTCTGCTTCAGTAATATCTCCCTTAAATACCGGAGAGATAGACAGATGGCTTCACCCAGCGTCTACGAGCTCTGGGGATTGTTTATCGAGGCGTTCTTATGTTGAGAGTTTTCCTCTCTTGTGCTGTGTTGGCATTGGCTTTTACTTCCTCATTGTTTGGGATCCCAAAGACCCCACCACTGCTGTTTGTGTTAGAAAATAATATAACTGCATTATTCCGACCTTATAAATATGTAAAAGAGTACTAGAAGTGATGAGCCCTCCCTTGGCCAGATGCTGAGCTTGCACCTTCGATAAAGTTCACAAAATACAGAAATGACCATTACACCTAATAAGAAAATATCTCTAGTTTTATTTGCCATATGGGCAATACTTGAACAAATATATATTTATGTTCTATGTTGAAAAGTACAGTTTATTATCGGTTTATGGCGACTTTACTCATGTTTGCAGAAAGACCTGGATGTCTCCAAGTTAGACCTCTTCAATACATATTGTGTGTAAAGTACTGTAAACACGGATAGCAGTTTTATATTATAGGAAAAACCATTGTATTTGGAGCGACGTCCTCTTATTTGCTTTCTTGTCAAGAGTTTATTGAAAAGTCTGAGACCACTTTCAAGCATGTAGGTTAAACATGAAGTTAATCTAAGAAGCGTGCTATCTTAGCTTAGCACAGACACTGTAAAGAGAAGGAAGCAGCTAGCCTGGTTCTGTCAAAAGCTAAGCCAACACCCAGGAAATACTCACAAAATACTCAATACCACAAAAAATCCCCTGTAATATGGATTTTTTTTTTTTTTTTTTTTACAAATTCGACAAAGGCTAAATAACATGTTATCAGTGAAGTGTTGAGTGGCAGAATCGGTTAAATTTGGAAAGAACCAGCCTGGATGGTTCCACACTGTTTCCAATGCTCAAGCTGAGGCAAGAGTGCAAATTTAACAAATGTCAAACTTTTCCTTTCACCCTGATTAACACCTGGGGTCTCTGAAAACCCAATATATAATATATAAATCAATATTCAGAATCTAAATTCATAAGCAATTCTCAAGTTTGGTATTTCAGCTTTTTCAAAAAGGGCCAGGAACTCCAGGAAACTAAACTAAACGTCAGGGGTTAATGAAACCTTCCAGTCAAGATTTGCGAAGGGCCATTAAATGCATTAAGCATGAATGTTTAATTCGACAAACTTCCCATGGAGGTTTTTAATACATCAGGCCTGATATCCTCTCACTGCTTCAAACAAGAAGGGTATTAATGTGAGCAGGTGGAGTGGTAGTACTGCGGATGCCTGGAATATACGAGAACCTTGCCGAGGAGTGCAAAAAACAAACTGCCAGCTCTCTCCGGGTTGGGTGCCAAGTCGTGCCCGATCCGAGGTTCCATTATCAGCGGAGTGGAACAGCTCCTGAAAGCAGTCCAAGCTTTCACTCTCTGGCACCCTGCACTTCTGAGCCACTGGCTTTCACAATTCCCACCAAGTTCTCTCAGCTGGGAATTTTTTTCAAAGCACAATTAATACAGTGAGCAGTGTAGCATGGCCACAAGGAGGACAAGAAGAGGAAATTGGTTGGGAAGAAATAAATGAGATAAGAGACGGGAGGGATGCTTAAAGAAAAGTGGAATTTCTGGAATTGGTAAAAAAAATTGTGAATCAGGTGTAATAGGCATTGCATATGGCTAGGCTGTGTAGTGGTATAGGCTGTGTAGTGGTATATGCATTTGATCCGCTTGGTGGTGTTGGGCTGTGTGTCAATTCTATGAGATTCCAGCACTATGATACAGAGCAAAGCCTCAGCTCGTTTGGCAAGTCGACGCAAAAAAGACGATTTGGAAATAAAAGGAAGACACGGCAGAAAATCATTATGAAGTCTTGACCCAAAACCCATGTTTTATACACTCACGCTGTGACACTGTTGTCGATTTTTCCGCTTAACAGCAGGGAAGTTAAGGCTGGCATGTACCTCTATAGAAAAAGTGCACAATCACTGCACTTCTTACAAGGTAACAAATACTTCTCTTTATTCCATGCATTTACTCCATCGGTGGTCCTCTCACCACAACGTATTTTATGATGATTGGATTGGAAATAAAATGAGGGGGGTGAAGCTCAGTGGGTAGGGCGGTCGACCCACAACTGCAGGGTCGGTGGTTCGATCCCCCGTCTCCCCGCCACATGTCCAAGTGTCCCTGGGCAAGACACTGAACCCTAAATTGCTCCCGATAGTTAGCTTGCACCCTGCATGGTAGCTGCTGCTATCAGTGTATGAATGTGTGCTCCAGTTGTAAGTCGCTTTGGACTTACAACTTTAAATGACATGCAATGTAATGTGAATCAGCACAGGTTTCCATCAAAAACCTGCTGTATATAGGGAAACCTTACCAAAATAACATCATTTTCTTGCTCATGCCATCATTCAATATTGAGCCTGCGAGTGCAGTCCAGCAGTAAAAATATTAACACTGAGGTTGTTCATCAGAAACAAACTTAGCTTTTAAGTTTTGGGTTGTCATTGTGGGAAATGTCAGTCAGCTCAAACACTCGCTAGGATCCGTCCGTTTCATCATATCAGTCAGAAAAACAAAAGCCTTCTGGGAAAAACAAACTGTGTGTCACCCGAGTCAATTTAAAGTCAGAGCCACAGACACGGAACGTTCCGGTCATCCTTCTGCTTGATGTGACACAAACATAAGTGAACACTTATTGCAATTTATTTTTAGTTATTGTTGACCGCAGTCTGTTCTCCAATTAGCCACTTGGGGACATTAAAGCTTTACTCTATTCTAACTGTACTCTACTTAATTAAGTAGCAGCCATTCATTTAGCAGCAGTACCTCTGAAACATTATGGTAGGCTATTTGACTGCTGCAAAGAGAACGTTTGTTTAATTTAATTTGTAGAGTCTGATCAACGTACTGTATATGCCTAAGTGTTTTAAATCAGGAACCATGGTGATAAAGAGAGGACCCCATCTGGACTCAAACTGGGGATGTTGCAATTATGTTCAGCCCTAAAACTTTTGATGAACTGTTTAAGGGATTGCTAGTCTGTAGCACAAGCTACTATTTCCTTGATTGTGATGGTCACCTGCAGCACACCCCTCTCTGATTCATAATCTGTATTCATTAGAAAGTAGTTACTATAATGAAACTATGCTAAAAAAATTGATGATCAGCTATATTGTACTGAATGTATTTTTACACACAGACTAAATACGGGCACACATGTAGACACACCCACACACGCTTTACAGATACACACTGATGTGAGTACACAAGCGAAACACATTGTCCCTGGGAATTAGATTAATGAGCGGGTGTGTGAGCAGCAGTGTTGGGCTGCAGCAGATTAATCTACAGCTACAGCCTGGCACGTCAAGCACGGCTTTGATGAATGGGAGCTTAAAGTGCATCTGTACCCACACACACACACACACACACACACAGAGCCGTCACATAAAGCACGTGCAAACTGGGGAATAATTTGCCAACTGGACACATACATACAAGCATGGATATCCACAAATAGTACTCTGCATTTTGCACACACAGCCAAAATGCCGCACTAATTATGGCAATGTGTGAGGCAGCCACGGGTTAAGGAAGGTAGTAAAAGAGGCAGCGACTTAACCGCAACTCTACCTCTTAATTTAGAAAGTCACACTTTTTTTTAGGCCCCGAAACGGTTTGGCAGCTGTGCTTGAAGACAGGCGACACGGTGCAATAACGTACTGTATTCTATGAGCACTTCACCTTAGGTAAATCTTCAACACCAGTCACACATATTTGTCAAATCTGTCCGTGCAGCTGTGTGCCCATATGTGCGTCCTCTCGGGGATGAATGTCGCCCGCTTGCATCTGGCAAACTGCACTCCAAACCTGCACTACACTCTGACAAGTGCACAAAAGCAAGTGATCTTGTATTGAGTGCTGGGTAATACGAGTA
This sequence comes from Hyperoplus lanceolatus, assembly GCA_026929865.2. Lineage (NCBI taxonomy): Eukaryota > Metazoa > Chordata > Actinopteri > Uranoscopiformes > Ammodytidae > Hyperoplus > Hyperoplus lanceolatus. The sequence goes on along the minus strand of CM049413.1, from coordinate 9,482,438 downwards.
CACTTTTTGCTGCCACATGTGTTAGGATCCCCCCCGCCCCCCTCAATAGAAAATAAGTAAAAAACATAAAAGTACAGGAACAGCTTGGGATTCAAGGAGATGACGATGACAAAACATAGATTGTGGCAGATTATTCAGTGGTGTTCCCAGTGTGATACGGCACAGCTGGAAGCCCTTAAAGTAAATGGTGACTGTCACAGTCACACAGTTGCTTGCAACCCTGCAGTTAGAGGGCCACTGCAGCCATTAAGCACCTGTGATCCAATGCTATTCCTGAATGTAGGAGAGGAGGCCGGTTATGATCTAAGAGAGAACAGGGTTCAGTCTAAGAAATGAAACAAGTCTAGCAAGCTGGAAAAGACACACACACACACACACACACACACACACACACACACACACACACACACACACACACACACACACACACACACACACACAATAAGCAGCCTTAATCATCCCCTTGTAACAGTAGCAGTGGCCTCATGCTGATTTCACCCTACTGATCAAATTCAGTTTGCTGGTCATTATAGCACACCTCTATTGGTTAGCCACAGCTAACAACCTTTGGACAGCTCTCTAAGGGGTGTTCTCTGTAAATATTACTGAAATCCCTTCGAGCCGTAATGTGGAGAAAACTGGGCGAGTTAAAGAGACCACTCTGACGTTCCTTGGTCACTATGGAAAGACTGCTGCCTGTGATTTCAGAAAGCTAACATCCTGTTATAGTCCCACATTTTTGTGCCACAGAGTTTGTAATCAAATATGTGTGGTGATTAAGGCTCACACATTACCTACTAAATAAAATTGGAGATTATTCAAAATAATCCAACCTAAAACTAAATTATATATGGATGTTACGAATATATCATGTAGATAAAAATTAATTTGTGGCAACTCATTACTACAGTATTAGTATTTCTGGTCTTTTATGTCATTTCCTTATTATTGTGTTTTTATTTGTTCATCAAATGCATATTTTTGCCTCACGTAAAGCTAATGAAAACTAACAACGAAACATTTTCTTCCCATGAAAAAAGAAAAGTTTGACTACTTGTGATTTTTGCACACATTGGCTATTTCATGATAAGTAATGATATTAGAACATATCCCTGAAAAAAAGGGGACGCCCCATGCAGTTAAGTACTGCACTGGTTCAAATCAATGCAAAAAGATATCCTGATTTTCCGTCCAGCTCAGTAGTAAACATATATTTCCTCAGACCCCTTCCCTTCCCTCTTAAAAGCCCATCATTAAAACTATCCAGTGCCCAACCCGATATTATTCAAGTGACATAACTTTGCATGACTAGCCCTAATCATGAGTCCTGAGATACATGTCAGCCATAAGGCTTAAAAATACACATACAGGCATACTCAACCGCAAAGTCGAATCAGAGAATTCCTACAGGCCTCACTAAAGAATCTGTTTTGGTCTTAGCCTGCCTTCAGCTGCAGTGCCACTGCTGCAATGGTGAGAGCGCTGAGAGGCGACTGGGACGTACATGATGTGAGAAGATTACTGTGATTGAGACTGTGATTATTGTAATCGCGTAGACTCTTAACGGTGATGAGATAGGCTTTTTCTTTGACTACATTTCTCATGTTCTTGCTATGATCATTACAACAGGCACTCTGGGGAACCTTGGATGTAAGGATTCCATTTTTCTCCTTTTTTTTGGAGAGGTCAAGGCAATTTTTCTTTTTTTGTGTGTGATTACGAAGACAGGAGTAGTTGGGGGGGGGTTAAAGGGGAATAACAAAGTGTGAAATTGCACATGCATTTGTTCATCATCGACAGTATTAGTGTGCAAGTGTAACTAAGAACTGAAAAAGGAGCAAACACTACTCTTTTCTTTCAGCCACTGCTCCGCTGCCTGTCACTCACATTCCCAGAGGATTAATTTCCAAACTATCCATATGGAAAAAGCAAAGACGACATTTTCAAAAACGGGGCAGTAATGGCTAAAGCGGTAATTAATTTCACACTACGCATTGCAATATAATCGTCTCGCCAATGGCATCATTAACCGCAAATCCTTCTGTCTGTGGATCAACTTGCTCCCCAAACAGCTTAGTGGCGGCGAGCTGTTCTAAATGTTCCCCCTTTTTTGGGGAGGAAATAGCACAAAACAATGGCCACCAAAGGGGCGGTTTTGTGGCCTACGTGTTGATATGTGGCCATGTGAGTGCCTTTGACTTGTTTGCTATATGCCTGTTCTTCTATAACAATCCATTGCTGTTTTGACGGAATTAATTTTCTCATCCTTTTTCCCGCGGCTCATCAAATATATATTCATATAATATATTTTGTTCCCAGTGTGAGACCTTCCAGTGGACCAGGAGTTGATGGATCTGTCAAACCGGATGGGGGGGGGCGCGAACACAAGACCTTGAAGTGGTATATAGTGTGAGCTGCTGGATACCGGGGCCACCCTTCATTAAGCCACGGCTATAACAGTATATATTAATTATTCAGAGTGAGGCCTTATGACACCATACATCAATGGATATCATTATGAGCCCAGTTATATTCATTTATCTGAGTATTCCTGTGTGAGTAAAAAGCAGTCTGAGCGATGGAGGAGTTGTATTTTTTCTCCTTGCTGAGGACCAGAATTCCCATGGCACCTAAAGGACTTCCAAATGTTGTTCCGTTTCGGTTCCTTCCCTCTATTTATACTTTAACATGTCTGTTGCATGTCTGTGAGTGTGAGCTATTCCCAATTACAAACAACAGCTTGTTATTGTTTTTTTTTTTTAAATATTCCCCCCCTCCCCCCCATGAATAATGAATACACAATGTAACCATAAATAATGTACATCTTGTTATCGCCAAGGAACAGGGCTTTTAATGCGAGTCTTAACATGATCTTTTTTTTTTACAGCCTCTACAGCTGCATGTATTTCTGTCTTTGTATGCCTTCACAGAGGCTCTGAAATGTTCACGATGTGATGTAATGGCCATTCTCTGACAGAACATATAGCTTTATAGTGACTCATCCCCTTTCCCCCCCTCTTTTCCCACCTTCTCCCTTTTTTGATTACTTATGTCATCACACCTTGTGCGTCGATTTTCATCGGTATTTGAAATTGTGCGTTTAACCAATTCATCTCGCCAAGCTATTCTCCGACCAAAAAGTGCTTCGTCCTTGTAATTACAGCGGATTAGGGAATAATATCTAATTATGCCGTAATATGCTTTAATGGATTTTTAATGGCGGCTGTGTGTTAAAGTCAAATTCCGCACTGCCTGTGTTTGGAGGTGGGAGGTTGAAGTATTGAGGGGAGTGAAAGGGTTTTCTTGGCAGCGTGCGGCTGGAGGGAGAATGGGGAAACATTGATCTATTTGGCTGAGGTTACAGGAGCCATGGGGGGGGGGGGAGAGAGAGAGAGAGAGAGAGAGAGAGAGAGAGAGAGAGAGAGAGAGAGAGAGAGAGAGAGAGAGAGAGAGACTGCAGAACTGAAGTCATTCGGCATTAAAAAAAAATTGCAGCGAGCGCCTCCCCCCGATATGCAGTAAAACACATTTTCCCCGGCGCTGTTTTATGTCAAAGGAGGGAGGGCACAAATGCCTGTTTGAATTATGATCTGAAATAGAGACTGTTTATTGATTCGCTACTTTATGAAGGCATGACTGCATTGCCAAGAGAAGTGAGATTGAGCACTGCTGGCAGCCAACAAAAAGAGGGGTCGAGTATTCTGTTATGGATATATTGGACAGAAAATACAGACAGTTGAGAAAAGCTGGGGTTCTGGAGAATCCAATGTTCCAAAACACAAGAAAAAAAGTAAAAATAAATCAGACCTATTCATGCAGACACACACACACACACACACACACACACACTCCAGTTCAAAGGGTCAGAGCTGGTGTATAACAAGCACGTTGAGCAATCGTAAATGTACGACTGCGTGCACTTATAAATGTATTCATACCCACTGTTTGTTTGTCTAACGCCTGATTGTTTTCCACAACAATATTCCATTCATCATTTGTTCCTCCACTTGTTTTATTGTAATGGGCTGCAGGAACAGAACCATATCTGCATAATATTTCAAAGATTGATTGGGATGCAAATTGCAGTGTGTGCCCAATTGGTGTGGCTTGGCCTGTTTTAATTGGCTTCTGTTAATTAATGCTCACTGTGAAGACAAACTGAATTACTTGCATGTATTTTGTGAATGTCATTACCTCCTAATTGTGTCAGTGTGTGTGTGTGTGTGTGTGTGATTGTACGTGCAAGCATATTTGGTTAACCCTTTCTTCTCTTGTAAAGCCCATTAGAAAAATAAATTACACCTGAATAACAAACACAGTTCATTAAGTTAATATACCATTTGGAAGCTTAGTTCTGTTTTAATCACTGGAAGACTAATAAGAGAACACATAATTTATTTACAGGCTATAACTGAATGCATTAGGCGTGTCGGGAACACTGAGCCATTTAATCTTAAAGTTAAGATTAATTTTCCCTTAATCCGATATGGACCTCAAGAGAAATGTTCTACCACATGAATGGAAGAACAAACACTGCATGGGTGTGATAAGAGGAGGGGTTTGTCAGTGGTAGCATTTGTAAATCCATGTTGTGTACAGTATTTGTCTTTTAGATCATCTGAATTATTTCTGAGATAGTAGTTAAATAAGCAAACAGGACCCAAATTAGTACACAAGTCATCGCAGAAGTTCCTTTTTGATCAGATATATGTGCATCTTTTAAACCGAGCGGGAAGATTCATATTTTAGGAACATTAAGCAGAGGATGCTCAATCTTCAAACCCTCCATGCAACAAAGACATAACATTCAAAATGCATCAAAGGGTAAAAAACGACAGCGCGAGTCATTACGCCACTCATCACGACCATCCAAACGATTCATTCCGCCAGCCATCCAGCCATGCCAGCCTCTGAGTCAAGAGGGTCCTCTGTGACGGCGACAAACAAACATATTAATGTGATCAGTCGTGCTCCGAGTGGTAGAGCGCACTTGGCAATTAGAGCTCGTCTGTTGCTATGTTAAACCGGGAGCGTCGTTAGGGCCGGGGGTGACCTTGAGGAGTCTCGTTAGGGAGATGATTGACGTAGCAACTGTTGTCAACGGTAACGCAGACGGTTGAGGAAGGGAAAAAAGGACGGACAGACGGGTAGGCCGGGTGGCAGGGGGCAGCAGGTGGCGAGACAGTGTGGGTGCTGCAGAGAGCGCACCTGGGATGTTATGAATGAGATCTGGCTTCATCGTGATGAGAAATGAGAAATACAGCAGAGCTCAGAGAGAGAGAGAGAGAGAGAGAGAGAGAGAGAGATGAGCTGAAAAAAGATGGGTTTTGTCTACAGAAATGCAACGCTAAAACACGACGGTTTTGATGGTGTTTCTATGTTCAAAAGGTGCTACGAGGAACTTTTCAATATTTCTGAAACCGGTCAAATTTTTCCTCTGATGATCATAACATCATCAACGAGACCATCAGTGCAAAGAATGCTATTTGTATATAGTTTTTCTTAATTGCTTTTGTCATGGCTATGCTCACCCAGGAACAAAAGCTGTCGTTATAAACAAGTATTAACATAAACTGAAAGTTCCTCGGAGCGCCTTTTAAGTTGTCGATGTTTCTGTAGAAATGTCACACTACGGGTAAGACAAACACAAAGCAAAGTACTGCAGAGGATAAGAAGAGCAAATTTAGCTTTGACTTTTTTGAGTCATCAGAAATGGTTGTGGAATGTACAGTCTTATGGTTGCTTGAATGAAAAAAGAAAAACGACTGCAGTTCAATTCAGAATCAATGATTGTTATAAGGCCATCTCCCATGAGAGCTGCATGTACAGGTCAGTGAAAGTGCAACATTGTACCTGTGATGTCGTGCTGTATGAAGGAGTCGCTGTAGATCTGGTGCTGATTGGGACAATGTTTCTTCAGCCATTTGCACACGTCCTGTTGGGTCCACAGTGCCACTGGCTTGGACAGCTTTACATAACCGGGCTGAGAAAAAAAACAAACAAAAAAAACATTGACATCAAGCAGTTGTGTAGGTCCCATATTCTGGAGGCTTGCTGAAGTGTGGCCCTCTTCGGTGTTCTTGTTTAGATATTTCTTATGTGTTGGTGTGTGTGTGTGGGTATGCGTGTGTCTGCGTGCATGTATTATTTAAGCCATGGGGGCTGGTTGGTGGACTACCACTTTCACACTTAAGTTAGATCAACCGATGTCAAGACTGCTAACTGTCGCTGTTTTCCACTGGTGGGCCTTGGTGCACTTATGTGACACCTTTCAGCTGACTGATTTTGTCTTATGATATTTACTGGCTCCCTCAAGGATCAATAAAGTATGACTCTTTGAAAGCTAAAAGGGAGACACATAACTCAAAGTCAGTATTAAAATATTTATGAAATCTAAAGCTGGGCAGACACTAAAGATTTTCATTTATCTTGTATATTAAGTTAGACAATTTATTCACCCCTAGCTGTTAAAATGTAAAACTAAACACAGAACACCCACTCAGTTGTGTCCCTGGATCTGCAAATGGCTGGGTGGGAAGATGTAAATAAATGGCTTGCTTTCCTGTGAAGGTAAGAAGCATATATCTGGATTCTAAGGTTAGTCAGGGAGTGTCTGTGCGGCATCTTGGTACCATCAATTATAAATGTGTTTATTTACATTTTGTTTTGTGTCCTCAAGGGCTCACAAGCATGTTATCTTCCTTTCTCAGAAAATAGTTTGCATTATTTACCCACCAGCAAGCCTCCTTTAACCAAATGTCTTTTTTTCAACTAGCGCACCTCGAAAAAGAAAACGTTTGAAGATTTGATTTCTGTGTGAAACCGAAAAAGAAACCACAACATTTCTGTAGCTATGCATCACTGCTTTTTGAAGCTGAAGTTCATTCCCTTCCATCACTTGTTGTGTGCATGTGTGTCCCCTTTGCTTTTAGATACAAACAATACAGTACATGAGTAAGCTAGTCAAAGCATTAGCACCTCTAGTGCTCAGGAACTAATGCAAGTTATGTGAAATTGCTTCTGAAAGTACACACATCCACACACTGACATACACATATGCACATTCACACAACCATATTGTGCTATATACTCTGGGTGCAAGACGCTGGAAAGTCTTTTTGATTTTGATTGAGGGGGGCCACTAAAATTACAAACAGAGGAGTGAGGTGATTAAAATTTCACATGCACTCCACCCCCCCGCCCCCTCCTCCACTTCAGCCTGCTCTCTGACTACTGTCGTGTGGTGCGGCATAGCAATGGAAGGAAGCCCTGCTCTTCTTCCACCAAGGGAAAAAAAGGTGCTGGCAGAAGCATTACCTTCTCACTCCCCCTCACCCACATACCTATACCACCTCTCATCTCTCTCCCCCCGTATTCAATCTGGCTTAGTCTCTGTCACATCTATCACATTGTCTTTCGTGTTTCCTCACCTCCCTATCTCTCATCTTTTCCATCTCTCCCTCTCTCACCTGTTTCTTATTATATGCTACTACCTCACTGTCTCCTTTCTCTGTGTCTCGTCTTCCCACTCACTACTATATTCAGCATCCCAAAAGGGATGGAGAAATTGAGGGGGGAGAAGAAGTACATGATGCTCTCTGGCATGCGGTCTGCATCCTCTGCCGTTACAGGCAAAAGTGACAAGGGCGCGAGCAGGTATAGGCTCCAGGCGAGGCCAGCGCTTTTTAATGCATGTGCTCGTCACCCAATGCGTGTGTACATAGCTGCATCCGCGGGGAGACAGGGGCAGCGGCAACTCAGGAAAAGAACCACATTAACCATTAAACACCGTTCAACTCAACGCTAATTAACCCTGACTAGGAGCCCGAGGCGACAGAGGAGAGAGAGAGAGAGAGAGAGAGGGAGGCCCGGATGGAGAGAGCGAGAGGAAAAGAGTGCTATGGAAAGAGGGAGCCAGAGAGGAACATTTTTGAGGAGTAGAAGTATAGAAGGAGAGAATTAAAAGGTGCAATATGTAATCTTGGGTGTGTCAGAGAAATGAAAATTTTCCAAGATATATTCTCATAATAACTGAATTCAGACAGGAGAATTGGATCCCTGGAACACTGTTGGAAGTGAGAAAGCTACCTCAAACCTGCTGTTGTTTACAGCAGCATGGTCAGCAGTTTTGTTTACACGCATATCCTAGTCTTACATTTCGTACCAGGCGCCTCAAAACAATTTAGTTTTTGATTTATGATGATTACATGTAGTGCAAATATGTTTTGTAAACTGACAAACTGAAACAAATCCCCCAGTCCTTGAAACAACATAATGTAGAGGGCACCACCTTTCAAGGATAGGAGGCTGGGAGTGTGTGTGTTACGACGACTGGACTGACAGATGACAGCAGAAGAAAAAAAAGAAAAGAAAAACCACGGCGCTCCAAAGTGGACTCTGGACAGAATTTGACACAGGAGTCAATGGCCATCTGTGTTTTACATTCTGCACTGATTTAGCCCGTAGCTGTGTGTTCGCAGGGACGGTACAATAGGTGAGCCGGTGCCTGCCAGCTCAGCCAACAGAGCCAAAGGGCGGAAAAAGAGAACAGCAGAGAGAAGAAAACAGGAGTACAATCGTGCTCAAAGAGCTGCGTTCCAAGAGAATCCAGGACCAATTAGAGGTTTGAGTGACAGCATAGGGGTGAGAGGAGAAGCCTGCTTTATTTCTAAGCTGAATACTTCTGGGAATGGGCACACACACAGATATATATATCCACATGTGCAACGCCCACACATATATACAAACAACGCTAAAAATATGTACAGTGTACACACACACACACACACACACACACACACACAAACCATCCAATCACCACGTGTGCCACCGCACATTCAGTGGGCCTGGCTGTCCTTGGCTTTAATTTATAACTGAAAAGTTCAGTACAGCTCCCAGTATTCTTCATGTTACCTTAGCAACTGAGCAAGGACAACCTAAAACAAATTTATTTTTAAATTAAATTTAAAAGACATGGAAATAAAGCCTTGAGGGAAACACTCACAACCCAAAAATAAACCAGTGTGGAGTAAACATCCACACACAGACGACCACAGTGAAGAAGAAAAAAACTATAACATACTTACAGAATGGAGCGTGTAATCGCGCTGATAAGCATTTAAAGATCCAATATGAATGCATTCAGCTAAATGAATCAAGAGGCAATCACACGGCGCCTTTGTGAAGACAATATTGTAATACAAAAAAAGAGCTGGGAATTAGAAGAAATGAAAGGCATTGACTGAGAGAGGGGATTTGCCTGTGGTGTTGTATATAGCAGCACTAGTTGTTCCTTAGGAGAAATGCAACCCCCCTCTTGTGTCAAGATTTTCATTTTGGCTCCAAGATTTCTAGTCTGATTTGCAGGGGTCAAATGGCTTGACGCTCAATTAAATATGTGAGCTACAACATGTAATGACATTGTGTTGTCAAGAATTCACTGTGTTTTCGCATCAAACCCAGCCACAAGGACCTTCTAATGTCAAATAGATTTCATCGTTTTTTTTTCTTCTTCTCTTTTGTAAGAGTTTTGTTTACTTCAACAAAAATAACTCAAATTGAACCTCCACCCCGGGTTATTTCGCCAGACAAAAGAAGTGGGCACAGTTCACTTATTGAACAGAAAAAGTGCGCAAGGTCAAAGCAAATATTCAATGGCTCTTTGATAGCACAAGAGCTGTTTGTTTTGTTGAGGAGCATCCCAGCCGTCTGGCAGCATTCATTAGAAGCAATATTGTTTGTCAGATGCAACACGGCTCCGCTCTGAATGCTGAATGCCAATGTATTGTCCAATCAGGTTTTGAAAAACACAATCTTATGAGCCGTTAGAAAAAAGGGTAGAAGCTCAGTTCCTATATGACATAAAGTTGTATTGTGTAATTCATTTAAGAGATGTGATGTTTAAGTAACTTGACAAGATAAATGACTATGACAGGGTCTTGTATTTGATTTTAAATGTGTTTTAAGGTGGAGTCAGCGTTTTAGGAACGATTGTTGTCAAAATCAGTGAATATCTTTCTCATAATGCACTAACTGTCTATACCATGTGTGCCCGGCACAGAGATAAAATGAGAGATGTAAACAAAGGGTATGTAAGAGGTGGATAAGAGGTGGATATTTCATGAATATGAATATACAGTGGGAACATTTAACTCTAACCGCATACTGAGCCTGCAGTCCGATTCACTGTGACATACTACCCTCTAGTGTCACAACGTAAACACTGCTACCACTTGACGAGAGTGGGGCTGGACAGAAAAGAAGGCGGCTGCTGCCATTAGTGTCATGTTGACTGAGTGAATGGCTGTTGGAGACACGGAGCCCTGTGTTGTCTGCGCCTATCTCCAGCGCACAGCTAATTAACAGCTCTGGCATGCTCTCGCTCACTTCCCTTTCTCACTGACTTGCTCTACTTCCCTGGGCCAGGCCTGGCAGGAGAAGAAAATTTCCTGTATTAATTAATCTGTTACATACAGGGAATGCGGGGAATGAAACTGAGATATGTCTGTGTGTGTGTGTGTGTGTGTGTGTGTGTGTGTGTGTGTGTGTGTGTGTGTGTGTGTGTGTGTGTGTGTGTGTGTGTGTGTGTGTGTGAGAATGAAATGCGATGCAATGTCGGGATGAATTAATAAGCTTTCCTTAGGGGAATAGGCAGAGCAAACTTTACACCGGCACATCAAGTAAAGTACACATGGCCCGTCCACAGTCCCTGACCTTGGGATTGGGCATGGTACACGGTGCATTAACTCCAAATGAGATAAGTTCACCTTGGCCTTCATATTGATTGTGGCTGAGGGGAGTTGATTTGCTATGGGCGTTACAGCCGTCCACTGAGTGTAAATGGTGGTTTTATTCCACGCTTTTGATCTACGGCTGAGCATTGGCCTGAATGCAAAAACCCAACCGGGACGCAGCATTCAGCTTTCATCTAACATTAAAAAATTAATGCTGCCAATGTGATGAACTGAAATGAACTATAAAATGCTTTTCTTCAGGTATTGTTGATCTTCATATGGTCTGCATATTGATTCGCCACTGATCAAGGCATCATTACTCATGCTCTGCATGAAAACCACACAAATGAAATTGAATGTGTTTGATTTTCCATACTACAAATCAATTTTGATAGAGTATATGTTTGACATAGTAAGAAGAATATACCCTCCTGACAAGATGTTGAGTTTTTTTCTTTTTTACCAGTGAGGCTGAGGAAAACTGTTTGAATTATATATAGGGCATGGGTATCAAACCTTCATGCTTCCTTGGTCTCGACTAAAAAATGTTTAAGCTCAGAAGCGAATAAAAAAAAAGAAAAAAAGCTTTCATGAACTGAAAGCTGGCATCAAAAGTCTGTTTTCAAAGTCAGAAATCCTGTTTACTTCTTGTTTGATCAGGTACTTCTTGACTCAAAGTGGGATTTCTGGTATAAAAATCACGTACAAAAGGAGCAAGGAGAACTCAAGCAGCACTCGTAGTATTGATAACAACATTATTTATGGATTTTGAAAGCAACATTTTTGTAATTGTACTGTTGTACAAAACATGTCTCAAATTAAGATATCAAACTTAGGTTTTTTTATTTGCATTTTTTTTTAATTATACCTGGCCCACCATTGACAATACTCAAGTTTCAAACGCACTACTGTAACTACTGTTGACTCTAATTATTAACAGTGAAGTCTATACATCCAATGCTGCAGGCCTACCATCTACTGGAGCTCTTAATTGAGCTCAAACCGCAGACATAGTAATGAATACTATTTGGCCTGCAGATGTGTTGCATGGTAAATAGATTGGCTGTGTGATTATAGTGTTTATGCACTTGATCTATTGAAATTCCCCTCCAATGTGTGTCAGTTAAATTATTCCAACTAATACAGACACAGGTCTCTAATGCAATTCAGACTAGAGCTGCTGCTTCAAACAGAATGACGCCGTGGTATAAAATAACACAACGACGCCAGCGGAAGCCACACAGATAGTTATGTTCCAGATACTGTGTTGTTTCTTTTTTTTCTCCACCGCAGAATACCCACAATGCAGAAAGAAAAGCCTCTCCACTCTCTATAACGGTGTATGTGTTTGTGTGTTTGCACTAATTGAACCCAGGCCTGGCTGTCTGTCTGCTATTTCAAAAGCTCGCCCAGGGTTTACACAGAGGACCACGTCTCGCTCAGCAGTACTTCCATGTGCATTGATTGACAGCTGATTACCACAGATTGTACACAGAGGAAAGAGAATACAGGAGGTGCGTGTGTGCGCTTCAGCGATCACTCCCCGTCTTCTTTCTCCCACTGTCCCAACCAACCACACAGCCTATTTCTGGAGAGGAAGTGAAGGGAATTTATTCTGCCTCGCTGATGATGGGCCCTTTTGATCTATTATCAGAAACACCGGGGAAGAGTTGAAACAACAGCTAGTTTATTCCCTGTTAAATTCTTTGTTTTGCGCTTAAGAGAAATATGTGTCACATACTTTTTTTAAGTGGGTGGTTGATTTGTTTTGTGTGTGGCAAGCAGTTATGTGAAAGTACAGGGAAGTTTTTGAGCACAGACTGTAATTTGACCATTATTACAATCAATTTAATACCAATTAAGTGTTTTGTAAAAGTAATAACACCACAGTGCGACCAGGCCCTCAATTTTTCTTGTCCATGTGATTAATGTGGACACATGACCTAGCACCGCCGCCTACAACCATGCTAGCACCTTTCGTCAAGAAAGACACAGCGGTGCTTTGAACTACCCTGTCATGCTCACAATGACAATGCTAACATATTGATGTTTAGCCGGTAAGGGGTTTACCTAGCCTGGCCCCGCCCGCCCGCCTACTTCCGGCCAAATTTTATTTTCCCTTCAGTAGTCAGTCTGGGTGTACAGCCCATTTCCCAGTTTTGCTGGAGATTCGACAGCCGGTCCAATCAGCGAACAGAGCGAGTGGCTGAGAACGATGACGTCGAAGTCGCGCTCCAGTTTCAGTTGCCAGAAGCCGGCTCATGACACACGTAACGACCAAACGTTATGCGATTGGTTGGCTAATCCAGAGTGGCACTGGGCAGATCCAATAGTTTTAAACTTTAACAGACACCCGCCTCCATGAGTGAACGTTTGCCAATTAAAGCACTGCCAGACCTTCTGTACAAATGAAATGAAGTACGATGGTCTGGTAGCACCAGGCTAGGGTTTACCATATTAACCAACCAAATTTGGTATGGATAATAGTTGTTAGTAGGCCTACTAAACACAAAGTAGTCATTTCGGGTTATGAGTAAAATGCCATCAATATTTGACTTGCGTAGGAGTATGAAAGCCTTTCAAAGTACATTTTTAGATTATATGCTACTTGATGCATTCCTGTGTAGGCATAACTTTATTGTTGAAGCGAGTGAAGGTGCCACTTACTTCTTCAAATACAAATGGGTTGCGTAATCTGTAATTATACATAGGCCTAAACATATATTTTTTGATTATGTTTCATATCAGTAATCAGAATCTGTGTCTGCAAGTGATATTACCATACAGGACACTATTGCAGGGGAAAGATTGAATAAGTTTTGCTGAAGGGAAACATTTTTACAAGGATTATCAAATTTTTCCACCAACAATCACTGGTATCAGAATATGAAAGCTGCTTTAATAAAATACACATGTTCTACCCATCATGGCCTCAGGAAACCTAAGTTAAAAAAGTGCTGATAGTTATTGATCATTAATTATAACTGAGCTTACTACACTGGGAAATCGAAAATGCGTTAAATTATTCATGATTTGTGATTTGATTAGCGTGGAATGCACTGGAGTAATTAAGTGTATTTCCATTGCTCTGCTCTCTGGATTAAACTAAAGCATAGGGCAACACTTTTTTTCTGCGTATAGGGTGGGGTGCCTATGGGGAAACCAGCTCTCACCCGTGACAGCTCAGACTCGGAGACGGAGCGGTGAGGGGGGGAGCGGCGTTGATACAGTGGGGGGCTGACGTCATGGTAACCTGGGCTGTCGTCATCCAGCAGCACGGCCCCGCCATCCACACATTCCTCCTCCTCTTCCAACGCGCACGTCAGGTCCTCCGGGCACAGCTGGCGCTCCATGCCATTCTGGCTCAGGTTGCAGTGAACTGCTGTGTGGGGAAAAACAAACAAAAAAAAAACGACTGGATGAGCAAACTTGGTACTTAAAGCTATAATGCGTATTTGTTTTAAAGATATAAACAAATGGGAGAAGCTTGTGGTGTAGTGGTTAGAGCGCCAATAGAGGCTCAGTCCTCAGAGGCAGCAGACCACGGGTTCAAATCCGGCCCGTGGTCGTTCTCTGCATGTCATTCCCCTCTCGGCCCCATTTCATCTCTGTCTCTCCAACCTGTCTAATAAAATGCCAAAAAATAATCTTAAAAAAAACCATATAAACAAATTCCGGTTACATTTAATCCATCTGCAAAAAAGTTGACACAAAGTTGATTTTACCAATCCCCTCCACACAACTCTCTTTGTATTTTTCAGTATGGTATTGTTTACAAACTGGTGTAACCCCCTGACACTGGGGCAGGTGCACAAAAAAATCCCAAAAAGCGCCCAAGAACTGTTCAGTTGTTGATAAGGATGCCAAGAAAAAACCTGGACGTACAGCATAATGTATACAATTCATGCAATCACCGAAGGCCTACCTCATCTACATGCGCTGACAGTGTTGTTGTAAGTACCGGTACTCAGAATTCCTCAAGGGGCAACAAAAGTTACGCACTATAGCTTTAAACTATTGACTTCACTTTGGTTGTGGTGACTGTAATTGTCTTGGAGTTATACTTTACTGTAGAAATGCTCAATATAAATGCTTCTCAGCTATATAATCATTTGAACAGTAAATACATAGATAGATGATAAAAGGATATCTCATTTAAGATGATGTATTGCTTCATAATTTCATGTTATTAAGTCAACTCAATTCAACCCTCAAGTCCTCCCACAGTGAATGCTATACTGTAAAAAGTCCACTAGATGGCAGCAGACAATAATACATGGTGACATCAAAGCAGAGACTCAATCCAATACTACATATTTGATAGTGTTACTAATATTGTACACTTTGTTTTTCATATTGTATAGAGGAAATCAATGTATTTAACAAATCAAATGAAAATCAAGACTCTAGATGTGTGCTTAGCTTTGTGGCTCTTTTCCACTTGTGCTATTGTGAAGCTATTTTTTTTAACCATTTACCCTTATCCTAACTTTGTGCCCTGTGGCCAAACGGGCAACTCTTCTAAAGTTAAAATGGATCATTGAGTTTCAGTTGCTGCCATCAAGGCGGAGGTTTACTCTCCCTCAATGGCAGCAACAACAGATTTAGATTGTCTTTTAAAACAAACTTCCAGGCAGGCCAGGCCCTGGGCATAGGCAGTATAGGCAAATGCTAGGGGCGCATCCATCCGCAGGGGGCGCCGCTACAAAAAAACAAAAAAAAAATGGGCTACCAAAACTTTATTTTATTTTTTTTACTAATACTGTTAATACTATAATTTCAAAATATGAGTTAAGCTTAAAATATGACAACTACTGAGGATAGACAAACTATAAAAAAATTGAAGCGCCCCCCTCTCCTCCGATAGACTCTTCCAGATTTCTGACGATCAGCCAGGTACCTGAACGGTAACTTCACCGGTCGGAACCGGAAGGAAAGAGCGCACACCATGTCAAAATGACAAAAGCTCTCTCATGCCAAGGGAAGACTGTGGTTGCGTTCCGAATCGCATACTTTCTACTATATAGTATGTAGAAAAAAGATTTAGGATGTCCCGATTCTTGTGGCCAGACTTAGGATGGTTAGAAGTACCCGGATGTCCTACTTCATGCGGCCAAGATTGTTAGTGTTGAAA
Organism: Hyperoplus lanceolatus; assembly: GCA_026929865.2. Classification (NCBI taxonomy): domain Eukaryota; kingdom Metazoa; phylum Chordata; class Actinopteri; order Uranoscopiformes; family Ammodytidae; genus Hyperoplus; species Hyperoplus lanceolatus. The sequence goes on along the minus strand of CM049413.1, from coordinate 9,466,571 downwards.
AGTGGGTTGCGTTCCGAATCGCATACTTTCTACTATATAGTATGTAGAAAAAGATTTAGGATGTCCCGATTCTTGTGGCCAGATTTAGGATGGTTAGAAGTACCCGGATGTCCTACTTCATGCGGCCAAGATTGTTAGTGTTGAAAAGTGCATCCTATTTGGGCGATTCTGACCCACAATCCAGTGCGCACGTGAAGTGACATCACATCGACGAAGCCTCCATATGAAAACAAACGGGGATGCGACGGATATAAAAGCAAGAGGCAAGATCAAGGCGCAATGTTATGATGAAATAAGAGAGAAAAGTATGTCCCAATAGTATGCCTACTGCATCCTAACTAGATTCTTTTTATCGTTGGATGTAGTATGCAGAATAGAAAAAAGAAAGAGTATGCGATTCGGAACGCAACCAAAATCCTATTTGGGCGATTCTGACCCACAATCCAGTGCGCACGTGAAGTGACGTAACATCGACGAAGCCTCTATATGAAAACAAACGGGGATGCGACGGATATAAAAGCAAGAGGCAAGATCAAGGCACAATGTTATGATGAAATAAGAGAGTGAAGTATGTCCCAATAGTATGCCTACTGCATCATAACTAGATTATTTTTATCGTCGGATGTAGTATGTAGAATAGAAAAAAGAAAGAGTATGCGATTCGGAACGCTACCTGAGAAGGAAAAGAAGAGGAGGAAAAACGTGACAAAGACAGAGGTAGGCCTAGCCTGGCTCCGCCCGCCCTACTTCCGGCCAAATTTTATTTTCCCTTCAGTAGTCAGTCTGGGTGTACAGCCCATTTCCCAGTTTTGCTGGAGATTCGACAGCCGGTCCAATCAGCGAACAGAGCGAGTGGCTGGGAACGATGACGTCGAAGTCGCGCTCCAGTTTCAGTTGCCAGAAGCCGGCTCATGACACACGTGACGACCAAACGTTATCCGATTGGTTGGCTAATCCAGAGTGGCACTGGGCAGATCCAATAGTTTTAAACTTTAACAGACACCCGCCTCCATGAGTGAACGTTTGCCAATTAAAGCACTGCCAGACCTTCTGTACAAATGAAATGAAGTACGATGGTCTGGCAGCACCAGGCTAAGGTAGGCCTACAGTGACGTTAATCTGATGAATGTGTGCTGCATTGTTTTAGCCGTTGTAGGAGCAGTGTGTTAACTTGCTAGCTTACTTTTGGAAGATGGGTAACGTTACTCTCAGCTTAAATTCATCAGAGGCATTTAGAAAGATTTTTCATGTAGCCTACATCCCCTGTCATAATTTGCCAAAGTTTGCACTGCTTGTAATGGTTATTAGAAAGCAATTCCTTTTCCCCTATAATTAATGGTTGTCAACCTTGGGTTTATTGTGTTAGTTTACATCAGTGTTAAAAGTGCACAGTATACTAACTGTTAATATTGCATACTTGAGGCAAGTCAAGTTTATTTGTGAGGCACTTTTCAACACAAGGTAAATCAAAGTGCTATACATAAAGCCATGAGATATCATCAGAAGGCTTGATTCTGATTTGATAAAAAGCAGGAGCAAACTTTTCTGTTTGATTGTACCTTACCTAGGCCTATAGCTTTCCATTAGTTACTGCTTCTCTTCACTCTGGTTGGATGCTAAACTGCATTTCATTTTAATGACAAGAGTTTAATCTTATCTAATTTCCATTTTAAAGCTTTTCACCATGTATTAATATAAATAATGTAACAACCTGTATACTTCTCTTTTCTCTTCAGGTTTTCATTTGAAATACTTTGAGCCACCTGTCCTGCAGACATCTTCTCCACCTCAGCACAGCCCAGTGATGCAGCATGAGGAATAAAGGCTCCACCAATAGACCCAAAGGCAAGAGTAGTCAGGCTGTAGCAAGGTGAGGTGAGCTTGTTGAGATATGAAGATGAGGTCTTAACATCTAAATGTAGACAGCTCTCTGTTGGAATCAAGTTAAATAGCAGTACAGACCAGAGGTCTCTGTCATTTAATTTTGTAATATAGCTTTTGTGTGGAATTATATTCAATGCAAAGTTATGATTTATTGAAACTATACTTGTAATAGATTATAATTTTAAATGTTAACGTCTGCATTTTTTTTGTGCAAATCGGAATATTGTATTAATTTTTTAATGTTAAGTCACTTGTTTTGTAATATGTTTTTTATTTTGTGGGTTATTTTCTATCTAAAATAAAATGAAATGTCAAAGACAAAGACAAAGCTATCCAGTTCTGTGTGAGTGTATGAACAGTGGTGGATCTGACTGCAATGCAATGGGGGGCGCCAGCTAAAATCTTACCTAGGGCGCCAAATCAGGGCCAGCCCTGCCTCAGGGGACATTTACACTGATAAAATACAGCGGATTGTTAAACCAGTGCTTTTCTAATCTTTTCGGCTTGTGCCCCCTAGCAAAAAGTCTACTGATTGGTTGACGTTTCAGGTGTTCATTTAAGGTTGTTAGCAGTTCCACCAACCATCTCAGATTGTTTCACTCAAATTCTGTTCGAGGCTCAAAGAGGTAAATAATTCACAAAAAAAGCATCTTAGAAAAAGTATCAAAATATAGTTAGTATAGAATAAGTTTATATTTTTATTCTTTCCTCTCCCATTAACCATCTCATGGCTCTTCAGTTTTATATTGTGACCCATAGGAGGGACCCGATCCTTAGGTTGGGTACCACTGGGCGAAAGACTAAACCACCTAACTGTATATAAATATGAATAACAAAACTAGGTCCACCTCAGCCTGCTGCTACAACCATAAAATGCTTCTTATTAGATTTTTACATAACATTATTGATGCATCAGTATTTACAACCTCATGATGCAGCACATATACTAAAATCATTCACAGGGATTTGTCTGTAGAATGGAGTAGTGGAGTGCTTACTTTCTTGGTACATTTTTCTTCAGTTAATACTGTACATCTGAATACTTCATGAATTGGGCTTCTCTTTGTGAGGTTGAACGTGTATATATACAGAATTCATAAAAATAAATTACCCTTTAAAGTCTGAGTCACAAACAGTATTTTGTAGAATTAACATCAACCAACAGGTTTAATTGTGGACTAATCACAGTGCTCTATGTTAACAAGTTCTATCAAAAACATGTCAAGAGGCTTCAGAGCTGCTCTGTTTTGATCCCTGATAAGAAGTCTTGAGATGCCCCCCCCATCCCTCCAGTTAAACCATAGAGAGAATATACATGAGCGGGCCTTGTTTTAAACACAGCAGACTTGAGATGCGTGGCACGAAGCCTTGCTCCCTCTCACCGCCGCCTCTTTATTGCTCTAGCCTCTCTTCCTCGGTTCATGGTTGGTGTGACACAGCTCTGGAGAGCAGATTAATTATACATCCTCTGCTAAAAGCATCTAAACAATGGTTACAAGCAGACAAGATGGATAGATGGATGGGAAGATGTCGAGTGGGGTTATTGGGCAGTGGAGAAAGTATGGTAATATTTCTCTCCATCCTTTAAAAAAGGGAGAGTGAGAGGATGTATGTATAGGGGATACAGATTTTAAAAAAGAAAAAAAAATGTTTTATGGCAACAGTTTCTATAAATAGCACCCATTACATTCTTCCCTCTCTCCTCCTGGACGTGCGTCACGAGGGAAGAGCCAAAGATGAGGGAGGATCTCTCTCTCTTCTCTCCCTCTCTCTTTTCTCTTTCTCTCTCGTTTCTCTCAATGAGATTCAGTGAACCAGTGTGAGACGAGGGGAGAAAATGAATGGAGCACACACAGGGGGAAAAAACTGTTATAGAGCAACGCCATTCCCCGCACACAGCCAAATGCACTCCCAGTGCTGAGCGGAAGATTCATAAAGAATTGGATTAGACTGACATAACTCTCTCAATTACTTTACATGGTTTCCAAACAAGGAGCCATTACCATCCAGTCCAATTTTGAAAATATCAGCAGAAGAAAACCACTGTGTAAGTCAGTGCAGTCAGGAGCACGTAATCAAGCGTGTACCGCTTAATTGTTGTTGTCTTGAATTATCATGCTGGGATTCTGGACCTGTGCTGCTACTGAGTAAAATAGGGAAATAATGTATGATATTCAGGCACGTTTTGAATACTATAGGTCAGCTCTCACACAAAAGATACAGAATATCATTTTTCTTTGATGAGATGTCCACAAACCAAATTGGATATAAAAAGTGCAATACTTTCCTCTGAAATGTGTTTGAGTGGAAGTATAATGTACTATAATATGGAAATACTAAAGCAAGGTACCTCAATAGTGTGCAGAACTGTAATGAATACTTCAATAGAGTCAATAGATGTGCACCTATGGCAGAAACTCAGTTGACATGAAATACATGTTTCAGACTGAGAATAGGGATAAGCCACAGCAAAAGTGTTTCTGCCTGAACACCAGAGAGCTTGAGTTTCACAGCCAGGGCTGGTTCAAAGTGAAAACCAGTAGTGGGTCCATAATCAAAAGTGAAGTTTGCTCTGTGTGGGCGGCCGCTCAGGCTTATAGTGATCTCTTTCTCCTGGCTGACTCTCAGAGTGGAGCAGCAGAATGAATTGTTTGTGAATAGAATCAACTGCGTGACCCATATGCAAAGCCTGGAGACAAGAGGCCGGGCTTGGTCTATAGGCAAGGCCAGATGAGTGTGGAGAGATGTTTCACCTCACATATCAAACCATTGTCCTTTATGCCTGCTTGTAAAAGGTGACGTTAAAGATGTGCTAATAATGTACACAGAGCATGGAGGACGCGTGTGAATACGTTACAGAATCAAACCGAACTATACCAATGGCCTCACTCAGGAGTTTGAAGAGGTAAATCTGGTCTGGCATTAAAACTAGCAGAATATGTGCAAAGTGACAATTTAGTCATCCATGCCAGCTGTTTCTCTTTTTTACATGTTAGCAGTGGAGCTGAATCACAATTTAGTCATACGCTGAAAAAAAACTAAGAAGTTTCAGGAATGAATGTGTGGATGGGCATATATGTATAATACACAGAGCTTGTCAGCTTCCTCCATCTGTCATCTCTCGCCTAATCAGCTCACCCACACTCGCATATAATACATGGGCACAAACACATGTACGTCAAAAGAAAGTGATTTTGGTGTACTTGCATACAACACTGCCTGTACAAACTCAGACAAACATGCACACACACAAAAAAAAAAAATTCTAACACCTCACGCATGACTGATTCTCTCCCCCCTTCTGCTCAGTCAAAGTGAGCAAACCTAGCAGATCTACATGGGGTGCCAATTGCGTCCCATGTCCTGCTCGCGTAAAATTAGAAGAAAAAAAAAATGTGAGAACAGTGTGTGAATGTGTGAGGAGAGCGCGTCTGCTCAGCTGTCTGCCCCCAGGACCTTGGAAAGAGTATCTCCATCATTGGGAATTAGAATATTTTTAAGGGCAGAGAGAGAGAGAGAGAGAGAGAGAGAGAGAGAGAGAGAGAGAGCAGCGCATCACCTGCAGCGTAGGGTGTTTTTTTGAACAAGAGCCCGTAGGAAGAGCATACTGCTAAGTGAGATTAAATTCAGAATGAGTAGATGTTTATAAATGCTCTCTTCTTTTCTTATTCATTCTTTTTTAAAGCACATTCCAACAACACTTTGAGTCCAACAACTATTTACCAGAGAGCATACTGACCTTCATTTATATTTACTCTTATTTTACATTTTATTTTATAAATTGGATGTATATTTGTATTGTTTATCTATTCATTTTTAAATTGTACATGTGCTACACTATGTCTGTGTCACATTATTAGAAAGAACCCAAGACTCAAGAATGTAATTGCCAATGATCTTGAATCATGAATCTCACCTTGTGTTCCCTATTAGCGAGCGGCTCTATTGAAGCAACACAGAGATTAGTGTGGCGCTCAAGAGCACTTCAGCAGCCGTCTCTAATGAGAGAAATGAGGTGAGGCTACGGACACAAAGGGCCAGATTAAACAACTTCATGTTATGTTCTGCTTTGAGAGAAAGGCCTTGTAGAACTGACCAGCCTTCTGATCTGTAATACATTATTTCATCAACATATTTGTGGCAATTTAAGGCGTTTACCTATATGATACTAAGGTTCAGACAGAATGGGCATTGCTGCTTTGAGAAGGACTGAGAGCAATGTGTGAAAGCCACCTAGCTATTCTATTTGGAGCCACATACGGTTTAGGTGTGTCTGTTATGAGCGCTGATAGAGATAGGACATGGGTCCGTTAACCTGACGGATCCATGATTCATTGATATCCGTGCCGTTTTATTGCTTTTCCTGCGACATTAAAAATTCGGCTCTTGGTGATCTCTGGTAATATTCCCTGTACACAGCATTCACTCAGTCAGCCACTGTATTTAAAAAGCAGGAATCTCAATGCATTCCTATGGTTTTTAGGCATGCTGAACTGAAAGTTAAGACAGCCCAGATTTATTTACCACTTCTTCTAATTTACTGTTTTTTGTGTTTTTTTTTTAACCCATTGATGACTATGGCAATCTAGGATGCATGTCCTTAATGCCTGAGGGTTTTCTGAAAAAATAGTACGAATTGTCAAGTCTACCAAAACCTTAATATCTAAGCCTGTGTAGCACATAGAAACATGAAATAAAATACATTTAAAAGTTAAGGTTCACAGGTTTTATTTAAACATGCTCCCTTAGCGCTTACACGCCAACAAATTTTTCAAAAAATCGTCAAAATTAGATGGTGGAGAAAAAAAAGAATAAATAATATAAAATATTTAGTGTGATTTTCGTCAGTAGCCTATAGTGGACCTTGATTCTGCACACCAAACGCCACTAACTGTTCTGTAATACACTATCGCTGACACAGCCGGCTTATTTTTTTTATTATTGTTTTATTTTTAATTTTTTTGATTGATGTGATTTTCGCCAAACCACACAACTTTTGGGTGATCACGTGGTCTTAAAAAATCAACAAAACCCACCTCATGTGTATTTGAACCAATGACAGTGCATTCTATGCTGCGCATGCCATGACAATTAGATAAAGTAACAATGCTGCACGATGCAGCATCAGGCAGGAGAGGCAATGTGGCATCGCGCAGCAGCCGTCATCAATGGGTTAAACAAACTTTTCGCTTTGTCTTGGTTGAAAGCTTAAGGGGTTGGTGCAACAACAAGGGTTGGATTCAAGACTGTTGCATAAGAGTATATAGCCTGGTAAGTAACATACATGTAATGATCCATAACTAACAAGACATGACATCTGGAGAAATTCCTGTTAAGGTCCACTTAGGCTTACACTGGCTTTAGAGGCATTCATTAGGTCATAAAGCCTACACAAGAATCTCACTCGCCTGAAGTGACCGAGATTTAGGAAAAAACCTGCACTATTACAGGATGACTTTAAGTCCATAAAACAGTGGGGCAGCAAATATAAAAAGATGAAACGTACACATTTATATGCATCGTATGGTCCATTTTTCCTCTGGTACGCTTGATGTCCGCTGTTGAGACAATGAGGATAGACTGCATTGGCTAATTACCAAAGTAGAGTCATGTAACAAGTTAATCCAGCCAGCTAGACTCCCTGTGGTGCTCTTAATTCAGCCTGACATCCTATCAAAAGTTAACTGTGCTCAAACTCCACAGCCTGCCCTCTCAAAGAAAAAACCCGGCGGGCCAGATCAGCTATGTTTGGTTGGTCCTGAGTGTCATACAGGCACAGATGGGCTCAGCTTTGAACCTTTTTCCTCAGCTGTGGAGAGTGGGGTAAAGGATAAGAGAAAAAAAGGCCAGAGAGAGAGAGAGATTACGTGAGAGGGGTAACAATTTAAAAAGTTGAAGGGAGGGATAGAAAAGTGAGGATGTAAAAGATGGACATAATGAGTCAGGGAAACGGAGCCAAAAAAAAATTTAAAAAGTGAAATGACCCACTTTATAGCACAAACACATATGAGCTAAATATAAGTGCTGTTTACTTTTGGCTATGTATCTCACTGGCATAAAGCGGTTAACGTGCTCTGCTTTTAAAAAAGGAAGGCAGAAGAAAGGGCGACGAAAATAGATGCTCTTGATTTAGAGCTGAGTAACATTTATAAATATTTGATAAGAGACAAACTTCCTCTCTTTGGCGAACAAGGAACTAAAGCAGATGAACAGGAAAGTGTGGGTTTTACCAGGGGCTTGATGATAAGACAGCATGATAGGCATATTTTTAACCCGACGACCTCAACTGCAAACATCAAAAGTACGCACTTAGTTTCATAGCATCAAACACATATCCGTCATGATTTCAGCTTGCTTGGATGTCAATTTCGTCACAGTATAAGGTCAATACATATGATAAGCCCTAAGCATCTCAATGTCAGCACTGATACAACAGTAATTACGGTATCAACATGAAGGCACAGTACAAATACAAACTAATCTATGTTTTTCTATGACCCCTAATGGAAACTGTGGGAGGGTTAAACCAATATCTTAAGTCATGGTGACAGCAAGTATCTTCATTTTTCTGCATCTTTAACCCTAAAACAGGCAACGTGCACTGGGAGATACATACTCTTTAACATCCTGTAGGGGGCTTGCTGGAAGGTTTTCACCAATCTAGTTAGCATTTATCAAAAGACTTGCCTGTTATTAGCATCTAGGTGACATGATGTGGTTCAAGTTATCTTTCATTGTTTAGTCAGCCTGATCAGAAATCAACATGGACGCCAGTGGTGAAGCGCCAGCTTCCCAGGGTGTAAGTAATCATATATTAGACACACTTATTTTTGTTAAAATAACAATCTAAATTCATATATTGAATTAGGACATTTGTCTTAACATGCTGATGAAGAAAAAAAAATCCATCTGTGTTTGTGGGTTTTTTAGCAGAATTTGAAATGTATGTATCCCCGGAGATACGTTGCCTGCTTAGGGGGTAGAAATTTGGTCAATGTTCATTATTCTGAATTTTATTTAAAACTTGAAAGCATGTTGATAATGACTGCAGAACCATATATTATCATGAACAGTTGTGCCCATTACAACATTATTACTGTATTTCACTTTTAAAATTATCTTTCTATATTTATGTATACTTAGGGCAGTGCTGCCTGGAAGGCCCTATCCCTAACCGTTGGGGGAGGGGAGTGCCTTGCAGGCACAAAACACAAACTTAACTGCCCAGGGATGGCCAAAGCCACTGGCAGGGAAAGTAAGCTGCTGTTAATTAGATATATAATTTCCAGCTGGTGGCTGCTGGTCGTTGTAGGCGCACAGTGTAGCATCATGCCTGCATCGGCTTCAGAGAAGCCTCTGACGCACCTGTGGCAGCTGTTTGAAAGGATCAGGGTGCAGTGACTAATAGTCAATCCTGCTTAGTTACAGTTTGGCCTGTCATCCATTGCTTTCCTTGGGCACTGCTTTCCGCAAAGGGAGCCATTAAACTGGTACACAAGTAGGACACCGTGCCAGGTTCATGCACACGGCACCATAAAGTCCCTACATTCCTGTTGGACGGCCTCCATTTCACTGCCTTCGTGGACCACAAGCCGTATACTAAGCTGGTGGGTGTTACATTTGTCTGGCCCCGCCTCAGGAGTGATGTAAAGACCTGGGCTAGCTTCAGTTTGGCCTGTCAGCGTGTTCAAGGTACACATGATACCAAAGCCCCCTTGGCGCCGATTCTGGTCCCCGAGAGGCATTTCGACCAGGTCAAAAAGGACCTGGTGGGCCCCCTGCCTTCCTCCCGTAGGTTCACTGACCTCCTCACCTTGGTGGACAGCACCACCAGGTAGCCGGAAGCCATTCCTCTGCATTCGCTGAGGTGGACTGGGCGTTCCTCAGGTCATAGGTGGCCCGTTTTGGTATGCCGGCTGACCTCACCTTGTACAGAGGCCCACAGTTCACATCCGAGCTGCATGGCTAAAGGGTCGCAACTGGGTTGACTGCCTCCTGTGGTTGTTGGCCTGTTTGGCTCTCTGCCCCTAAGGAGGACCTGCAGTTTTCATCTGCTGAATTGGTTTACAGACAGCCACTGGTGGTCCCGGGAAAGTTCCTTCAGGATGCTGCGGTTCTGTGGATGGGCGCGTCACATTGGACTTTTGCCCTGGGCAACTCCAGCCCCTTCACTCAGGTCCCCCTGAAGACTCCCCTATGATGGGCCCTTCTGTGTCCTGGAGGCGGGGACCAAGAACTTTGTGGTGGACATGGGGGATAAGCTAGTGCGGGTCACTATGGACCGTCTCAAACCTGCCCATCTGGATGTGGCTGATCCAGTTTGATGAAACTAGATTGGTAAAACTGAATAAAATGTACTTAAAAAGTAGTATTTGTAATTTAAATGGACAAGATAAACAACAATTTATAATTTTTGTTCATCAAATTAAAAATGTATATTTTTACCATTTCGGCTTTTTTTATACCTTAATAGGGCAACGTATCCTGGGAGATACAACTCGTAAAACCCAAAATATACAAAGTATAAAAAAATTTGATGTGGAAATATTTTTCTTTGGTCTTGAAGAGATGAGTGATAACATGAAAATATTTTTAGAAACTCGTTTTCCACTGTTGCCTGTTTAAGGGTTAACATCTTGGTTAAATCCAATTGTCCAACCTCAGGACTTTTTCCTGCTTTGAAGGTCACAGTATTGATATGTATGTTATACAGGATGACAAAAAATAGAACATTTCCTGCTAAACACTGCTGAACATAGGGTTCATATTCAGATCAAACAAGGCCTGTAAGGATTGATGAAAAGCAACTTTTGCCTTTTGTTTTAGTGTGCAGATCATAACCATGAAAACAAAAGTGTTCAGCATTTTCTGTTTATGAAATATCAAACGTATAGCGACATCAATAAATGCACAAATAAATACAAAATAATCAATAGTATTTTTCTTTGTGCATAAGACCTTGAGTCTTCGAGTCATTTACCTTTTCTTTTCTCTGCTATTGATCGTCTATTATGCTACTCACTTTTAGCAGTCTAGCTGTCTTCATCCTGACCTTTTGCCTGTCTTTGCCTTGCCTTTTTCCCTCTGGTTTCCCGTGCTGACTGCCTGTCAACTTTGTTATGGCCGTCAAGGCAGTAAATCAATTGCCAATGTTGCCTGAGTCATGGATATGAGCCATATGCGTTTTTACCGAGCCTTTGAGTCCCTCTGTATCTCAGAAAGAGAAATTATACTATACACCGTAACACAGGAATAACACGAGGACACTATGGTTACTGCACACACCTTATACTTCAAACTATTAACATTACAATCAGTGAATACAACCATCCCCTAACGTTTGCTGCTTTGGTGCAGATTCCATTCGAGCAGCTCTGAGCTCATTGTACCCCTTTACCAAGTGCCTCATTAAATTAGTAGCGTAACATTAGCTCTGCCGTTACCATCCCAAAAAAATCACATGCATCCTAAACAATTATAAATAGATTGAATGTTATTGGTTGGCATATAAAAGCAATTCCAGACTGCTGTCTGTGCAATGTAAATTTCCCTTCTTAAATGGCCTTAGGTTCAAGACTGTGCACCCTTTTAATACATCACACCCATAAATTAACCTCAAAGGACCCATATATAAAAGCAGTACTGTCGTCTAAATGTATATGCTGTATGTGTTCCGCCTCTGAAGATGTCAAAGGAATCGGCTATGCGGCACTGCCACACCATGCCAAATAATGACTTCAGTGTCTTCACCTGACACTGGCTGTTCCCTCTCTCATCTGTGCCCACTCAGTGACACACAAACTGCCTTTAGATGTGCAGCTTCAATCAGTCAGCAGAGCGGAGGCCCAGAGAGCTCCACGGTCATCAGGGAACCGGAGCTGACACACCGCCAAGTGTCTGCGCTCAACACAGTGGGGGGGCTAGAATGCTGCAGAATTCACACAAAAAAATAAAAAAATAAATCACAAAAAGGTCGTAGTTTGGGTGGGGAAGAAAAAGGTGCCCGAAAAGAGGCTGGAAGTAGAGGTGCACAATAAGGGGAAAATGATCGATGGATGACGGGAACATGCAGCAATATTTCTTTTCATCTTTATCCCTGATTTTTATACTTCATGAAGGTCGATACATCTACTGCGTATTGTATTTGGTGACACTCAGACCAAAGACCCATGCAGTCATCCAGGTGAATGTTGCAGTGCATTAAAAAAAGTGCTAATTATAGCTCAAATGCCACAGGGAATTGGCATAACAGACAAGACAACACACATCTAGACTCCTCAAACCGTTTAGCCGTCAATCGTCTGGATGTTTATCACATCTAAAAATGTAGAAATCCACACCGTTTCCCTTTGCCGTTACTGTGAATCTTAAGATGTGCCAGGTTGTCAAGTGGCAAGTGGCTTACAATGCGGGTTGATTGAGTCGTCAAGCACACCCCGAGGATACAGGTGACAGTCTAACACAGTGAGAGAAGTCTTAGTGCAAGTGTTGCATCATGAATATGGAAATAAAAACAATCGCCTATAACCAGTGCATTTAAACTAAATACATCTTCTGTGGTGATGTAAGGTGACATTTACACATCCTTAAGAATTAGGTTCTGCTTTACAAAAGGTTTTTCAGAAAAGGATATCACTTTTTTGTTTAGTTTCAGTTACGGTACAGTATCAGGTAATATGCTTAAGAAGGAGGAATTGTTTTGGAGTCGGCATTTAGAGAAAGATGATTCTGCTGTCTTGCCGAGAGATAGATGAAACATAAGATATAGGCTACCATTGTCATGTTTGTACTACCGCCAGCAGCCAGTTAGCTTAGCCTAGCAGAAGGACCAGGCTATAGAAGACAAGAAAGAAGACACATTACTCACTCACTTAAAGCTACTACGAGTAAGTCGGCACGTTGGCGACACCTTTGAACAAAAGCGGTAGTATTATTACGACGCCAGCTGTCGTGAAGCTGTTTTGTAGCTCGTGCAGGGAGTGCAAGATTCAAATAATCAGGAAGCAATATGGTGCGTGGCGTGTCCGTGTGTTGAAAGTGTGAGGGCACCGGTCTCTTTTCGGCTCCGTGAGTCTATGGGTGACACAGCATCAACTAATGCCAGTAAGTGCTAAACACACCTGATTGCAATGAGTTGATGCATTGTCACCTCTCACGGAGCTGAACGAGTCCCCGTGTCCTCACACAAAGCGAATGAACGAGAGATGGCAGTTAGTTAGTATGGATCACAATGAGGTAATGTGTTTATGTTGTAAATAATGACTATTTCCGATGAATAATGGTCATCTGATGATGCTGGTGAGGCAAAGTAAACTTTGTTTTAGTAGGCTACCGCTCATTCATTTAGGAGTAAACACTGCAGTCTAGGTTCGCTCCGTGAAATTGTGTATACGTTGCTTGGCAACGCCCTCCCGCCCGCCTATCACTCTCCCTTTTAGCTTTTCTTCATTGCATTTTCTTTTTTTTCTTTGATGGTTCAGCCCCGTTATCAGTCATTATGAACAAACAACTGTCTCAAACAAAGCTCCCGCTCCCCTTCCCTCACCTGGAGGGATAGGCTTCTCAATTCACGTTCCTGCGCCACGCTGAAATCTGTGACCAATAAGGATATGTGACCATAGAGCATGCACGCGTGAACCAAAAATCGGACTAGGTGTACGACCAGATCAAATGCAGTAATAAAAACTATTTAAAAACGTCTTTCTTTGCACTGATGGTCTGGTTTGCTGTTAAAGGTAATTTATGATTATGAGAGGAAACATGAGGCTGTTTAAAAGATATTTAAATGTTACTCGTAGCCGCTTTAATCTACTTATAAGTCTCACATTTTCATATTTTTCTGCTTCGACTGGGACACGTGAATGGAACAGTGCTTGTGCTTTTCGAACAATGACAAATCTAAATGAACAGCTGTGGAAAAAAAGGGTCCATTGTTTCAGTTCTCTTTTAAAAGCATATACAACAGAAGGGACAAATGCTTACACATGTTAAACCCCCAACATTAGATGTACTGCTGTGCGGTTCTGATTTATTGCCTTGGTGTCAACGTCTTTGGTATTGTAGTTGTGCCAGTGTAACATTGCGAGTCCCTTGCCACACACTCTGGTAAAAGCTAAGTGGAAAGGTTTATCTGCCAGCACCACACACCATTTGCTTTAACTTCCGGTGGATTCTTTACTCTCACGCAGACAGTCAGACACTGTGATAGCGCAAGCAGAGCCAACTAAAGCTATAGACAGATCCAATAGAATCGGATTCTCTCCAGGTGCAAGGTATAAGAGATGCAAGTCTCTAAGTACTGTTGATTAGAGTCTTATATGTAAATGCTGACACTTCAAAGGACAACTATGTGCCTGCTAATACTTTCCTTCCCTGTTCTTTTTATTTCCTGCTTGGATCTCATTCTCAACTTCCTTGCAGCAGCAATTTAGTATAGTATATCAAAGATGGTTATGGGCACACCAAATGGATGATAACACACCAGTGGCAGTGCTCTCCAATGACATTTTGCCCCATCTTGTCATCTTCTTGATCCCATATCCCGCTGAGCAAGGTTTTGGGAAAGATTCTCCTTCACGGTAGCAACTCCTGACAAAAGATAATTTAACTTGACAAAAGATGTAATCCTGTTCCACCGACTCAAATAAACATGTTTATTCTACTAATTCTATTTCTGGGCCGGATCCTGGGGATGGATCTGAAATGAGTTTTCTGAATGGGTGCACAGGGAGGCAGAGCAGGGCAGGACATATCAAGGAGCCTTGATGCACACGGGCAACAGGGGACGGAGTGAAACGGACAACTCCAGCCACAGGGGTAAATACTGGCTGTGGGTGGACATGGGGTCCCAGGCTCTTGGCCCTTTTCCAATAGTGTGTGTGTGTATCTACAATGCACATACATACACTTCTGTCATTGTGTTTATGTGCTTATATGAAGCCTCACTCTCCATTATTGCACTATGGTCCAGTAACATTTTCACAGCCAGCCTAATAACAGTATAAGTCATGACTTTGTCCATACCAGGCAATAGTAATTGGGACTATGGCGTATGCAACCTTTCTAAGGACTTGAGACACACTGATCTAAAGCTTTTTCACCAGTGGCCTTCATCAAGAATGGAGTGCAACTGATGTGCCCAATTAGAATAAAAAAAAATGTTTTTGTATTTGTGATAAGGTGCAAAAGTAAAATTGCAAGTAAAAAGCAATGTTCACATGAATGTGTAAGGAGGTTAGACCAAATCACACACCGTCACTAAAGTGATGATGTAATCCGTCTCAAAGAGGGAATCAGATATATACGGTCCAACATGTGCATGAATGATGCAACCATCCCAGAGGCTTTTGCCTCTCATCTTCAACCTTGTGCAGGTACAGGAAAACCATACATTTTATTACAACATCTCTTATTACCATTGTTTCATTTCCAGTATAGACTTTTTTACTGATTCAGACTCCTCTTCAACATAAAAACAGAGTGGATTTTTTTTTAACTCATGTTTTTATGAGTTTTTTTTCATGTCCATTCCAATGGACGCCAGGACACGATGCATGTAAAACGCCATAAAAACATTAAGAATAAAAAGCATATATGTCCTCATCTGGAAATGGATGGATGTTTTTGAGTCTGTAAGTTTCTGAACATGCTCATGTACTTGATAGGTGTATCGCAGCGAGGATAGGCAACAGCAGTGAGGTCATCACCAGGAAAGCCCAGTGCCTACTAGAAGAGAGGGAAATGCTATGACGCAATCTGAACATGCACATGAAGACAATATAATTATGTAGGATTGTAGATAAGATGACATAAAAAATAATTCAGTTTTGCCTTCAGTAAACAATCATGGAACTTCAAACACATAACCATGCTTTTTATAGTAGGCTAATTAACCTTTAACAAGGTTATTCACCCGACTCCTGATGTCCATTGCAATGGACATCGGATTTTGAAAAAATCCTACAAATTAATGACGTGACATATGTTCAAAATAACTTCAAATATTATCACTTGTAATAGTTACAATTATACTGAGAGCATGTTTGTTTGGCCAGCATGAACATAAATGTAGATTTTAGATTGAAAATGGGCAGTTACTCTTCCCTCTCTGGATCGGCTCAGCCATACTTGTCTTGTCAGATGTCTGTCACTCTCTCAGAGCATGCTCAAAATCATTACATGATTTTGATTGGATAATCAGGATCCAATCAGTAACCAGCAGTGCTGACATCATCCAATTACAGAGTATCTATTGGTTTAAAGAAAGAAATATGTCATGTCCATTCCAATGGACGCAGGGTCTGAAGGGGTTAAAAAGAACATACAAGATTCTTGAACAAAAGTTCCTTAGAATGTAAATCAAACCACTTGCCAGCTTTATGTAAGTATTGAGTATTATCATTAAGGAGCTTTGCACACATTTGAGGAATTTATATTTTTGCAATCTTCCACACACTGAAATTGTCAAACACGGCTAAGTGAAAGTGCCTTTCAAAGTAAAGCTCCACAATGCCTATTCTCTTAAAGGGCTCATTGTCTTCTCATGTGTTGTACATTATTAATCCCTTGACCTATATTCTCTTTTCTTAGAAGGGTTGGTGGAGCACTGGAACAGAAAACGGTGACACTGCAGAGTTGCTGTGATCTCTCAAAGTTACAGTGATGCTGCTGCAGCGAGCTTTCTTCTGTACACAGGGACGGCTGTGCTTGTTCCGAAGAAAAATAACCCTTCCCTCAATTGTAGTGGTGTAGGAGTATAATGTAGCAGGACATAGAACAAAGTAAAAGTACCAACACATTTGGATGTAAGTCAATACATGAGTAAATGTACCTAGTATCTTCCCACCATTGAAATTCTATCTGACTTAGTTCCACTTTTTTCTCTGAGGCTGAGCGCTATCATCTCTCTCTTCAGTGCTGTATTTCAGCCACTGTATGAGGCAGCATAGGATGTTTTGGCTGCGCTTGCAAAAATCTGATTTGACCTTGTGCGTTTTAAAAGAGCCTGTTTTCAGTATGGCAGACGCATTAGTTACAGCCGCTTCAGGACGGGGCATGACTCATAACTCATCTCTCTGAATGACACAAGTCAGTCAATCACGATTGAATGCACTGGGTTGTGCTTTAGCCGCTCAACTGCTACATTCACACATTGTACTGATGACAAAAGAGACAAAAGGCTTGTATACTGCTGCTATAGATGGCATAAGTGCATCAGACTATCTCAGGTATTTCAAATGAATAGATGTGAGAGGCGAATACACTGTAAGACAAGATTCTGAATCTGTGTGAAAATACATCATTTTATAATTACATGCTTGTAGAGAGGATAAAGTATGTTCCTCCATTAAATCTACGAAAGAGTTACTGTTACAATATCGAGCCACCATTTCGACTAAGAGAGAGGGATGAAGAAATGGATCAAACTGGACCCGTTCAGGTCTGGAACAAAGTGTGCATCCCCAGGCAGCTCCAGCGTCCACCTCCCACCTATGCTTTGAGAGATGTATCTCAAGAGATGCATAAAATTAAACTACCCAGGGGGATACACTGGAAGGATTGTAGTATTACACCTGCTGCTGAGCTCACTGTGTATCGAAAAAGCCATGTTTGGAGTTTTGAAACTGGTGGCAAAATAGGGGTGAAGGATTCATCGATTTCAAATCAAAATCATGATTTGAACCAAGCAAATCACGTTAGCTGGGATTAAGGATAAACCATATGCAGCGGGTCATACGCAGGGTTTTAACTGTTGTGTCAGTGGTTTCATGAATCTGTGTGGTCTGTCAGAATAATACAAATACAAGCAAGTGAAACACAAGGTAAACATAAAATCCGTGGTACGGAAAAATGGGACTGAAGGACAATTTGCAACAATGTGCAACAAAAAAAAAAGGATTGTGTAAGGCCTGCCTTGGAACAATAGCCAAATCACAAGGGAGCACCACAAAACCTATGTCAGCACTATAAAAGCAGCTACACAAGAAGTGTACGGCTGAAAAGTCAAGAGAAAGTAGTGATGCTCTAGCAAAGTCTAGCAAACAAATGACTTTCAGAGTAGTGTGTGTTACTCCAGAAGGTATCATGACGCAACCAACGGCATAACATGCACTACCCCCTAAAGTCACTGTGCCTATGAACACTGAAACGCTGTAAGCTTGACTCTAGAAAATTATATCGCAAATCATCAGATGCAAAATCCTCATTCGATCATCATCATCATCATCATCATCATCATCATCAACCGCTTATCCGAAATCGGGTCGCGGGGGCAGCAGCTTGAGCAGGGAACCCCAAACCTCTCTTTTGGGGATTTGATATTTTCCCAAAATTGTTCAGCCAAGGCATCAATCTCTTTACACCTGTTGGTCAGCAGTCAGCATCATAAAGAAGCTAAAACGCCAGGGCAAAGAAAGGCACAACTTGTACTATACATTTCTTGATTGTAAACACAAATAGAGCGGCTGTTGTTAAGGCAAAGGGGTTTAAGACAGCTTTAAGGTGGTCCTAGAAAGAAACTTTTACTTTACTGTGACAGAAGAAATCCGGCTGCGATAAAAATGTTAACCCCACGTAGTGTGCTTTTATCCACAGTAAAAATGTTGCACTAAACTCTAAAATATCAGGAGGAGACTTGAATTTTGTGTTAACAGGAGATTACAGTTTCACTTGCATTTGTTTTTGGGCTCCTAAATGTGGAAAGATGTACGTCAATGGTGCAGAACAGCAATAACCGCTCTGTGTGAGGCACGTCCAGCTGTTTAATCTGTGCTATCGATGTCAGTCCATGTAAACAGTGACTGGGCAAACACAACATGACACAGCAGCCCGCAATAACAACCGCCCACTTTGATAAATCCCAGAAAGATGAACAGGACAGGAGAGACAGGGTTAAGGTCAAACCGCACAACATGGACAGTGTGTGTGTGTGTGTGTGTGTGTGTGTGTGTGTGTGTGTGTGTGTGTGTGTGTGTGTGTGTGTGTGTGTGTGTGTGTGTGTGTGTGTGTGTGTGTGTGTGTGTGTGCTGTGTAGGCCTATGAAACATCCTGCAATGGCTGTCAGAGATGAATAACCTGATCTAAGGAAGGCGTATCACACTACAGTCTCATTCCAGTCATACCTGTGACTTCCTCTCCACCCCCCTCCCCCCCTTCCTCCTCCAACATACCTCTCATTGGATTCTGGATCCACAAGATGCCTCCGATCAGGTGAGGAGATTGGCCCAGCATCCCGAGGCACTGGCTCTGGCTACACTGTCTGTCACTTTTCTCACCCTCTAACGTCTGTAGAAAGCAACCTCACTGACTTGTTTTTCTGGACAGTCACGGAAGCAGTAGGGTGATGGTGATTTCCCAGGTCCACATGTCACTACACCACCTGCTGCCAGACGAGCAGCATCAACCGGACTGCTCTGGTGGAACAGGCTTGAGCGCACAGTTGGTTGCGCCACAACACAGAAAGAGCAGCCCGTAGAATATGCTACAAAGGGCACAATGAATTACTACCCAGAAAAAGCTCCGAGATATAAATCTCAGCACTGCAGGGCTGCAGTATACTGAGAGAGTAAGGAATACAGAGTGCGATGATCATGCAAAAGAATTGGACGCTCCTCGGTCGCAGACCTGTTAACCAGCGTTGTCTCCAATCGCAGGGAACACGACCAGGCGCGCGCACAGTAACAATAATAAAGAGAGAGGCTGCGCCTTAACAAGAGTCCTTATGGTATGAGATCATGCACCAAGACAATGCATGCCAGCGGTGGGTGCATCGTTTCAATTGTACAGTGTCATAATAATAAAAAACATGACCGAGACAGTGCACGTAATGCAGAGAGAGCAGAGGCTGCAACATCACCCAATCACAGTTGACCCAACAGCGTCTGTGCACAGCACACAAGCTCTGACCATCACGGTAACTCAAACTAAATTGTCTCTGCTATTGTTTCAAAGGAGACAAAAGCAGAAATACCATCGTGGAGTGACAGCACAAGATGAAGCGCCTTACCTTCGACAGCCATTGTGCTAGTCCACAGATTTGGGCATCACTCGCGCACGGGAGCAGGCGAAATGTAAAACTCAACGCTCTCTCATTGTACCTTGTTTGGCGTGTTATCATCACTTTGCTGCGGGCAAGCCGGAGCGCACAGCTGCTGCCGCGCCTCAAAGGATCCTGGGAAGTGTAGGCTCAGCGCCTTCTTGAGCATGAGGGAAGGGCAAGTTTCCTCAGTTTTGCAGAAAAAGCACTTTCAAAGCTCCCCACACTATATCAGTGTGTGTGTGTGTGTGTGTGTGTGTGTGTGTGTGTGTGTGTGTGTGTGTGTGTGTGTGTGTGTGTGTGTGTGTGTGTGTGTTTCCCAATGGAAAATCACTATAACAAAGCCCACTAATATCCATATAGGCAAGTGATGATCATTTGTTTGCCAGGCCCATTCTCTTACTTTCACACTCGAAATGTAACTATTAGAATGCAAACACCAAGAAGAAACATGTACATAAAAGGTAGGCCCTATTTAATAAACTATAAGAAAACTGCAACCAAACCAAACACAGTAAATGTCCAGAGGGTAAAAAAGTGTTCTATGACTTTTGCACATGGACACAGTTGTGATAGAGCTGGTCATGAAAGTTGTAGCAGGAAAACACCATCACCAGATTTGGAATATTCTCTATCATATGTTTGAAAAACCACCATTTGAAGGAAAAGTTTAACATTTTGGGATAACACTCTTGTCGCTTTGTTGCAGAGGACTACAGAAGGCCGTCAGGTATAGTATACAACCTGCAGGCTCAGTGAAAGCCGTCAAAGGCAGGTAGAGGGAAGTAAATGAGAATGTTCTTGAACAGTAAACACCAACAGCAAAGGCAGTTTGTCTTGAAGCGGTTCTGAATGGGGTTCCATCGACCGTAACACTGCAGCACGTTTATTATGGGCTGTATAGTGCCAGAGCAGCAAAGATGAGATCGAGCATATTATCATATAGAATGCAGCAGTAGGTGTTGTAATTATCTTTGGTAATAAACCTGAGGGCAGAATGGTAAATGGAGTGTAATGGCCTCAAGAGTGGAGGCAGCAGCAGCATGTTGATATATGACATCCTGCTTCAGCAATCCTTTTAGCCTTTGTTTCTTTACAAAAAAAAAGCTAAGCTTATTATCATCTTTTTACTGAAAATGATTTAACGTGGAATCGAATTGTGAGTTTATCATCAGGACAGATCCCAATATATTTGTATTATGTGAATTCCTCTAGGATATATGGACATTATAATAATCCATATCTTTGGATCTGGAGAACAGACTGCATTTTGTTTTATTTCCATTGACTAAAGGCATCTTAGAGTGCATTGAAGTAAAGTTGCTTCCCATTGCCCTATGGTTGATTGGATGGAATCTGAACCAAAGAATAAAACAGTATCATCTGCAATAAAGATGGGTATTGTGTGTACAGCCTGACACTTTAGTGACAATATCATTAATATAAATGATAAACACTATTGATCCATATTAGGATCCATGTGGAACACCATTTTAAGGCATTATTATTTGGCCTTAACTGCCTTGATACACTCATTTCAATAAGATAAACTGAACCATCAACGGGCCGACAGAAAATAATCTTTGTTGAGGCAAGGAATGATTACATTTATCAAATGCTTTTTATTTATGGATATACATATGCAGGCACAACGTTTCTTGATGACTAAAACGTTGTGTAAGTGACCAATGATTAAGGTTGAACAGCTGAATTGCTGCTCGCTTTCTTGATTATTAGCTCTAGACTGATGTTGACTTAGAACACAAAGCTCTAAGAGGAACTCCTTTAACTTGGTGTTGATTAATGGATTTTGGCAGGAAAGACAATATGGATGTTATACTCCTATCCAATAAGGTAGAGTGTTAAAAAACAAGTATGAGTAATGCATTTGTGGTGGATTTCACCACCACACATTCTGAAATTACACTTGCCTATAGATGATGTGTCTATAGAACTGTTTATTGAAAGTAACAGATCTGATTGTGACTCATTTCTACAAGGCCATCAGAATGATTGCTTGGATGTAAAGATGGGGCAGCTTTATTTCTATCAAAAATGACTTAATTCTAGAATGTAAGAATGTAAAATGATCTGCAGGTCTTGGTAGTATCCTGACTTGGTCATTGTAACACCAGTGGTGCTTTTATACCTTATGGACCCAAAGGCTGTTCTTTCTTTGTGCACTCCGCCAGTGCAAGCAAAAGTAGTTTATTTTAGGAATGACTGTGTCTAACTGTGCATACTATCATCATCAGGTCTTTGTTATACTAATTGGATGGAACAGTTTCAACATGACGCACCTACTCTTTGAAGAAAGGTCAACTACATTAGTATCAGAGTGTTATAATAGTGTGTTAATTGAAAATGGGACTTTTCTGCCTTCCACTAACAGTGAATGGCCATGAGGTCATTACATTACAGTAAAGTGAGCAAACAGATAAGGCATTTGCAGTATCAGCAAGTTATTAAAGGCTACAGGAA
Organism: Hyperoplus lanceolatus; assembly: GCA_026929865.2. Lineage (NCBI taxonomy): Eukaryota > Metazoa > Chordata > Actinopteri > Uranoscopiformes > Ammodytidae > Hyperoplus > Hyperoplus lanceolatus. Next base: position 9,444,172 of record CM049413.1, on the reverse strand, counting down.
AGACATGCAGTACAGGTATTGCAAGATGGGGATAGATAAACAAAAGCACGCATCCAGCAGGGCATAGCCTGCATATCTGCATATCTACCTGTCAGACTGTCTTCTTCACTTTTCATGTTATTTCATTGGCACAGTTTAATTACAGACATCCTGCAGTGGTAAGCAGATAGTGCCACTGTATGAGGAAGTCTTGCTGTTTTTTTGTTTGTTTTTAAGAACGTTACTTTGACAACATTCTTCAGTTGTGGCTGGCAGGTGTGGCTGGCGTTATGCACTTGGTTTGTTTTTTTCTGTCTGTTTCCTAGTTTTTGCTTTTGTTTAAAGGTACCCTCAGGGTGTCTGGGTTTTCTCCGACATATCTTCCTGTCGAGTTATTTAAAGTCCTTACATAAAGTGTGTGTGTGTGTGTGTGTGTGTGTGTGTGTGTGTATGTGTGTGTGTGTCATGATACTGGAGGGGGTCACAATGGTAGAGATGGTGGGCACCGTAGACGTAATACCAGCCACTACTAGTTTTACAACTAACACCCTCCTGTGCATGGGGATCGAACCAGCGACCTCATGGTTACTGGTCAGCCACCTTTCATCTAGGCCATCCTTCCACCCCCTTTGCACTCTAAAGAAATGTGAAATAATTTCCAAAGATGTCACACCATGTGTGTTTCCTGGTCTGATGCGATTAGCCTGAAGATAGTCAAACAACGTGAATCCAAAGTGAACAACAGCCAAAACTAGGATTATGAAACACAATGATGATGTGACCAGTTTTTGATTTTCAAAAGATGCACCTTTATTTAATGTTTTACCTCTTACATATTTCAAACAAGTGCACAAGCATGAGGTTTACAAAAGGCAAAATGAAGGAGAAAAAGAGCTTATCAAAAACCAATCAGGCCTAGTGCTGTTTGTGTTTGGCAAGGTATTTTCACGCTTTAAGCTCACACTCAGACAGCAAGACAACAAGACTAGTATAAGTAACACATTATGCCCTGTTGCTTTGTGTGGTTGCTAAAGGTTTTTTCAACAGAAGTTTGAAAGGACTCCAGTGTCAGGTTCTCATACAGTAGAGCTTTGAACATGGAACAAACTATTTAACCAAGAAATACGTTTTCAACTAAATAAATTTAAGGTCCATTTTTGAAACTCAGAAATGTTGAAAAATTAATTAAATCCATGACAGTACTGAAAACTATAATTTAAAATAAGGTTTGATTTTCATATCGTTGGTTTGGCTTAAAGGCTTTGCCCCTCAGTTCCCAGTGTTGTTAGATGATCGATCGACAACACCCCAGTGGGCTCCGATGGAGGTGAGGCCTGAATGGATCCGTCCACTGATGAAGCGCAGCTCGGCCTTGGGGTTGGTGGGATACATGTTGAAGGAGGTGCCCACAGGCTGGCCCGCTGTCAACATGCGGCCCATGTTAGTAGTGAACACCAGTGAATAAATGTAGTGGTTATGCTTTCCAGAAATCCCGGTGATGGCTTCATCGTCAAACAACTCAACCTCTATGGGCAAGCCACTTTTGAATCCGGCAACAGCGGACCAGATGACGCCGTAGCGAAACTGGATGCTGAATAAAGGTGATAAGACAATATGTCATGGGGTCATCATTCTAGTTTAATTCATAAGAGACAGGAAAACTGCAGGTGTAAAGCCAAATAAGAGTGATCATGATTCAAATGCTCAAAGAAAGTTTCCAAACAGCATATTTTACACGTTACATTTGACATGTAAACGTTAGACTTAAAAAAAAATTATTTAAAAAAAAAAAAAAAGTTATACATCCGTGACACATTTTTGTTTTCAGAGTAGAAGGAAAATGGCAAGGAAAGGGACATGTGAACACGTTGTGCATAAAGTCACTGCATACTTTTTATGTTTTCTATTAATACAAGACTGTGATCTTTTCCTGACCATAACCAACTGCAAAAAAAAATAATACTTGGAGTTGCAACTTAGTTTGAATTTGAGATAAACTTCTGGGATTTAGGTTTACATGAAGAACCCTATTAAGCCAGATGAAATATATTTGATATTCACCCATAGATGCGGTTGTTGTTGAGCTCCCACATTCTGACAGCCGTGATTCTGCCTTCTCCTTGGATACTGTAAGCGGTGCCACTGCCTGACCCCACTGCCGGTGAGTAGGAGTACTCAGGCTGGTCTGCAAAGACAAGAGGCAAGAGCAAACTTAAGTCAACAATGCCAGTATGTGAACAGGCTGAGAGCGAATTTTTTATTTCCAATTTTTTTGTATGGTATCTATTCAATTTTCTGGTAAAAAAAAAATCTCATTCAAAATGATAACACTTCAAAATAATTCATTATTAGCTACAGTGTTTGCAGTGTGCCAATGCAGCTGCAAACACATATGGGCATCCAACAAATATATTGCCTTTAAATGGAACTATTTTAAATATGTGTATGTGTTTTTCTATATGCACATTATATCTAAATGTTACTTGCACTAATAAATGTTACTTGCACACTTACCATAAGCCAAGACAGAGGCTGCGAGTAGTGAGATAAGGACCAGGTAGTGCATTCTGTAAAATGAATTGTCCAAAATTATTTTTTGTTTATCTACCAACAATGATTTAGTTAGTTAGTTATTACAGACAGTGTGAATTTTGAGAAATAACCAAATAGAAGTCTTACCTGACTTTTATTTTATTTCTTGCACTGCGATGAAGAGATATCTACAAACAATGAAAAATAATAATTTAGTTTGTAATTTTTTTCCATGTATTTAAGATTATAATTGAATCAAAAAAAGTATCTGAAAAATGATAGCAATGAATGGCAGAGAAGCCAAAAGAAGCACATACTCACATATCAAATATCAAAGCATGAGATGATCCGTCTGTGTGTGCCACTTCACCTCTTTTCAACCCTCTATTTGTACTTGGGCATCAGCAAGTGTTATATCAGCAAACCATGGTTCATTCATGAGCACATTTTTAATGGCCATGCCTACACGTAACTGTGTCTGTTGGTTGAGATGGGATCAAGGAAATAAGTGATGACCTGATATGGATCTTGGACTGGTATGTGACAGCTGGCATCATAGTGCTCTTGATTTTTCAGAGAAGGCTGTGATAAGATCAGGTGTGACAACATCTGTCAAACAGAAGTCTAGCATGTTCTACAGGAAAACTTCTTGAAATGAGTTACTTTTTATTTCCTTGTTGAGTTCAAGCACGCATGGGAGGGTTTGCACCTACACTCCTGCAGTACTCATTTGGAGCACTGCTGAATTACATTCCAGAAAACCTTTTGTTTCCTTGCGAGAATCAGTTGTAAATGTAGTGGTTATTTTGCACCATTTCATAACAAAAGCCCTCTACTTATATCATTGTGCATGGCAACAAAGCATCTTATAATATTTTGCAGCCATTATCCACTGCTAAGCAATCATGCGTTTTAGTTGCACTAACAGAAAATATATTTTTTTGAACAAAAAACAAATATAAAAAACAAGACAAGATCTTGCAGCAAAATTATGAAAATAATTCTTATCGCCACAGTACCAGTTCAGCTGCCTTCTGACCTTTTATCAAGATGTGACGCGATTGACTGGCAACTCCGCTTCACAGGGATGATGTACATACCTCTACCTCTGCGCTCATGTTTTGTAAGGGTTTTTCATAGAAACCAGCACGTCAGGGGGAAATTCTTAAAACATATTTTTTTAGTCATAATCAAGTGAGACATACGAGTGCACAGACTTCCATGTGTTTTACTGTAAGTTTAGGATGAGAAAAAATAACTTTGAGATATTTATAGTTCTATTCAAGTTTATTTGTATTGTTCAAAATGTCAGACTGCTTTTAACACTGCCACATGCATTTATAACTAGGAGAAAAAAAGGAAAAAGTGTTTTATAGTATTGTATTAATGTTTAAAGCAACTTTTATTATATATATGTTGGCAATATGAAAACATAAATTACCACCATAACATGTGGCTCCCCTCGGTCTCATACATAGCTTTTCAGTGAGTTTCAATGCCTTGCTTCAGCTGTCTGGCTCATGACTTTACTTACAGCATTATTTTTGGGCACAACGGGCAGCTATTTTCAGTGACAAAGCCTCAAAAACCCCTGTACGCTACCTGTTGTTATACAGCCAACGGCGATCCGTAAAAAGTAACTGAGTCACTCTGTTCTGAATCTACCAAACCCATGAACTCTACTAAAACACTGGTAAAGAAACCCAATCTGTGTGTGAAATACTGTGCTACAGTATTCTGCAAAGCTGCTGGTTGTATCATTAAACTTAGGAAACCATTAATATTAGCCATAATGACCAATTTGCAAGCAACTCTGATCAGAAACTCATGCTGCTCAAAGCTAGAATCTCTTTGATCTTTATCTCTGCAGCAGAATAACAAAGTTAAAGTTTTGAAGGAGATTTCTCAAAAGACATGCATGACAGTGACAACTCAGACGTCCACAACATCCACAACACTAACGGACATTTAGTGTTCAATTATCTCCAAAATTAGTTAAAAAATATATTCTTTGAATAATCCACACGGATTGAAGTATTGTACTCTGTATATTCCTTTGAAATTGCACCGCAGATGTCCACTGAAAAGACCCAGGTCAAATTTAATTTTAAGGCCCTGCTTGATAACGACTGAGGTTTCTTCTTTCTTCACAGGTTCCGTTGAGCCAGCCAAATAGCTAGCTAGCCGTAAAAGGATTTCCAATGCCTCTTTGACCCAACATCAAAGCAGCAGAGTAATGATAACTCCATCATCCTGGCCCTGCCACAGCATCTCCCCTTCAAACGCCACCTTCCCATGTTTCCTGGCTCTCATCAGAATCCCCACCACCTTATCAGAGATTCGAACATATCTGTCGAACAGCTGTCCAAAGGTGACGCGGGTCTTTCCGTCTGGGTCCCGGTCGGCCATAGTCCTGATCACGTAACACATGTCGCTTATCTCACCGTGGATGTGTTTCTCGGCGCGCTTGGCCCTCTCCGCCGTTTGGGTACCCTCCTTGGGGCGTCCGTAACCCTCTTGGCCCTTGTGGAGGCGCAGTGACATGGAGTAATCATAGTCAAAATATTCACTGAAGGGGTTGAGTTTCTGGGTAACGGTATGCTCTGAGGCCCAGTTCTGCCAGCGGCTCTTGAGGTTTCCCACAGCACTGTATTTCTTGGAGAGGGCATTGATCTTGCTGGCATCCTCAACTTCCTTTTTGTACCTGCGAGGGATGTAACATTATATTACTTTTTAAATTACATTTACACGTAAACTTCAATAAAAATGGCATACTATCAAAGTTTGGCTTTTAGGAATGCAAGGAGAGTTCCACGCACATTTGCCTCTTAACAGTTATTAATTCCAACAAGTTTGTAGAATTTTATTTTATATTGGCAATGTTCATCCGTAAGCTGATGGGACAATGTGGCCTTGGGTTTTCTATCACCACTGCTGTACGACCATCCTCAATTGTTGTAATTGTTAAGCCTGTTAATTGTTTCATATGTTCTCATTCTACTTAGATATTAAAGGCAAGATAAGCTTGAAAATATTTATTATTATTATTTTTTTTTTCAAAGTTGTCATGGAAAAAGCCCTGGACCTTTATAGAAACGGCTACATCCTGGAACATCTTAATCCGTGACCTTATTATGCACAAGTGGGTGCATTTTCAAAGCTCAAGCTGCCTTTCTGTCCACAATCAATTAACATATTTCCTCGACAGTCAAACGTCTCAACTTAATATCCTGTTTCAAAGGGGAACATTTCATTGGGCAAGTAATGACATTGTTTCACTTGACGTAATGCTGTATCTTTTGTTCCCGCAACACCTTTGTTCAAAAAGAAACACTTCTCTTTCCTGGAATGAAAAATAAAAAACACCCTGATCATACTCACGTCGAGACTATGGATCTTTTAATCTTCACTTCCGACTCAGAGTCTTTTTCATTGTCTTCTTTCACAGAGCTTGTGCTGTGTGTTTGAGCATCCTCTATGTCCAATATGTCCTTCTCTGCCTTAGGTTGTCCACTGTCTTCTATACCACCATCACCACCACCATTGGTTTTAACCTCACTTGATTCTTCTCCCTCTTTTCTAAGCTTCTGATCTTCCTCTGCCTGCTTCCAGGTTTCTGTGAGAGATGAAACCATGTTGGAGCATTTTCTGCGCAGTGTAGGCGACATTTTATTCTCCAGGAGCCTGTCAATCTCCTCATCTGATGGTAGACACTCCTTCTTGATCTTCTCGGTCAGGAGCCCTATTACAACACTTTTCTCCCCAACCCCGCTGGTCACCATCTCCACCCCTTGCCTGACCTTGATGCATGATTCAACCGGTGGCTCAGCTGAGCTCTTAACCGCCTCAGTCTTGGATGCATCTTGGGTGTCCTTGTGGGGCGTTGGGTTCTCTAGAGCTTCTCCAGAACCGATGACATGATTTGGAGGAGCTTCAGTTGGAGGTTTCTTTGGGACCCATGTCTTTCTGGGTTCCTTGGCTGGTCCTCCAGGAAAAGATGGAGCCCAGCCACTGGGTTCACTGGCTTGCTTCTTCTCGTTCTCCTGAATCAATTGCTGCCAGCCACTTGTCAGGCCACACACCATACTAATAGTGCGGAGCTTCTTGATGTTCTTGTTGGTGGATGGTTTCCGGCGTTGGGACTCTTGACCGGCCTGTTTGTCAGACATGATTTTGCATAGAAATGCGTCGATTTAAGGCACTTTAATCCCACTTACCTATTTATTCTTTCTCTGCTCACATCTTTGTTTCCTCTAACTTTTCTCCCTCTGCTGGGTCCTGCCCTCACCCTTGCTACCACTGCTCTTAAATGGGGAGAGCACACCCTAACATGACGGTGGAAAGTATTCAAGTCATCCCAGGCTACCGACCTGATCGTCTTTCCCTGACCCGAGTCAACTCTGCAGACTCATGTTTCATCACAGACTGTATAACCAGTAACTAGACGTAAACTGCCAATAGAACAGGGGGTGTAAAGCTTGATCAGAAACAAACAAATGCTTGATATGGTAATCAAAACGTATCTTATTATCTGCCTTCCTTGAACAGATTCAGGAGAAAAAAAAAACATAACGTTAAATGCAAATATACTGTACATGTTCTTTGTAAATGAATGGAATTGTGATTGAGATTATAAACAGTACCCACACACATGTAGACTCATCTGGAGATATACACTGAAGGATAAAGAACAGATATTGTGTCCACTAAGGCTACTCGGTCATCTCTTACAATTGTCTTGGAAGTTTTGAGATACTGTGTTTAAAGTGTGACTATGTAAAAAGAAACAACACATCCAACCTCTTACCAATGGTTACCAATAAAATGGGCCCTTTTTCATTACTGTTTTTTTTTTGTCTGGTATAACATGTTGGGTATAACCACATGCCTATGGTGGCAAAATGTGTGTTAGCTAATGTTAGCAAACTTCAGATACATGAGTAATTTAATGACATTAGTGAATCTAACAAGTTGGCTGACTTTACGACTCCGCCCTACTTGTTTTTGAATGTGAAGATTTTAGCATTTACATTTTTGCATAACATGAACCAGTTGTGACTTTTGACCGATTTATTTATATGTGTTCGGTTACTGTATGGTAGCTACCTACAATTGGTACAATTGTGTATGAATGCATCATATTTGATAAGTAATAAGTTGATTATTTTCTTGTGTAAGATGTTAACCTAAAAAGTTACTACTTAATCAAGTTCATAGTATAATAAAGTACACTATTCAGAATCTGCTGCTGTCAGCATTTTCACTGTCATGTCTCTCTTCTAAAGAAATGTTCTTGTACAGAAAGAGTTAAAGAGGCAGTCAAGGGTGAGAAAAGAATCAGGAAGCGTCTGATGCATGTGACACCTGGAGGAGACAAGGATCCCCTGCTTACGTGTGAAAGGATTTCAGTCTTGCAGTGAAGCTGGTCGTAAAATCATAATTTACTCTCTCACAGAGCAGAGAGCAGAACGCATCCTGACAATCTTAGCACTATTAACATCAAGACTCTGCAGCTTTGAAGAGCTGAGCCTTGACTGAGGTGTTTAGTGCAGTTTTTAAGAGCTTGTATTTGTATGTGTGTTGGTTTTTCACCTTAGTGTTTGCAGAGCAGGGGTTATTTATAGGACTTGGCACACACACATGCACTCAGACAGCTGTTGGCAGTTTGTCATGGAGAGTGGATGTGACGTGTTGAGCATCAGCTTCTCCAACCAAGTCAGTGTGTATAAATGTTCCAGTCTGAATGGAGGGTTATTGCTCCTCCCCAAGGAGAAACATGGTCATTACGGTTTTTAAGGATTAAATGACTTCAATATATTATAAAACATGGATGGAACTGATTTTTGCAACTGATGAGGTTCAGTGTATTTTAATGAAAGTATTTTATTCAAAGGCAACGGCTTCAGTGAAGTACATTTTTTTTGTAACATCTACTTCGTTAAGGTTTTAGATATGAAAATAACACCAACAGTCACAAGGTTAAGGTTCATCCGTCACATCCAAGACAACATCCTTTCCAAGTCTCTTCATTTTGTGAAGGCCCAGCTGCAGATTTTTCCCTTAATTTTGCCTATACTACAAGCATAGCAGACTATATAAACAGTAGATCTGCAGGGCCCTGGAACAGTATTGACAGAAAAGTAAGCAATACTTCTGTACCGCATCTTTTCTACAGACGATGGCAAAAGGGGGATAATTGGCCTCATAAAACAAGTTAGGGTAAAATGTAAGGGTGGCAGTCTACCAGTAGAGGCTGCTATTATATCACAGTTGAATCACTTTCGAACTCAGCAAGAACTCAACAGGCCTCTTCAGCTCAGTGGTTGCACTATATATATCACAGCTTGTTTTATTATATTGAAGATTTGATTCTATCTATATCAGCCTGTTTATTTTTTTCTGTCTTCAAAATTGCAACATGCAGAGTGAAAAACAGGGGGATGATGAGGCTAAAAAAAGGCATTTTCCTGATACACGGCCTAGAACCCAATAAGCACACAATATCAAAAAACCTAAAAAAATAAACAATTAACAATAAGTGCTTATAGAAATAATTATGTCCATTTTAACTGCCGATTTATATGGGACATGTATTCATTCAACCTGTATTTATACTTGAGACATCGTTGAGGGGGTGACCCTCATTTCAACGGACGTTGAGTCAAAGCAAGTCATTTCAAGGCAATCACGACAGCAATTGAACAACATTTTCTTAAAAAAAAAAATTCTGTCTCAGGAAATAAAAAGTAGTGTATGCTGCAGGTGGGAATTCAGTGCACTTCCTATGTTAATAAGGGCTTCTCCGGTGATGTTGGCCAAATAGACCGGGTGGTCGACCCCACTTAAGGCAGAGGAGGTCCAGATCTGGACAGAATGCACCTGTGTTTCCTAGTGCTAAGCAACATCTGCGTTGTTACCGCGTTTCTGTTTACCTTTCACTGCTTGTTCCGAGATTGTTTTATTTGGCCGCTCTTATTATTGCACATTAATTGTGCCGGAATGCGTCTGTGAGGACCTCTCGATCTGTGTCTCTGACCTCTCTGTGTCTGTGTGTTATGCAGATTTGTGTTACCATGCTCATAACTAGGGGTCTTGCACATAATTGGATTTTTGTTGTTGCAATGATCGGATCAACATCCCCCTTGTATCAGATGTTTATAACTATCAGCTTGATTGCTGCGGCAGTAGCTTGAATCTGGTTAATTAATTAATTTCATTTTATTAGGATAACCCCTTGAGATGAAACCATCTCGTTTTCAAGAGGGTCCTTATTTATTTGCAGGAGCAGCTTTATGACTATAAGAAACAGCTGTAACAAGGAGTCAGAGGAAGTTTTTTTTCTCTCATCTGTGGAGTTTGATGGGTTTTTTAATGTCTTCTTCATTTCCAGACTGACCAACAATAACATCTGGCAACACACATTATAGCTACCGTAAAACCATACACTGAACTACATTGGATTCAACAGAAGAAGAGGCTTTTTTTCTTTCCACAATGTTGACCGGAACTATGAAGCGAGCCACGCAAATCTGTCTTGGCCCAGGAAAAGTAAACCACAATGCAATCCACTAATACTTCCTTCCGAAAGAGGGCTTCATGTTGTTGTTGTTGGGCTGTGCCGCAAGGCCCTTGATAAATAAAGGACGGGAGAGACAGTAAATTAAAGGGAGCTCAATACAGGGGTCAGCGAGGGCCGGCCTAGAAGGAGGCTGAGAGGAAGCATGGTCCCCTGCAGAGTGACCGACAGGATGACAGAGAGCTCTGCTGGGGCCAGACACACTCATTAGAGACTCTGGGAGGAACTAAAGGTCCCTGCTTTAGGATTTATGAAGACAGGTTTCATGACAGTGTTATACAGGATGAAGAGGATGGAGGCAGACGAGGAAGGGGATATGATAAAAGATAAAACAGCAGCTCTTTGGAGTGGCAAGTGTTTACAGTTGTCGAGGGTTTACACGGCACTGTTTTATGTTAGAGATGCGTCACTGGTGAATGCTAATCGCTCTAAAGAGGCTGTACATATAGGCACCACAGTGCTTAGAGCTACATGGTAGCATCAATGTGCCATGAGGGCAATAACAATGCTTGTGTGCTGAACGTTAGCAGATCTGTCATAGCGTGCTGCCTGTGCCAGCCTTAGCACATCAGCTTGCTTGGCTAAAATGTAACTTATGGCCTGGCAAATGTTCAGTTTGAATCTTACATCTTTAAAATCTGGGCTCTGTTCATGTAAAGGAAAGCCAAATCTGAATACTACCTTGAATTAATCTCAAACTGCTACTCTAACCCTGCACTATTTTGGAAAGCTGTGAACTATAATAAAAACAATTCTAGCACAGTTCCCACTCAGATCAAATTAAATGGTCACACTCTCAATGATCAAAAAGAGATTGGCTTAGCTTTTAATAAACATTTTGTAGCTGCTGGTCAACTCTTTCAGAATGGAGGATATAGGCCTTCTACCACCAGTAGTAACGTACCGCCTGTCTCTCAAACTCCTCTTTTCAGCCTTGATCTTCTTCCCACAAGTGTTGTTGTAGATGCACTCCTCGCCATCAACCCCAAGAAACGGTAAATGGTAAATGGACTTGTATAGCGCTATATCTCCGTTTATCACAGACTCAAAGCGCTTTACATTGCTTTTTGTACACATTCACCCAGTCACACACACATTCATACACCGATAGCAGCAGCTACCACGCAGGGTAGGCTTAGCACTAGGGTGCTAAGCTAACTAAGCTAACTATCGGGGGCAATTCGGGGTTCAGTGTCTTGCCCAGGGACACTTCGACATGTGGCGGGGAGACGGGGGATCGAACCTCCGACCCAGCACACCAGAGGCCAACTTCCTACCCACTTCGCCACTGCCGAAGTATGAAGTACATGGGAGAGGACAATTTGGACCCCTTTTCAATCAAACTCTCTACACATATAATATCAAAACAAATTACCCATATTTTTAATCTTTCCATCTCCTCTGGAATAGCTAAAATTTGGAAAAAAGCTCATGTAATTCCTTTACATAAAGGTGGTGACAAGAATAATCTTAATAACTACAGGCCAATTTCCAAACTCCCATGCCTCGCAAAAATTCTAGAATCACTTATTAATAATCAGTTAAAAACATTTCTAACTAGTGCTTCCATTTTGAGCCCATTCCAATCTGGTTTTAGGGCAGGCCACAGTACTGTCTCTGCTGTGACTTTGGTTGTAGACAACATTGTTACAGCATTAGACAAGAAAAAGCACTGTGCAGCACTTTTCATTGATCTTTCAAAGGCCTTTGATACTGTTGACCACCATTTGCTTTTACAGAGGCTGCATGACATTGGCTTTGATCAGTCTGCATGTAGCTGGTTTAGGGACTATCTCTCTGATAGACAGCAGTCAGTTAAACTGGGAAGATACCAGTCTGAGTTTTTAACTGTTACAAATGGTGTCCCACAGGGCTCAATTTTAGGTCCAGTTCTTTTCACAATTTATATAAATAACATTGTTTCATCGCTAAAAAACTGTCACGCCCATCTATACGCTGACGACACAGTACTGTATTGCATTTCCGATTCGGTGCACCAATCTATTCAGAACCTACAAAGCTCTTTTAACACCCTGCAGGACTGTCTAGTGGACCTCAGACTTGTTCTTAATACAGACAAAACCAAATATATGTGTTTCTCCAGAGCAAAAACTACACATTTTAATGATTTTAATATGTTTACAAAGAATGGATTTTTAATTGAAAGAGTCACAGAGTATAAATATCTCGGCATCTGGTTAGATGATAAACTCACTTTTCATTTTCATATAAATAATCTTGTTTGTCGACTACGACAAAAAAATTGGCTATTTTTATAGGAATAAAACCACCTTCCCTTTATTTAGTAGGAAAAGGATTATTGAGGCAGTTTTGATGTCTGTCCTTGATTACGGTGATGTGGTCTACCGGCATGCATCACATTCATGTCTTAAACTCCTAGACTCTGTTTTTCACTCTGCTTTAAGGTTCATCACAGGAGATGCTTATGATACACACCATTGTCTCTTATATGAAAAGGTTGGGTGGTCCTCCCTTAAAGAGAGACGTGATGCACATTGGCACATTTTTATTTACAAAGCCTTGACCGGGAAGCTTCCTCGTTATTTAACTGAAATGCTGCACATTTCAGATGGGCTTTATCAAACCCGCTCCACTGACATGCTTATGCTTTATGTCCCACAAGCCCGGTCTGAGCTGGGAAAGACAGCTTTTAGCTTCAGTGCCCCCGACTCCTGGAACAACTTACAGCAACAAATTAAACTAAATACATTCATATCCTTTGGCCAATTTAAACAGACTATCTTGGATCTGCCAAACTCTACTTGTAACTGTTTTAATTAGGCTATATTGTACTTTATTCCTTTTAATCGCTGCCACTCTTCACCACTTTGTAAATGTTTCAATTGTTTTTTTTATTTTTTTTCTCTTCTCTTCACTTGTTGTGTAATTGATGTATTTGCATTGAATATTTTGTATGTATTGTTGTTTTGAATTTGTTTTGACTCGACATCATTGAAAATGAGGGTCACCCCTCAATTGGTCTCTCGAGGATAAATAAAAGTTAAATGAAAAAAAAAAATGAAATGTATTTTAAGACAATTTTCCGGGCTAGTTAGCCCACAATTAGCATGCTACTTTTTAATTTAATGAAACTTGTGTTTATTTATTTTTTATTGTTTTGTGGTCACTTAATTATGTTATATATTTCGAGGTGTTATTCACAGTGATTCATTTTTTAAAAATTGGCATTTTCTTTAGACATGGTTTTGTTAGCAGAGAACCTATAAAAACATGGTGCTTTAAGTGTGATCGCGTCACTCAGCGATCACACTTCATTACTTCAGACCGATGCGGCCCGTGGAGCAATAATTGGCCACACACTTCTCACTTGTAATCATCAACTTCTATAATGTTACGAACACCAAGCTCTGACATCAAAAGTCCCAAAGATAGGACCAGTGCATTAATTCTTCTGCTGTTTCTTTACACAACGTATCATGGCATTCACATTGCTTTTCCCATGTATTTCTGCTATAGCTTTCCGGGGAATAGACAAATACAATAAAAACACTTCATTGTAGGAGTAAATGCTTTCTTGCCTAAACTTCCCAGGATGTCCTACGTGATTTAAAGTCTCTCTGGGATCCATATTTGCGGAGTTTGACCTCTAACGTCTGAAAGTGAAGTGAAATTTGCAGCTGATATTGTTAAAGCTCCTTTCATCCAACTAAAAAAAGGCCCTTCATGTTATTATCAGTTTGAATAGGTCCTGCCGGGGCCCGCAGCCTGTCTTTTGCTTCACACCCTCTGTGTACACCGAGTGTCATTCTTACTCCCATAGATCATCAATCATATCAAGCGCCTTCTCACTTTTTCTAGTTGAAGGAGTTCCTCACCTCAGCCCACGTTTTACATTTTTATTCCACTCAAATTCATTTTCCCAAAGGATCATGGGACATTTCTGCTCAGAACCGGCATTAGGCCAACAGAATCCCAAATCACTTTGTAATTACCAGCACCATAATGTTACTGCCTTTCTACCCTCAAAGTTGGACAGAATATTTATTAGTTAGTGATAACCAATGGCAACCATTCTCATTATAAAAGACACAGAGACAAAACATTAAAGTAGGCTTTTAGTGCTCTTGCGATCAGATAACTCGCGCTGCAGATTTGAATCATTTATAGCTGAAAAACTGTAGATACAATGCCCTACACGTACAAATGAAAACAGTGATTGAATCTTAATATTTCTAGAGAGACCACACAGCTGGTGAGGGATTGTATTGCAGTTACAAAAGAGAATGACCAGCAGAGATTTCTTCATGCTGGTCCTAGTGATTTATCGTGCAACATGATAACATTTAATACCCAGTCATTCATTTAAACGCAAGCAAAGTGATGTCACTGGCATAGAAACGCCAGAACTTCAGGTTTTTTTATTCTCCTCGGCCATGAAGCGAGCTAAACACACTCCATATGAAAGTAGAAACAGTGAAAGACGGTATAGGAGAAACACAAAAAGTTCAAAGCAGAAAAAGATAAAAGACCATAAAAAAGAAAACACAGTAACAACAGGATTTAAATTAGCAGGCTATAGACGTATGCTGCATTAATGGTAGGATAGAATGAATAATCATACTTTCATGTTTCACCCTTTCATTTTTATTTTTTTAACCCATTTTCCTCTTTCCTGTATATCTCAACAATAAAAAGAGTATTGCATAATACATTTATTCCATGAGTCATGTTGTCTGTAACTTCTCTGCTCAGCTCGAGTCCCAAAATTTCAACTATGACCAACATTTTTTTTGTTCTGGACGAAATCTGTTTCTACTGATATTAATAATTAGGCTACTAATAACAAATTCAAAAGGCCTTTTTCTGATTCTAATATCTGATTTAAAATGATGGAGCGAGTCTCTATTTTCACTTGCACTTCCTTTCTCTCTCTGTATTCTCAACGTTTTTATTCCTCTCCATGTGAGCAGATGGTCTCTTCAGGGAATTTGTTGGCCTCCGAGTGTTCATACTGCGGGTACTGTACTCTTTCATATCTGATTTGGTCACGGTCCAACATTGTGCATCTGCATGAGAGTTCCATCACCTCACCGACCTTCAAGCTCTTCCTCATTTAACAGGCAAAGGATCCGTTTTCAGCAAAGAAAGCTGGCCGTGGATGTGAGGAATTTGGTGGTTGTGGTGTGTGTGCGTGTGTGTGTGTGTGTGTGTGTGTGTGTGTGTGTGTGTGTGTGTGTGTGTGTGTGTGTGTGTGTGTGTGTGCACGTACACCACTTTGCTTGACATCCAGAACATCCGCTGGAGACAAAACTTCCCCCCCCATCGTTTAGAAGTGGTTCTCCTAGGTCCCTTCTGTCCTCACACCAACAAAGGACATGGCTTAAGACCCACATAGGTGTTTGCCAGCTTTGCGTGGACCCTCTTCACACTCCAGCGCTTCAGCCTCTCTATAGAAACACATTCCGGTGAGGGTGTCGGGTCAGTGCAGGCGCTGAAGGACGTGCGGTGCTTTGCAGGCACGCAGTAATTTGTTTAACCTCTGATTAGACCAAGGAATGTCAACTATGGAAGAGATACTACAGGTCCCGACAGCATCGTTTGACACTCGTACAATCTGTCATTTGCCACTATAGCAAAGCAAAGCAAAGCCAGTCACCATGGGCAGAAGAGAGGGAGTTTCACTGTTTGCACCATCTGGTTGGGTTTCTAAATAGGGCGGAAGAATAAAGCATGTCCTTTTTTATCTATGGGATTTATCTTGTGGCTTTCTGTGCAATAACCCTTGCTTTGTGTGGCACACAGTACAGTATAGCATTTGTATCTGATGATTTAAGCTGATGTTGGAGATATTATCAGGAGAGGAAGCTTTTTAAACTGAAAGCATGTTAAAGATAGTCGTAATGACGTGCCAAACTTTGGGAACCCCGGCTTTAAAACCTTTGACTATCGTCACATCATTTTGGCCCAAAAAGTGCAGCCTTAAACGCAGATTGAAGACATTAGTGCATCACATGCTCCTTTATTTACTCTGATAACACAACACTGACCACATGTTACAAAAAAGATGTTTAAATAAATCTGCAAATCTGGAATTGAATGAGGTAAAAAAAAGCAGAGTTATCAAAGGCACATTTCTCCAGGGTCATTATCCTTACCATGTCGTATGCTCAACTTCAAAACACCATTGTACGATGTGGCGGGCAAAGCTGCTTTCACATACACACACATTAAATTATACTATTTTAGTATGCTAATAAACATGTCAATTGCAGTTTTAAAAGTTCCAGATACGCTTTATCTTCTCGCCACATTGCAGCTCCAGTAAATACTCCACAGTAGATTCTGTTGTTTTAAGCTGGAAGTTGGGAAACATGGACAACTTGCCAGAATTATTAATTTCATGCTTCGTGTCCAACCGCAGATCCTTTTTCTTTTTCTTCCAAAGCTGCATTGTGAAAATAGAAAACTGTCTGGATTCTGGGCCTGTGTCATGTTGATGGCTGTGAAAAGTATTCCGGATGAAACTTGTATTCTAATTCTGCTGTTACCTTTTTTCTAAAAGGTATCAAGAAACAGATGGGACGGGTCTCGAGGGTGGTTTCACAATATCCTCTACGGGTAGAAATAAGATCCAGTCATATGCACTTGAATCTTATTCTTTGTGAGTTTTGTACATGTGGGACACCAGCTTAATATAAGCATTTCCTTTTTGTGAATATGGAAGGATAATGGAAGGACATTACACTCAGAGGAATATAGTATACTGTCTCTGTGTAATGTTGAAAACGCACACTACTTGTTGTGTATGCAAAAGTGCTTTTTTCTTCCCCCAATGCACACAAATCTATAAGTGTTATTCATGACTAATTGCATATGATTTAATGTCCCTGTTTTTATATTCATCAGTGGTAAGGGGATCCCTTGCAATCTGAACTTTGGCAGGTATTGGCAGCCAGCCAATGACAAAAGGCAAATGAATCTCAGGCCAGAATCTAATCCAATAATAACCTCACATGTTGAACTCTAAAAATAATCACACTCTCTCAAGACGGCTAGTGTGCGCCAGCGAGTACTGCAAGTGACCTTAGTAACTATTACCAATCTCTTTCCACATCAAGGTCACCTAAAAACAGAACGGGTGTTTTATACATAACACAGTTAGAAAATCAGTACACACTGTACAGTACAAAAGACAAGTTCATCTCCCTTTGGATATTGTATACAGTTGGGATATCAAAAATAATACTAAAAACACATTTATATAATACAGTCGTAATATTTATGGGCTGTGTTCTGTGAGCAACATTAGAATAAAAAAAAATAAGAATCTCTCATTCGTCTCCTTAAAGCGTTCCAGATAAGTTCTGTCTTGCAGTCTATGAGTCAGTGCTCTCCGATAGCTGCTTTCTATTTAGAAGAGTTCAAGTCCTCCATATTACTATTACGACTAAAAGTCCTCAGGAAAGTGGAAAAAAGTTGTGGTTCTGAAGCCATGCCGGAATTTTACATTCAGGATGAACTCATAGCGCACTCATAACGTGCACAAACACGAGGTGTGAGATAATGCACCTGAACGCGAAGGGGAGGTCAAGTTTGTGAATCTGCATGTGAACAGAAATCAGTTCAGACGAATCATGTCTCGCTCTGTCTCCCTCCCCGACAGTGACTATTGTTCAGTTAGTCGAGGGAGAAGGTTACGAGCTAACTGAAGAGACAGCAGTCACTCTGGGGAAGAACAAGGCTGAATAAAAGATTTGTTGGACGACTCCCATTAAAAGATGCATTGGATGACTCCCATGGCCAGCTAAATGAGATGAGACAAGAGGATAAAAAAGGGGAAAGGGGGTCCCTCTAATGTCTTACGTAGCCGTTTGGAAGTTTTTAAAAAGTTTGCAAGTTCATAAGACTAGGAGAAGTCCAGGGGGCGGATCAACATGACGGTGGCTCTTAGCGAGTAGCTGGGGCCCTTGAAGTAGTGCCACTTGATACCGTTCAACTTCCCTATGTGCTGTCCTTGGGTGAAGTACATGCCGTTAAGGTTGGACGGGCCACAGGCATCGAACCACCAACCTGAGCAGAGAATAAGAACAAGGAAATGTAAATTAGAATTGTGTATACAGATAAGTGCAGTATGACACCTGCAGTTCTTTAGTAAGTCACAGAGTAATATAACTAATATGCCCTTTAAAGACGTATACGTACTGATAAAGTCACCTCAACCATACATTTGGCCCCAGTAGAGGTTGAAACTTTCCCATAGCCTCTCTCCTGCAGGGCCATGGCAATGGTTCAGACACCATTTCACCGCTATCTGCTCAATGTGTCACTGTCACTGGGTTCACTGGCATGCCAGTACCTGTTGCTGAACACTTTCACCTCCTTCTATTTAAAGCAAAGGGTGCATGTGCAAGAGCTCCAGCAGGACATCGGAGTAGAGAAAGGCATAGGAAAATTGTATTCTTCTCCCAAGGTGACACATTTCATAATTTCCCAGTTTTTAGGGAAAGGGTGGATGTGCCCTGGCTTAAGGAGATAGCTATGATATGATTGAATCCACATATTTCTTGCTCCATGTCTTTTTTTTAAGAATGGATTTTAAACTTACTGTTTAGCACCGTGATACTTAGTCAAGTGTTTCTACCTTGTGTCATCGAAGACAGCAGCATTAAATGTACAAGCAGAATAAATCAGAAGTGTGGAGACGCAGCCTCCTCTTATTACCGAGACTGTGAAACATCCTGTCCATAAATATCCACCATGCAATTTGTTAAGACAGCAGGCCGTGTCCCTTCACTTTATCCAATCTTTCAGAAACTTTATTTCTATGTAATCTTCTTTTAAATTGTATTCCTTTAATTCTAACCAGTTTTATCGATTTTTAATGCTTGTCCCCTTTTGAAATATAACATTTTAAGCAAAATACTTTCAGATGAATTTCATGTATGATAACTACATATAACTTTAATGTTCTTATCTGTATTGTTGTTATTATTGGTATTATATTTCAGATGCTTGAGATTTATCGAACCATATCATCTACTCCATCATAGTAATGTGTCAAGTCTTACATAGTAAACACTGATACAGTCAGATATAGAACATATGCAAGGCATGGCATGTGTCAGTCACACTGGGGCAAATGGTAAGCCCTTCTTTCCCGTCAGACCTGGATACCGCTGCGGCCTACAGTATGACATTTCCCAAGACCTGCCTGTAATCAGGAGCAGCTTTCTGCCCTTGTTGCTGGCCCGGATCACACATATATATTTCACATTGATTGCTGCGCCATCATAAGATATATACACAACATAGCATGGCATCTGACCTCCTTACATTTCCACAACTGCATATAGTTTCAGGATGCTGGCATCAGCGGGAAATTGAATATAAAATTCCACTTGCTCCGCTCTAATGACTTACAAGAAGCTCAATGGAGGGCGCCCGCAAAATGGGGTAGCTCTTTCAGGGTACGCACTGCACCTAACATCTTCAAAGTTTTTGTGAAAGGTTAAATATGTTACAGTTAATATTTCAGATTGAATGTTTATGAGTAATCTGAGTTGGTGGAAAGTTAAACGAAGCTAAAATTAAAGTGAATGTTGGACTTTCTCCATTGTCAAATCATCTTCAAAAGTAATTATATGTCAATGTTCTGGTACCAGCTTGTTTCTGCTGCCCCTGTGTGGCCAAAAAAACATGAATGCAGCTTAATGTGAGTTATCTTATTATTACAAAATCACACTACTCAGTGTGGAGGTAGTATAGCTGGTTGCAATGTCCTGCAGCTGATACTATGCTGCGATAGGGTTTGGTTAATAGTGTGTCACACAGTGTGTATATTGTGCAACCTGCTGTTTTATTTCATTGAGAGACACCAAAGCAGAACACAGCGAAGGTGTCAAACTTGCCATCCCTCACTTGCTGATAAACCGCAGACCCCCCAACCGCCATAACACACATAAACATTTAGTGTGCACGGCAGCTATCTTTTGGGATTTATGATCAGTATACTCTCTATTTCTACGCCAGAGGTTTTTACTGACTTGTTAAACAGTGGGGATGTCTTCCTTTGAGAGAGAAAAAGAAGTCTCAGCAGCTAGTGCAATTTGTTCTCAGGATAGAGGAATCCCCCTACCTCTCACTGTCAGTTCTTTATACCTGCTGGGTAAATATATATATTACGGTATGTGTGTGTGTGTGTGTGTCTTCGCATAATATCATCCTACGCACTCTTAACATTGCATGCTGCAGTTGCTCTCATAAATGTGGCAGAGAAGTATTTTCCTCTTGTATTTTCCAGACACTTAGATCACTTGATGTCAGCCGTGCCCCCCGTAATGCACGGAATAAATCAAGTGATATACTATACATTCTATAGCTAGCGCAGTGCAGGGTTCGGACTAGCTTTGACGTAGGCTACATGCTGTCGTGCTTCTCTCCTTTGTGCCTGGCCATATAGGCTGGCTATGAATCAGTCAGAGTAGGGGTGTTGATCAGCGATCGCATGCCAGTTCCCTTTAACACACTGCATTCTCTATGACCTAAGAGGTAACGCTGATCTAAAATCTGCGCTTATAAATGCTTGATTAGCACCAGGTCAGGACTCCAAAGCAATAGAGCTGCCATGAGGTGATAGAAAGGGTCACTGGGCTCCACTTACACAGCAGGAGAAGCAGGGTTGTTTTAAATCTCTCTGACACTTGGTGCCGCGCCCAGGGATTTCTATAATGTGCTCGTTCCTAAATACATTGCAACTAGGAGGGTATGCAGGATATGGCCTAATAAGGTGCAGATAGATGTATAAGTGACAGGGCAAAGAACATTGTTGGGTTGGCCATGATGGTTGGAATATGGAATGGTTATATCATGCAATTTTTTTCTTATAAAAGCAATTTTATGGTATTGTCTCACTTGTGCAATGTAGACAGAAATGCTTTAAATTTCATTCCGGTTTATTATATCTCGGGCCTTTTATTGTTTCTGAGAACAAGAAGACATTGCTTAAAAGACATGATGGGGATAGGAACACGATAACGTAAAGCAATTACGTTTATTTGGAAAATAAGCCTATGTTCAGCCTAAAAGCAATAATAAAATGACTAAACTTGACCTTACCAGCATCATAAGGTAAACAGACAGAGTTAGCGTCTAGCTGGTGAACATAGCGGGAGCATTTAGCAGCTAAAATGCCACATATTTCCCTCAGGAGTGGGAGGAAACAAAAAAGTTGAATAATATTGGACTTACAGTACATGTTTCAAGTGTTCAAAGACACTACTCAAAATGATTGCTACTGCTTCTCTGTATCTGCTTACTGTGTAAACAGTTTGTTAACACGTTTGCACAATTTATATGGTTAAAAAAATGAAAACAGCTTTAGACAGTCATACATATCCTCTTTACAGTTGAATGGCCAACATCCTGGTTCTACTTTGATCTACTTTACATCCTTAAACCGTTCTCAATGAGGGATTATGGGATACATTTTAGCTTTACTTGCAAGTGGTATAGATCATTTGGCTTAACTGTTGACTTAACTGTCTGCTCGCTCGTGTTGCTTGCGCTGTTGCAGTTACTCGGGTGAGCACAGTTTTGTCACAGCCGATAGAAACTAAAGTCAAAACTACAGAACTAATACTCAATGGTGTAATGGTGTTACGGGTCTCCTGCACTTACCCCCGGTTAGCATGAGGGCACACTTGCACATGCAGTTGTCATTGTCCATGTCCTTGGTGCTGAAGTCTGCGCCGTTAATGACTAGACTGCTCTGTCTGCCCGCAGTCCCACTGTGGCTTTTCAGGAACAGCCTGAAAGACATAAGGAGGAGGAGAAGGAGAAGGAGGGAGTCAGGACATGGAAACACATCAGGCAGAGGAGTAAACTGGACTGAGCAATAAAGACAGCAAGAAGACATAACATGCTGCAAAAAGAAACGTCTCGTGGGAGATATTTTTTTTCTCCTGATTTAGTACATATAGAACACCTGGAACAACATGAACAGTGTCGAGAGAATATAATGTAAAGAACGGGGTAAAAAGGGGAGCATTATGAAAGAATTACAGATGGAGAGGGAGATAGAAAGACCCACAGACAGACAGACAGACAGACAGACAGAGGAAAGAAAATGTAGTTTAAAGAATGTCTGGGAATCACATTTCCATCTTCAGGGACACAGTCGGTTTAATTTACACCACAACAACAGGCTAAATCATTAAACACCGACCTGTTACAGCTTTACACAGTAGAAAGAGCAATAACAAACCTGTTTAAACTATCATCCGTCCACAGCTGTCTAGGTATGGTCTACTAATAAGCCTTTGGTCTCCAATATGTAATGTTTCTCCTTGTCTGGTTTTCAGGTACAACATGTTTAAATACAAAGTTCCTACTGTTCTCCCTCTTTTCATGATGTTACATTCCTTTCATGAAACCAGACACGCTACTGCAGTTTTGCCTCCAGTCCATATATATATTTTATGCCAGGTCCAATTTTAAGTGTATTTTTATTTAATTTTTTAAGCACGTGTCAATGCAACGACATAAACAGCAGAGTGCATAATCTACAGTATGCTCAGAATCTAAAATGTGTTAGTCCAGAAATGCTGGTTCCTGAAACTGAAGCTGAGAATGGGGGATCAGCATTCAAGAAGGCATCTCATTTAATGTTTGT
Source organism: Hyperoplus lanceolatus (assembly GCA_026929865.2). Classification (NCBI taxonomy): domain Eukaryota; kingdom Metazoa; phylum Chordata; class Actinopteri; order Uranoscopiformes; family Ammodytidae; genus Hyperoplus; species Hyperoplus lanceolatus. The sequence goes on along the minus strand of CM049413.1, from coordinate 9,421,433 downwards.
GTAGTGGAGTTGGGGGGTTAAAAGGTTGGACTTAGAGGATTAAGGTGTCCACTGATACTGATACTATGGCTGACACTGAAAGTTACATGGTAGTATAGAGTTATTATCTTAATGAATCCGTTCCCAAATCAATTCTGAAAAATTTGCTATTTGTACATTGTTCTTGAAATTTTACGTTTAGTAAAGTGAAAAAAAGAAAAACTAAAACGACAGCTCTCATTTTAAACTTTTTGTCAATAAAGTGCCTGTCTATTGGTGGCACTTTGTGGCTTTTCATGTACAGCCATGATGACTATAGCTGGTAATGCTACATAGTCCCTTTTCTTCTCCAACAAAGTCACGGCTGTCACAAAAAGGTCACAATCTGTTTATCTGAAAATGTATGCCATTGATTAAATATGTTCTACAGAAGGCCCACAGCATTCCCATTGCATAGCGGATGCAGCTGAGAATCAGATTGTAGTCAACCATCAAATGAGATAGTGAGTATCAAACTCTCTTGCCATCTTTGCACTCAGCGGATTTTTACAATAAACAGCATGGGTCGCTCCCAAGCTGAATTCTTTCACAAATTGAAATCTAATATGCAGCTTGGAAACCGATTTTTACAGGGTGTGTCCCATTGTGAACTCACTCGTGGTGTGAATGGGAATCTTATTCTCTCCACATCTTTTTGACAGCTTCACCATTACGAACAGAACACGCCCTCCTTTATCCTTCAGCATTGGCTTAAGAGAAGCGAATATAATAAATATTTTAATTTTTTTAATTTAATAAATATTTTTATTTTTTATTTCTTTACTATGGAAAAGGGTTAGGATTAAATAAGTGTATACTTCTTCCTGCTCCTTTTCAGGCATATCTCAGAAATACAGATCATTTATTTTCTTTTATTTATTTTTTATTTTTTTTGTGAAACCATAATTTTTGTTTATTGTATTTCATTTTGTTTTGTATCACTGATATGTCTGAAATAAATTGAATCAAATCAAATCAAATTGCACACTTGCCCTTTTCTCTGCATTTATTTGTGTCTCTCACGCTCCCTCAGTTTAACTTTCTCCCAGTAGAAGAGATTGCACGTCCAAAGAGCCTGGGCTGAAGCACCATGCCAATGAGGTATCAGTTATCATGAACATTTTGCTTTCATTTCTCGATAACAGGGGACTATGGGTGTGTAGTTAACCATGCACCCAGTTTGGGTTTTTCCAATAAGAAAGTAACAGATACACACGATAATAACATTAGAGTATTCAGTAGATTTTGAACACACTTTTGTTTGCACTTCCAGTTTTAGTGAAGCTTGTAGCTCTGAGGCATCAGGTTGAATAGCTCAACAAAAAAGAAGGCTGGTAGACTCACCAGGAAAGAAAGTCATTTAAACGTGAAAGACTTCTGTATTTGGACAGCTGTGTAAATGGCTGCAGTGTGAGCGCAGGTCACAGTGGGGAATTCCCAATGCCACTAGACCGATGCATGTAATCCTACAATACAAGCGTGAGTCATGTGTCCGTCCAGTCAGTGGCACCAAAAGATCACAGGACATGGCAAGCTTGGGTAAGAGCTTGTGGGTAAAGTACTTGTTTACGTATAAAAAATGTGCAGGTTCAAACTACTTAATCTAAGACAAATGAGTAGATGAGGTATTACACTTAGTTCTTAAGCCAAAAGACGTCTTTGAGCAGAGATATTTCCAGTAAAGAGTAAACTCAATTCCCAATTCACTGCTTCACTTACTGGTAGCATGACTACATATCAACTCATTCCTAATTCCGAGGAACAAAACATGCAGTGTCAAGGATGAGGTCTGCTACTGCTCTGATAAAGAACAGACTTTGCTGCACTTTTACTCTCCTGTTATTTTCCAAAGCTCTTACGATCTCTGTTGCAACTGACAAATCGCCAAAGCACATCATCAAGTGGGATTTTCGGCATGACACTTTTGACAGCGTGCTTTAAATAGTCTGCGGCTGTGTTTACCCGGTTGCGCATACATATTTACCAGACCAACAATAACCAAACTCAACTGACATCTGAACTTTTCCCTGTCTGGGTTCCATTAGCACTCAAATGATAAGTGTGGTAATCCAAAAATGGGCCCGAGTAGTGACCTCAAGAGGAAGAGATGCTTTGTATTAACAGAGAGAGAGAGAGAGAGAGAGAGAGAGAGAGGGAGGGGAAAATACAAAGAGACATAGAAATTGACAGGGAGATGGCGTCTTGTACTTCACATTACTGCATCAAGACATCTGTTTGGCCGGATTGGGAACTGAACAGGCAGGGCATGCTAATCTGATTGTTTCTCTTAAGGTAACTAAGTAATGCAATTGGTCAAGGCTCATTAGTAACCAAAATATTGAGTTGTGAGGGGAATCATTTGGCTTTACTCAATGACACCTCTGGGGAAGGAGGTGGGTGTACCGCCATCTAATTCTTCTAATATCCAATGGGGATGCCTGCCGACTTGTTTGGGATCTTTAAAACATATATTTGGAAAGTCAATGAAGCGACAGTGCATGTCATAATTAAGGAGTCATTTCAACCAAATTACAAAAAAAGGAAAAAAAAAGAATACCCCTGGTGCATAATGTATGAGCTAGCTTAATTCCATGTTCCCACTGGAAACAGCATCCGACATGTTGAATGTTATAAAGAATGTTTAGTACAAAATGAACCAGAAACCAGGGTCATTGTTTCTGGAAAGACAAACGAAGAGAGAGATACATCAAAACTCGGGGGAAACAAATTACTATTTGCACGACTAAATACCGCCAGGTTTTTTTCTTGTGATTTGGATGAACCACAGCCCTTAAAGCTTTGATGCAGATTCCATTTCAGCCTTAATGAGTCTATGCTCTGGAGTATTGCAGCGGCAAACTGTGTACGTGTGAAATGAGTTGTAGCAGGGTCAGGTGAGGAGTCAGGTGACTGTGATATGTTTAACTGAGAGCCCTTCCAAGTAAAACTAGGTTACACTGATTGACATTTTATCACACTGTCTCTTACAAACACTGTTCTCTCACATCATATACACATTTGCACTGTTCATACAGCAATAAAGTGTTCACCTTTTTCAGATAGTTGAGTTTAGTTAGACCTGCCACATAATGCTCAGGATCTTAGGGTTGCTCTCCCATGAAGTAACTCACCAAACATAAATCAGCTTTTATATTTGTTGAAATGTACTCAATTTAAAGCAGTGATTACAAAGGGCTGTTCCTTTCCAAAACGTGTCCCTTTCTCCCTTTCTCCCCCTACACAAACACAAGATATTTGTTAGATTACAACTGATCAGGCTGGGACTGGCATGGGGCCCCGAATCGGCTAACATATTGCCTGTTTGCAGTCTAACTTTTATCTGACACATCCCATTTCAAAGCACACACTGTTACTATGAACAGAGGATATTGCTGTCATACTGTAACGTTATGAAAGAATTTCTCTGGAGAGGTGAGGGGAAAAAGCCATTAAATAACATGCCTAATGGAATCTATATTACCCTGTACAAAGTTCAAGTAATACTTTGAAGAACACAGCTGAAATAAAATACTAAAATGGTGCGAATTTTCATTCTAATTTGCGCAAAATCCTTCTGGAGGCTCTAATTATAGAAGAAAGAAAAACATATTTGTTTTCATCTTTTGAGTGACTTCGCCAAGCCCTGGCCTGCTTGTTTTCTTTCATCTCCATACATGAAGGGGCGACTACCCAGTCAGCGGAGGGTCCAGCGCGTGCTGTTACACACCTGGCAGTCATTGACCTCCTGAACTGCAGTCTGATTGGCCCATTGCAGAGGTTAATCACCCTGACCAATGGTTCGCTTCCTTCTGCAAGGCAGCGGAGGTAGTCTGGCTGGCTGAGACCCGCTTGGTTGCTCTTCTGCAACTGGGATTTATACAGCTCCATTGACACACATGTACACTGATGCAAACAGTATGTATAGGCGCATATAGGTTTTCTGTAGTTCATATAGATTATTCTCAATATCTGTGAGTAAAAATGTGCCATGTCTATTAAAGCTGAAACTCGTTTTGCAATGAAAAAACAGAAACCTGGTAGTGGTTTTAGTTCTAATGTTAAGAGAGCCTTAAAGTATGGTTTTAATGCCACTTTTCTTTGAAAACCTCTAGGAAAAAAATCTTCTCCCGATTAAAATTCATTTTTGACTTGGGAATTTGGCCTTTTCCGCAGTTTTCCACCATACTGCGGGATGTCATCAGCAGATGCAGTTTGTTTAGTTGCTGCAAAGATGGATTGGATAATATGTGAGTTCAGTAGCTGATATGGTTGCATCAATATCACTTTCAATGAACTGATCTATCCATGATCACTGATCATGGATAGATCAGTATCCACTAAGCAAGTTGTGGCACAATGGTTGATAGTTCTTGCAAAAAGCTAGTAGGTGTCTGTGACCAACATCAGCTTGATATTCTATGAATAAAAAAAAATCACGCTTTATTTTCTTTTTGAGATAATTGTTTTGGACTTTTTTATGCTTTAGTGCAGAGCATTTGGAACAGAAGGGGAATACATGCTGCAAAGGACTGCGGGCTGGAATCAAACCATGGCCACTGCTACAAGGACTTGGCCTTAATGGCATGCACTTCAGCTGTTGAGCTACTGGGGTGCCCAATATATTTCAACTTTGATTACAGATAAACTTGAAATACTCAACAGATTTTTCAAGTGTTGCGGCCTGTTGCTTTCATGCTTCATCTCTGTACCATTGGAAACAGTGGAACATGACCCTCCCAGGGATGGGGTTCAAGACATAACTTGAGATATTTGAGATTATCTCTGTGCAAGTCTCGATACACAGAGGGGTCAACATATTTTGGAACCCAAATCTGTGCCAATTTCATTCCTGAACCCTCACATGAATAACAACTAAATGAGATCTATCTGATTCCACGGGGAAACCTTGCCATTACCATGTGGAGAAATCACTAGTTTTAAGAACTTGGCTCTCTGAATAGAGAACGGTATTGAATAAAAATGTAATGACTTGTTCAAAATAAACAGTGGTCTTTTCTTCTAGCTGGGAGACTTTGAAATTCCACATGAAACGTTTTCCCCGGTAAGCCTCAAACTTGTGTCTGTGCATATATTTAACTGCTGTGAATGTAAACCTCAGACCATTTGGAAATGATGGCTTTCTCTTCTGCCCAGAGCACTTCGCTACCTCCTTAAATGTGCATTAAGGTTTTCAGGCACATAAAATATTGCTCAGATATTCACTGACTTTCAGTCTTCGGAAGTAGTTGCATGAAAATGTTACTTCTATTTGATGAAAGGTATTGTACTATAAACACACACATAGACACACACAGGCTTCGAGTATCTATCGAGTATCAGGCTTCGAGTATATATTTCGCCCCTCATGTCTTTTGTAAAAAAAAACAAATAAAAAGGGCAACACAATTTTTTTAAAATCTATAACTCGGAACACTCCTACTCTTCCGTCACTTCAACAACACACTCATAAATCATTGTCTATATGCGAAAACTGTCTATCTTCTATGGCATTCGTATCAGTAATTTTAGTTTGTGGCTCTGTCTTTTATTTTTACTTAATTTAGTTTTGGGTAATGTGCAATTTTAATCATTCCATGCCATGATTTCACCTCTGACACAGCACATTTGACTCATTTCATTCAATCTATTTTCTCTAATTAGCTTCTTAAGAAAGTAAGAATGCTTAGAAACCTTGATAAATGAGGGTGATTAGCTGAGTGTGTTGATCTGATGGCTATCGGTACAATTTGCAGGTCGTCAAATTATATTTGATTTTATTATTTTCCTTTCTGCAACCCATGTTGTATCATAGCAAACAAATGAGCTATGATGATAGGGGACATTTTTCTGCTGTTTATAAAGACAATAACCTCTGCAATTATGGTGACCGCGGTCACAAAGAAGAAAAAAACCACTTTAAAGCGCTTATTTCACAACATTATGAGGTTATGGTTCAGCGGGACTTAGCAGCTGGTCAACTCAAAATTACCTCTCAAAGTGTTGTCCACAAAAATTGAGTGTTCAAATCTGAAATAACATGTTTCCTGTCAGCTTCCAGTCGGCAGATCAATTATACCTTTTTTTATGATTATCCTGCTCTTATGATCTATAATGAGCATTTTTTCAGGAATTTAATCAAGCGAAGGTATTTCAACACTAGTATGTATAGTGTATACATGGTTGGCTTTTGTGTTTCATACTAAACTCTACATTAATGCAATGCACTGCTTTAAACCCTAAATGATTGACTCACTCTATAATGTAATGCAATTATTACACAATATCGAGAAGAACATTTTGCTCGCTCCATCATGTAATAACTGACCCAAAATATAATAAGTAAAACAATTCAAGTTGTGGGCTCATTTTGTTAAACTATCGACCGGTTATTACATTTTGGGTTATATTAATTTTTATTGATTTATATGAAACCAAGAAGCTGGCAACAAGACAAACATTTCCTGGCTGGACATGCTTGGTGTGTTTTTATGATTCAGTCGTGTGCATTATTGGACTTGCACTATTAATAAATTCTAGCTAGTTTCCAAGTGGTACTTTTCAGTTCTGTGGCCTTGTTTATGAGATTTTTTCTCTTGCAGTTTGCGTTTGCGTGTGAGACAGAAAGAAAGAGAGACCAAGAGTCAGATTGACTACCCCATATGAGGTATTCATAAATGTTTGTCAGATTTGTGCTGACGCAGACTGTATTCCAGTAAACCAACACAAATCACACAACCCATAACTAAGTGAAAAACAGGCCATATCAGTTACAACTATGTCTTGTTTATCTAGGTTGCAGGGCAACAAATGAAATTCAGAAAACTTGCTGCAGACTGTTTGACATTCAAAAGCAGGAAGGTGCCAGAAGCAGAGAGAACAGAGAACATGGCAGCGTGGGTTTGTTTTGGCCCATGATTCAGAGAAGCAATGTTATTATCATACCGCAACTGTTTTTCAAGAACAAATCTATTTTTAGAGATTGTGGTGTCGATTGGACTCCTTAAAAGTATGAGCCTGTATCCAAAACAGACTGGAAAGGCCAGGGATGCCCTTTGCCTGCCTCAGCGGGATAGAAAGTAGTTAATGTATCACTAATTCAAAAGCACTAAAGGTCAAGTGTGGGATGTTACAATTATGTGGACAGGAAAAGATGAAACAAAAGAAAATGTAAATGTTTGTGAATGTGTGTGAGTGCAGTATATGTTTAAGAGAGTTACAGAAGGAATTGGATGGTGTAGAGGTAGAGGCTCTTAGAGAAATCATGTATTGAGGTTTCATAGCCAGCATTAGAAATGTGCAAGTTTCACTCGGTCCTCACATTGTGGTCACACAAATCCCCCACTTGTGTTAAATTCAAAACAAAAAAAACCACTTGATCTGTTCCGAGTGATTGAAATCCATTTCCCCGGTCCTCAGAGAAAAGCCCAATCCAGATACAAGCTCCACAATATGGAAAACCTTGTAAAGTGAAACCCCTGTCATCGCAAGACCTTTGTGAAAATTAGATATGGCAACACGCCTAACGCCCCTCCGCGTGCTGTTGGGAAACACTTGAAACTTGCATTCTTGTCCAGAGCTCGGTGCAAGGAATGGAAGGGTTGAGGTAAAGGCTTTCAAGCCACAGCATCTCCTTCCTTATTCCGTCATTCAAAGCTGACATTTCGCAACTAAAGGTACCTCTTATCAGAGAGAACCAGCCATCCAGAGAAAACGGCATAATTGAAGATGTCAGACCTTCTCCTCTGTGGCCAGCAATTGCTTGGAACTCTGTGGAATTTGCAATTGTTTTCCACATCTGAGAGGGCCAAGCATCTGCCATAGTTTGAGGACTGTTATCATTAACCCTCTCTCTCAAAAAAAAAATCCTTTTGCCCTCGCAACATACGAGGACAAAGCGTCAGTCAAGGGAAAGTTTGCAATGAGGAGACGATGACAGGTGATACATTTGGTTCGTAAGGAATTTTGCAGTGAGAAAAACTGCGTACATACACTAAGAGAATCAACACAATATAAGTATCTGAAATGCTCACGTTTACTTGTGATGTTGATAATCAGGAAACTTTTTTTGTCTTTTGATTGAGGTTTAACTTCCTTCTATAATTTCTTTCTTTTCACAACCTTCTGATATGTAATAATCAAGGGGAGAAGAAGACGCTAAAGGCTTGTCCACTGAGAAAGTATTACAGCCACATTTCTTTCCATCTCAGTGCACGTCTGATGGAACAAATAATAAAAATGTCTACAGGCTGCATAATGGCTGATGTTTCACACACTCTATATGCATGTTACTGTGACCTGAAGCATATTTATATGCTTCAAGTCAATTTACTTCCTTTTTTAGGCACATAACCAAAGTGATTGTGTGCTGAGCTCTGTAAGATCTGCCAGAATGTGTCCTTCATTTGTAGACACAAATGGAGTACTGAAGCTTTTGCTGCTTTCAGTACAAAGGCTTTGTTGAAATTGGGTAAAGGCATTTTAACACCTATAGTTTGTTTGGTCTGGTCTGAATCAGTGATCTATTTGTTAAAATGTTGCATGTTGCCTCAAGTTTGAAATCCCCTCAAGACAACTCTCGGAACGAAAAACAAAGCGTCAAAGAAGAGCAGACTCTTTTTCAGAAATAGATAAACACAACTTTCCCAATACAAAATGGAGGGACAACTCAGCCCTGGTCATTATTCGCAACATTGTTTAGATTCATCACTTTTGGCAAATGATACCGGTTTAAAAATGCTGCGTTTTGTAGTAACTAAATAAGTGACAGGCCTACAGGTCTACAGTCCCACAGAAGATTCACAGCGCTAATGCCTCTGGGAGCTGGTTCAATCAAAGAAAGGCGCAGATGTTTCTGAAGTTGTGAGCTTGAGCTTGGATCATGTTCTCACCATTACATTTTGTTTAACCACAGCAACACCCCTCTTCACTGATGTCTCAGTGCGGTTGTTTTGGTCCACTCCTGAGGCCAATTCCTGTGTTCACACCAATGGGGTAAAACCTCCAGGGTTTTATACAACCAAACTAAACATGACGTGTGAGTCTACACTTTAATTTATTCCAGTCACTTTGCAAATATGCAACTGCAGTTCAAGCTGCCATTGAATTCCAAAAAGGAAAAGGTAGCTAGCAGCAATATAAGCAGTTTTACCTGTAGTTTTGTTTCTCACTGCCGATTTGGAAGCGGTCATATAGTGAGAAGGCCTGGTGTCCGTCCCAATCTGTGAGTTCTACCCGGAGGGCATACTGCCTCTGGCTGGTCAACTGGTAAACATATTCATTCCCCAACCAGTGCTCTGCAGACACGCTCCCAAAACCCTGCAATGGGGGAAGAGAAACAAAATAATCAGTTTGGATATTTTTTTCTTTTTGTAAATCACAAACTAAATATTATTCATTGCTTCGTCCTTTCTTTCCCTAAAATGATAAAATCTCAACACTGGAGGATTGTGGAATAGATGGGAAGGAATTTATTTTTTTTTCCATCAAAAATCAGATCAGAACAAATGATTCCTGCTAAGTAATAATAATAATTTGGCTTTTTATCCACCAGCAGAAAATGTTTCTGTAGTGCATAAATATTTTTTCCCATAGCATCTCAGCATTCATTTTCATTTCTCCAGACCGGAGCGAAAAAAGCTACATATATTACTCCCATTGTATATTAAAAGTATTTTTATGCAGTTTTTTTAAGCACACTTTTGGCTTCATCCTCTTCGTGGATAGACTTACCTACCTATAAAAGTGCCCTAAATTGGTACCAGCTGAAACAGACGCACACCTTTTTCCATTTCTGTCTTCAACACGAGTCACACATGTTAAACTCGTTATTGCCCAAAGACTTCTTTTTCCAAAATATATGCTGCATGCACAGACTCTCCTTCAAACACTGTGAAAGTTTGCATTTGATCAAGAGTGGGCTCCCGGTCACAGGCAAAGTGCTTCTGACAGCAGCAAGAGTAGTGGATTGCAGAGGGGGAATATCACAAAGCAGGATGACTTTACAGCCCTGACAGGATGGTCTGCACTGCTCCATTAAAGATGAGGGAAGAAGGGCGGGGTGGAGGGAGGGGGGAGTGGAGTGGGCTATAGGGAGGCAAAGTCCAGGAGAAGTCTGTGTTTGCATTGAGTGTGTGTGGTGATGAGAAATGGGAAAGAGGGAAAGTAAATATGGGGCACTCTTCGGGCGTTAGGCATGTCCTGCCTAGTGGGTGGAAGAGTAAGTGACTGGAGCCTGTTACTGCTTTATCTACGTTTCTCTCTCTCTCTCTCTCTCTCTCTCTCTCTCTCTCTTCCTCAAATTGATCTCAGTGCTGATGAGATGTTCCCTACTGACTATAGCTTTTCAGCTTCCAATGCCTCCTACTGTGACCGCGGTTTATCTCAGGAACCCTGGCAGGAGAAAAGGACTTGGAGTCAAAACGTGTTGACAGTTTCCCTCTGTATAGTTCCGGAGCTTTGCGATCTCTCACACGCATACCCCGATCTACAGCATTCAGCCCACAGAAGATGAGGAGATGGTTAGTCACATTGTTGGACTGAGCGCTCGGTTTGCATCTCAGTTACACTCGCTGAAATCACTTTGTCGGGGGAAGGAATGTAATTTTAAAATGTTGAGCACTGTCATTCTCTGCAACTGTTAAAGATTACCTAGAATTACATTGTGGGTCCCAGTCTGACGTACCCCCACAGCTGTATCAGATGATCTCATGTAGGGCCTTCCCTTCATCAGCACCAGCATCCGTGGTCTTTCAAATGAATTCAAAGCTAAATGTGCATTAACCTGTATAATGGTAAAGCCTGCCAGTGGATACAGTTACGATTGTCAAAATTAAATTCCGTTAAGTCTACATTCAGATGTCTTGGATTGATAGATGCTTTCTAAAACGTTTAAAACATGCATCCATTAGCTTCTATTATTTTTAGCTAACTACTTCGACTCTTTATCCATCACTTTTAGCTTACTATTTCAACTGTAATTCATTATTCATCTTCCAATAATTTACAAGCCAGCTTTTAGCTTTAACTTCTGCATGTTTTTTTAACTTATCCGCTGGCCTGCAAATATTATTTTAACGCAATTGCAACCCATTATTTGTAACGTGTGACTGAGGTTAATTGACGGCTTGTTGATTATTGCAAACTAACTGCTAGTTAATTAGTTAAGGTTTCCGCGTAGGGCCTACCCCCTGGAAAACCCAAAGTACCCTCTTTGCACCGTTTTCACATGATAAGGTTAAACCGAGTGTTGTGAGCTTCCTGGTAATGTAATTACAAACATCAAATTGTTTCAAGATCACATCCAAACATGTGCACTTTGTCACTGGTGCCAAAAGTCTCTCAATGCTCCCACAAAGAAACAGCATCTCACTTTTGACTGAAAGATTTACAATCCTCCACGTATATTAAATCAGTGAGTACAAACCTCTAGAGACCAAAAATGAAATAAAATGTATGTCGCAATAGAACGCCATCTATAACCTCAAGTCTTTTCAAGGAGAAGAACAGTAATATAAGGCTGTTAGATCAGCACTATGTCGGCCAAGGTCCATGAGTGTTTCCTCACGTACTGTAATGCACTCCATGCTCTCTATAACACCTGTTCAAAGCTGGAGGGTTTCCACGTCTGTATCATTGGTGCTTCCTTTTAAGGGCTCATATTATCTTTACTTCACTGTCCGTTCATTGTTGCCATTCAAACCTTTTACCAGTGTTCCCAGTTAAGTGTTTTTATTTGATCTAACTTGGAGACTTCACTGATTTATACATGTTTGAAATCCCTCCCCATTGGCTCGTAGACTGCACCTCAAGAGCAACCGAGAGACGGGAAATAATTAAAGTGGAAACAGAAAACAGATTACAGTGGATAGAATGATCATAGCCCATTTCACAATAAACTGACAACTAGTGAAAGGTATACACAGGTGACTTCCACAGCAAGTGCCAGAAAATGCAAACTGCCAACAATAATAAATCCAAATTTACTATCTAAATACAGTTTAGGATGAAAAATGTTAACACTCCCAGTGCAAATATGCATTTGATTTTTCCTTGATGACAAACAGATGAAACGGCTGGCACAGGACTACAGAGACTAAACAGAATGTGTTGTTTTTACATGTAGGTAATAATTTCCTGTTGGAAAAAAAGAATAACAGCGTGTTAACAGCAAGAAGCCTTGGCTGAGGAGCAGAGCAAGTCTCAGACACCTTAGATAACATTGTTCATGTAAAAGACATGACAGAGGAGCGTGCTTGCAGAGGAAGAATATGTGGCTGAAGTGTTCCAAATGGTCTTGGATCAGACGATCTGCTTATAAGTTTTCAGCATGTTCAATTGAGGCCAAAATGTGCAAGCTATTTGTCATAATCACCCTGCGAAAGAGTATTTTTGAAACAGGATGTTGTGCTCAACACAGTGTTTCGTAATGTTGTACATAATGGATATGGACGAGCGTGCGCTCTCCATTTCTGCCTTTTGTGTTGACTCGCTGTTTTGCGTTTAAAGAATCACTATTATCATATTGCCTTTAATATGTATGAGTGTCGGCAAGTCTGTTTGCACGCATTTGTCATTTCTAACCGTCTTGTATTCCTTCCACGTTCTCTGGAAGTCCAGACTCCCGTCTTCTCTGCGCTGGATGACTGTCCATCCACCACCGGCTGTTTCCATGTTGCAATACACCTACACAGTTGAAAAGAGAGAGCAAAGGAGGGTGGGAAAGAAAACACATGTATGAAGTTAATGGAACACTGATAGCACCCTTAGGTCAGATGCAATTTAACTAGAATACTAATGAGTCCAACATTCGATGTGAGTCTCAGCGGCATTAACGAACAATGAAGGGTTATTTGGACTATTATTTGGTTCCAGACACTCCTTTTTTCCCGGCTTTCGCGATGAATCATCTTCGGGAATGCGACATATCTGTGTCCTCCTCAGACCTAATCAATGTCTTCTTATCCCTCACCAACTCCCTGGAGATGTTGCTCATCAGAGGTCCCTCGTTTTCGCAGGATCAAAGTGGAGGGTCCTGGGTGTAATGTGGCCCTTAACCTTGGACCTCAGTGTGTGTAAACTGATAATGCATGGCTGGTGCACTATCTGCACTGTTGCGCTTTGTTTTGAGGGGGAGACCCCAGGGTGGAGAGGCATAGGTCTCTCACCTCAGTCAGAGCCCACACAGCTGAACACACATGAACATAGTCTGGGTATAATTAAGGAAGTACAACTTGACAAAATAATTTCCCCCAAGCCTAGCTCATCATTCATGGTATACATGCACAAAGAGACACAAACACACACACACATGCATACAAACGCTATATCCTTTTAAGTCAATCTGAATGTGTAAGGTCCTACTGACAATGCAACTACTGTTATTCCGATTGGTGGAAAAATATTCAAACTTTACAGCGATATGGGTCCTTTCATTGTACTGCAGGTATGCCCAACAGTTTTAATTAATAAGATAGTTTATATTTCCTTGCAACAACAAAAAAAATAAAGTTAAGCAGAATTGAAGTTCCAGTGATTAGCCCAGCAACATCAAGCTTGAGTTTGAGGGACAGAAATCTACACACTTTCCACAACCTCTGAACTTTATAAATCATCACTCCCATTAATCAAGAGTATGCCCTGTGTAGAGGTTAAACAGACACACACACGCACTTTCACAATTGTCACCATCCTGATCAACTCAGTGTCTTGTTTCACACCTCATCCCCGCGCCAAACTCCTGCACCCTGAACGCTGCCAAGTGTATTTTCAGCTTTCAATACTCCTGCAGCAGCTAGCACCCATTATTCACACTCAACAGTCCAGTGTTGGCTCATAGTCTACTTTGTTCACTTGAGTGAGTCTTGCTTCAACCAAACAAAAACACACACTATGAAAGTGCTTCCCAGAAGTGATGAAAAGGCAGATGTTTTCACATTAGTGGACTGCTGGCTGCCAGATATCTTCGCTTCCTACCTTTTTGATCTCCTGGGGGTTGTTCTGGATGTTGTAGACTCCGTTCTTGCGAAAGCCAGCCTGGTAGAGGTCGGCACAGTCGCGGAATTTCTTCTCTTCATCCGCTGCCTTTGTACTATTAGGCACAACTGTGGGTACAGAAGAATAAATGGGGATTCTGTTGAAATATTTTAGAATAAGGTTCTAAAAATCAAGCAAAAATAAACCTACCTTTAGCCCATGATTTCTAAGGTATTACAATTTGTTTTTGATATTCATTGCAGAGAGACTATTGAATTTGAACACAGAAAGATGTGAAAAAGTCAAGTTGTTGGATTTGACTAGGTCGCACCATAACTATTTCTGGGGGGGGGGGGGAGGTATGGAAATCATAGTTCTACATTGTTTATGGAATCACACATTGGGAACATATCTATACATAGAAAATATAAAAGGAATCTGAGGCAGAAGTTGATCTGTGAGGTGTCTTTGTGAGGATCATTTAAGTGCTGGATACATTTTGAGGGTTCATTGACTGGATTATCTCTCACTCCAAGAGAAGGCCTCAGACATTGACGGACCAGCTGCATCCATGTCCATCTGTAGATAATTATGGCAGCACTATTTTGAAAACCAAGCAAGGGGGTAAGGACAAAATACTACAAGCTATAAATTTCAAGTTCCTGTTATAACAAGTGGTTTATATTTACCCTCCAACCCCTTGTTATATTGATGGAAATTCCTTCCGATTTGACTTTTTTTCTCTCTCCCCTCTTCCCCCTCCTTTTCTCCTCCCATGCGAGGGGTTCATCTCAGTTTTCACACCATTGTTTTTATTGTTGGAATCCTTGAGTCGAGGAAGATGTCAGGGGGAAAAGTGAAATGTGTCAGCAATCCTTGGCTTTGATCCTCTCCCGCTCGGGCGCAGAACTTCCAGGTGGAAGCAGGCAGCTTATTTGGGTTCACTATCTGAGCATTTTGACAAAGTATTGAGTGTCAGCGACAAGAATCTCCTGCTGTGACAGGTTGACTGAGTGGGCCCTCGCACTGCAGACTCTAATACAACAAAGAGTGGCCCTGTCAGGCGGTAATTTACTCCAAGCCGACAGACAGCGGGGAAAATCTTAGAGGCCAGGGAGATCATAGACAGGGGACTCTGGTATTTTGATCAATAACAGTGTGTACAATGATTTCACAATCGCCTTTGAGTTTTTCCTGGAAGAAGACCTTCTGCCCATCATGGGCTAGCAGCTCCAGTGAAGCAGCGGCTCCCTTGAACAGCATGCTGCCCAGCTCCACAAATATTATTTATGTCCCAATATTTATTTAGAGAAAAATATTTTGTGGTTCAGTGGGGACTCGTATTCAGTAGGGGGTTCATGTGAAAAGATCAGCAGGGCTTGGGTGTTTGCATAAATCAGTGCCCTTGCCAAATGAGCCCAACTACTATAACTAAAGTGGGTGAGTAATGGGGCTAAATGAACTGCAATAGACATCACTGCTCCCATGTGACTATAATCAGTCTCTAAATGCCGCAGAGACGTTAAGTGATTCCATACAAGAGTCTATGAATTTCTCTGGTGCATTCATATATGAAGGGTGCAAAACACGTTATAATAATACTGATTAAAACCCACAGTGCATTTTACAACACTGATGAGTAGTAGTTGCCTAACATGCAGAGAGGACTAGGTTTTTTCATGTCTCTTCATGGATTGACTATGAACTGAAAGGCAAGGTGAATGTAGTTATTTACTTTACCAACTCAGATGAGTGGATTTGGTACATATTGCTCCCTTTTGAAATGTGTGCAAACGCTACATAGGTCCAGTTCCCTCTGTGCAAATAAAGCTGAGGGGTACCCATTCTTTTACGGAGGTCACTGAGGTGATTCGCAATAACTGAGTACTTTACAGGGTCTTTGCAACAATAGGTGTCAACTCATTCTGCTGGTCAGTGAAGCATAAAAATAATCATGTGCTGCACTTACACATTTGGTCTGGATCGTGAATCTATGGCTAATGAAGTGGTTTACCATATTGTCAAGTGGGGGCATTACAACCCACAAACACCATTTGTTTGAGGCTTTTCATGGAACCTTAAAATCATTCGACACTGAGCAGTTAAAAATGATGAACGTCATTCATTTTGTGGGATAACAGAACATTGTAAAACAAAATCATATTTGGAAGCCATGAATTTTTATAGTGGTCTAAAGCTGCGGTCAATTACTGTTAATAACTGTGCGTGGCTCATTGCACCCTAATGAGGTTTGGGTAATGATTACAACCTAAACAAAAGCTCCCCTGCAGCATCTGGCCACATTAATAACATTGCTGCCCAAACCTCATCCAGTGCAAGGCAATGGTTGAAAACACCGGAAACTTTAACTTTAGGCAAAGACATACATTGAGAAATGGAAACAAATATATATGTTAATGAGGATTTAGTGTTTGAGCTAAATTTCCTATTTAACTGACAGCTTTCCCAAAGCTAAGTCAAAGGTGATTTGAGTCCATGCTATAAAGGAAATGCTCAGTTTTCAAAACGGCGCCTAACGCAAGCTTCATGGCATGACATTCTAACCCTTTCCTCAAATAAAAACACCAATCTGTTTCTCAAACAAACAAAAGCCCTCCCTTGAACGTGCTTCGGTGTTTAAAATGCTGCCGAAATGCCGGGGCCAGTGCGTCAGATGATCAGTGAGATCTACCTACTGCTTCACCTCCTTGGGACAGGGCTTCCCTCAGGGGCTATTACTGTTTGAATTATTCCAACCGGGGTGAAGAAAGGGGAGACCTCTGACCCGCTCGCCCGCCTCAACCCTCAACACCACCATGGAAGAGGAAAGGACCAACCACAGAGCAGCAGCGGCCACGTTCCATTTCTATCACCTTCCATTAAGGCAGCCACCAATCACAGCTGGGTGCTGGGGTTCCCTTCTCTTCTCCGACCCTACTGACATTGAAAATAGCAAACATGTCCGGTACAAAAGTAGAACATAGAGAGAATTGAACCATCTTTGTCAAATACAGAACCAATGAAACAGAACGCCAAACTGCACTGCATCAGGACATACTTCTCAACATGAACAACGCAAAGAGGATTCTAAAATGCCCAGTCAGGCCAAACATGGTCTCTAAAGAACCTCCGATAATTAAATGTAATACACAAATCCAGACTAAACAGATGGTGTGTAAGCAGAGGCCGCCTGTGACCCATATTGCATGGGACATTAAAAATTACAAAAGAGAGCAGCATGATAAACACAAAGCATGTGTTAATCATGTGCAGTGGTTATCCACTCATGACTCCAACATTCCTTCATATCCTTGTTTCCTGTCTGATGGGAAACCCCGAGAAGCTCTGTGGGGTCTCCGGGCGTCCCTGGAGGAAATCCACAAATGAATATGAGGTTGCAACCTATTCCCCCCGACAGAGACATTCATGTCAAGTCTCCTGTGACCAATGGGATTTAAGGCCGATGTAAAGATCAAGTAGGTTTTTTTGGTGTTTAAATGTCTAAGGAAAGGGGTAAATGAGTTCACTCCGAAACAAGAAAGGTTGAATAGCTGTCGGGTCAAACGTAGGGCCACGAGGGGAAATCCCTGGTCTCTTATTAACAGAGACGGGGGAGACTCACAGGAATACAATAAGCTTATGACTTCATAACCAGAGTCATGTTTGCCATACTTTATGAAGTGAAAAGCGTGAAAAGTGATTGTTGCAACAACAAAAAGAGCATCATGCTGGTTTATGAGCAGCACCAAGCATATTTTACAAGAGCACCACCGGTTGCAATAAGAACTATGTTTTCTTTCTTCATGATGCTCTCAGCGATGCAGAACGTAATAGCTAGTGCATCCCTGTGTCTCTCAGTGTGGGGTTAAGGTTTATAAAAGCTTGCTTTATCATTATTTTACAAGGTTTTTTAAAATCAAAGATGTTGTGGCTTTATGTTCTGACCAGAGGAAGTAAGTAATTGATGTCTCCTATAGTGCAAGCCTCACATTGCCAATCCACAAACTTCTCATTGTGGTTTGGCAAGGCTCAGTAAGCATTTTCCTTGGTTAGGGTCATTGCAAGTGGGGGTAGACAACATTTGGATCAGTCTATAACCAATAAACGGATGACTGACAAGTGCTCTCCTCCACCAAAGCATGCACATAAACCTTTCTTAACATGGCTGGACAGAGCCAGAGCACAGTGAATGTTGTTGGGCTTTTTTTCAGGGTTCCAAATTGAAACAAGACTACAGCCATGCTAGCGGCTCTGTGAGGCAACACTCAAGAACAGCAGTGCAGAGAACTAAATGATAACAACAGCTGGAAAACGTAGTCACAATGAGGATGCTAAGAAGCTAATAATGAGCATGTAAATGTTTACCTTGTTCTTATTTTAGTGTGTTATCATGCTTAGATTACCTCATTCAAACTTAACAAAAAGTACAACTGAGGCTGAGGGGATCGGTCAAGAATTGGACAAATTAAAGCGTTGACTGAATGATAGCAAGTAAAGATCAAGAAAAGTCAATACAATCGATCCTGAAAGGAACATGATTATTTGTAGAACAGTTTATGGAAACTAAAATAGTTATTTGAGACATTTCACTCAAAACCACAAATCTCATGGTGACACTAAAGGAAAGATCAGAGGATCACCAAAGTCAGAAGGCTTTGTCCTCAGAATGTCTGGACATCATTTCATGGCAAACTGACCAATTGTTGTTGGACTGACCAACGGACCGATTGAACATACCTTGAACCAGTTGCTATTTTGTCCATGTCAAATTCGATTTGAATTAAAATTACATTTAAACTATCCACTGAAACCGGACACATAATAACTTTGAAGTGAGAACAAAGACCATGCGGTTTTGTAAGTCATATTTTATATCCACGTTTTCTGTAATTTTTTGGTTTCACTTCTTCTATTTCAAAACAGAACCTTGCTTGTTGTTGGCGCAATCTCTAAACCCTTTACTGGAATTGCAATGATTGGTCCGGCTTTGAGCTGCTGGGGCTCGATCTATTCTCGGTGGCTTTGCGAGGCAATCAGTCCACTTGACTTGAGTTAATGTTTTGCTTACACTTCTAATAGGTTGCGACTGCATGGCTATTGTGCAAGAGACCACTTATCTAACCTCCATCTTTGGAGCAGAGGTTGAGTAGGTTATGGACGGTATCCATCATCTCCTGCTGTTGTCTCTGCAGGGCCGTGCTGTTTCCTGTGGAGCTGCTCAGCTGGGCTTCCAGCTCCCTGATAACCCCGCTCTGGCTCCCCACCAGGGTCTGCAGGCTGCCCTTCTCCTGCTTCAGAGTGTCCAGCTCCTCGCGGTGTCGGATCTCCATCTCTAACATCTTCTGCTCCAGGACGCTGAGGGGACAGGGAAGAGGTCGGGAAAGGTTTGTTATGGAAGAAGTGAGTTATTATCAACCTTCAGGGTATCCAAATTCGGTGGGATGAGATGGGATGTTTTTACAGATTAAGATGGGTTTTACATTGTTTGGAAATTTTTAGCTGCGGTGTTACCAATGATTTGCAGTTTATGTAATGTGTATCTTTTGAATTTCTTATATAAGAAATGGCTATAGTGCCATGCGCAAGTCTGAGTAATTACAAGAACACTGTTCCCTCAAGGCACAACTACTTGAGGGAAGCTTCGCTGATCGTGCATGGATTTTATTCCTTCTGCTGTACATCTGGGTTTTTTTCTTCGCAGTATAATCAACAACTGAAACATTTCGTAGGCACTTAATCCGGCGTTTGCCTGGCACCGCCCGCCTACTACTTCTGCTCAATTTTCATTTCCCTTCAGTAGTCTGTCTGGGTGTGCGGTATATTCTTAGGTTTTCTCCGGACAGATTTCTGCCGGTCCAATCAGCGAACAAATGGAGTGGCTCAGAAGCCGGCGCATGACATGGTTGGTTGGCAGATCCAGCGTGGCACTGGTCAGACCCAATAATTTCAAACTTCAACAGTTAATGTTTGTCAATTGAGCGATTTCAGACCTTCTGTACAAATGAAATGAGGAACGATGGTCTGGTAGAACCAGGCTAATCCGGCGTCAATGTCAGGGGCAACACCAGCTTCTAAAAGCTGCCATACTTTAGAAATACGCAGAGAGTTTTTTGTAGCTTAATCAACAGACCGACAGAACTTTGTGTCAAATCATTTGTCAAATCAATCCACTGAGAACATTTTTAGTGCCTGCTGTTACTTTGTGATGGACACAGCCAGTAATTACCATCAAAACGTGGTGATTCTCTCACCTCGCAACTATTTCCCGGTGAGCAATATGAGAATGCAAATACATGAGTTGCCATGAGACAGAAATACCAATAATGATGTATGCAGGTTTGGTTGCTATGTGTTCCCCACATAACATGTGCTTCAACATTCATGCCGCAGACTCATTTTAGGTAAATGGATATGCTCTTTCAGTAAATAAACATTACATATGTAATTTCTAATGTCTGAAAGATGATACAAGCTAACATCAAATTAATTAACTAATCATATGTTTCCCTGCATTATAGATTTAGTAAAGGAAAAAGAGACGCGCAAGACGGAATAAAATGAAAATGTCAAAATTGTTGGAGTTTAGGGGAAATGTCCTCAGATAAATGTCTCCTTAAGCTTCAAGAACAACTTAAAAGCAAGAGTCACTAGAGACCACACTTCTAAATGGTGTTCCTTTTTTTTCAAAGTGATTGTGTGGAGTCTCTGTGGATATTGCAATGAGAAAAGTGGACCAAACCCTGTTTAACAATACATCATCTAACGCAATCCCACAGGACCAATCACTGTAAAGAGAAAGATTTGGAGATGAGAATGTATCCAAAAGCCATGGTTTATATTACCTGATTTTGTAACAAATGCACAGTGGTCCAACATGGAAAGTATAGCCTCATGCATTTGAGACTGACTTACTGAACCTCACAGATAGTACCGGCTTCCTAGTTTGTCGTCGCATAAACAAGTTTATATCGTACTTGGAAAATGGATAAAGTATGCAGCAGTCAATGAGAGCTTGTAGCAAAAGCTTTTGATTTTGTTTACCAAAGCCCGAAGAGAACAGCAGTACTTAAGATTGAGAAGCGCTTTTTTGCACGGACGGGATTATCTTTAATTTCCTTCAGTCTATCTTTGTCCAATTTGCTGCAGCGTGGCTGTTATCCAGTTTGTGTGGTTGTGTTTGCTTAAAGTCTTGTCTGTTTACCTGTTCTTGTCATGCAGCTTGCTGATCTCATTGGTCTGCACCATTAACTCTTTCTCCAACTTGTTAGTGGAAAGAGAGTTTTCCAGCAGCTGGATCTCGAGCCGGGATGTCTGATTAAGAACCTGCCATGATAAGAAATACACAGATATAAAGAATGCAAAAATAATAATGATGATGTCATGCCTGTGTGCACACTGTATTAGCTGCAGCAATAGCTAATATCCTGCACATGTGCACCACACCGTGAAGAGAAACCCCGGAAATCACTGTACTGTACTTAAGGCTATCTTGACACCGGAGGGAAAAACACACTACACATTTCAAGCACATATAAACCATCAACTTTGTTTTCATTTTATAATGTGTTCACCCAACACATGGTTATACTTAGGAAGATATTCATCTCTGCTGTAATTATCTTTTTTCAAACTTTGAAAACAGTTTTCTTTTTAGTACTTAAGCTAAAATTACCCACCACTTCACTACTCCACTACTTTCCATCACCTCCTCCTCAAACTCCTTCATATAAACACTGAAATGAAGCTGCGCCAAACAACTCAAAAAGGGGATAGGCATTTATATAGCATCAGTATTGTCTTTGGCCAGTTCTCTGTAACCTTTTTTGGGCAGACTGGAACGTGGAATAGTTGGGTTAATGGAGCATTGGATGGATCCTCTCAGTGTCAGTGTGTGTGCAATAGAAAGAGAAGGATGTAAAGAGAGGATTTAATGGGGCACATCTATGTTTTTACCTGTGTCTCAACGTCAGTTAGCTTGCGTGTTTGTTCAGCCGTCTGAGAGAGAAGGTTGGTGCCCATTTCCAACATGGCGGCTGTGTGGTTGTGGACTGCGCTCTGCTGCAGTTGAACCATCTCTGTCTTCATGCTCTCTTTGATGTAGTTCTCAATCTGCAACAAAAAGATTGAAGAAAAAGATTAAATTCACAAGGAAAAGTGCATTTCCGAATGGTGCACCAGTTGATAGTGTACTAGTTGCCAACAAATGCTGATGCTAAGTCATGGCCTATTAGCATCCGATGCACACAAGTGGCGGCAATCTGACATGATAAGTCTGGTGCAACATTAAACAGATTTTAGCGTTGCCTGTGATCACAGTATGGTACAATTGGGATATTTTTTACAACAACCATGAGGCAGCTTTCTCTCTAATTAATATATGAGGGCTTACACTAATGCATATCATCTTCCAAACGTGGTTTTTGTCCCTTCATTGACAGTGGGTTTAAAGGATACAATGTCTTTGGCCACATACTGGAAAAGGATTCCATATGTATATCTGAAGATATGCAAAAACAAACTCAACTTTTCCATCACTTGAGTTGCATTCAAGTGAAGAATGGGTTTTAAACAATATAGGGACACAGCCAGATGTAGGTGGTTAGCTCGGGATGGAGGCAGAGATGAACAGATATTCACTGAACCTTGCCTGGAAACAACTCTTTCATGCTTATCTCCAAACAAATGACAAGATGAAGAGAGAGGTTTCTGTCAGATTTCTTTCATGGAGTAACTATATGGACCATCATTGTATCCTGTTTGAAATGCTGATTTAGGAGTTTTGTTCTTTTTGCTTATCTGCGGCTCAGGTAGGTAAGTTTAGGTAACTCGGCTAAGTATCACTTACTTTCCTATACTTTGGTTCCTTCTGCCTCTCTATTTGTACACAGTGTTACATCATTTTGTTCCCATGATTGTTTATTTGGATTAGATGAAGAAGGGCTTGTCTGAGTATATGATCAAATACATAGTTTTGTTTTACAAATAAATCTCCACTTGATTGGATTTTAAGTGTCCACCTGTTCATCCTGTTGCTCTCAGTCTGAATTTACATCAACATGATTCAATAACTGACCAGTGGGGAGATTCTCATCCACTTGATCTTTACAAGATGTTGTCTGAGTTTTTTGTATCGACTCATCGATTGGCCTGTTATTTTGGGACGCATCGGCCAAGACAAATTAGTGTCAAGGAGCATAACATCATACGTGTTGGTGTCCTTAGCAACAGTTCCCATCCTGCACTATAGCTGCGGACCGACTTGAACTGCTCACACACTGAGAAACATTTCTGTGAAGGAAAATGATTTGCAGCTGATGACAGCACAAGTTTCAATTGGATTTCCTATTCCTTTGAAGGTACACATTGTTGTTATTATCTTATTCTAGTCCTAATGCACCATGATTCACACTGACAGTCAAAGGGAAGTGAACATATGTATTCCTAGCTGACTGTTAGTATTTGGACTCATATACGGAGGGAAGACAACACATGTGCTTCCATGTACAGTAGAGACAAATATCGGACATTATAATTCCGACTAGCCATACAATTAATTAGCCATTTATGTTTTCCATTTGGGACGGATTAACAGAGGTCAGTTAGGAGTTGGTTGCATCTCCAGTTTGGACTATTGTATGTTGGAGTGCTTCCAATTTGTATTTGATTTAATGATTAGATCAGTGAATCAATAGGCTGACAAAATGCCATATTAGAAAGAAGAATAAATGATACACTGTTATCGGTAGAAAATATACATGCATATTGGTTTTTGACTCTTGTTGGCGACCATTAATTTTCTGAAACAGAAAAATCAATCCATCTTTATTTGTTGGCACAACACATCACATATTGATAATATTTTTGCTGTAGCTATTTCTAGTAAAAAAAAATCTCACTCACATAAAAATAATAGCCATTGTCCTGGTTTTATAAAAAACAGATGAATTGCAGCGTATTAATCAATCCGAGGCTGATAGAAAATGAAACAGTCAGAACAGGGACAGATCTCTTTGCTCTTTAACAGAAACAGTCCGCTCTAAACCATTAGCACAGGTCTGCCAAGTTGAATTAACGTTTCACTGCAATATCCTTTTTGGCAACATTATAAAGTGATATGTAAAAATAAATTGGGACTGATTTCAGGCATAATACAGCTTCCCCTAACTGTGAACTACACAAGGCTGATATAAGTGTCACTTTCCACATAACCTCCAATGGTCTGGCCTGAGGAATTGGAAAACAAATAGTGGGTCTGGAATCCACAAAGCTCAAGTAATGATGGATTACTCTGCCTGATAATGAACCATAGAATATGATTTCTTTTTGTTTTTTTCAGTCCATCTAGAAATTTAGAATCTTTGAATTCTGTGGGCGGTGTAGGTTGTTATAACATCCTTCCAGGCCTAGATTTGAGACTTTGAAATGCTTTATACTTCTTGCAACAGGAGCTTCGCACTGTGGTTTACTCATCTAATGAGACTATTGTGTCCACTGTTGGAGTATGGCGATAGGCTTAGGACAGCGCAATTCACCTTGAGAGACGGTGCATAGTTGGCGAAAACGTAAACCCAACAATCCCTTTATGGTTAGCCTTTAAGGGGAATGTGGCTGACTCATGGCTGGATTTGGTGGGGGTCATAAATGGAAAGTACCAAGGAGAACCAAGATTACACAAACACGCCCAATCATGTAAAGTCACCACACGGGAAGCCGTAAAATAGGTCTATGTGGGCGTTGGGTTATTTAGGTGGTTGCTAACCTCGGAACCGGTTAAATGCTGTGCTTTTTTCCAGTCAGTGACTACCAAATATAACTTTTGTCAGCAAAGAAAGCAAATACTGTGTTTTATTGCCAGATACGAAAAATGCAAAATGTGTTGTCAGTTGGTAATCTGATTGTGATGGTGAAATAAATATGAGTGCACAGTGAGAATGCAGAGGTCGTGGTGCTTTATTTCCTACCAAGCCGTGAAAACTGAAACTGGAACCAATTTATTCTAATCCGTGCTGCTGTTTTCTGTATTTTCATCAAGAGATAGAGGCAAAAATCCAATGAAATGACAGAAACCAAGTGGTAATTCTGTCTGATACTCGTAAACTACTCTAATGACTGGGAGCTTGATGGGAAACAGGTTTCAGGCCAGTTAACTTGGCTTAAAGGCTTTATGGTTTAGTAAGCTTCTGCATGGAGCCCAACAACTCAGGGTCAAACAAAAAGAGTGTAGGTCACTCTTCTTGTGTAACTTTCCAAGTACAAGGGATAAGGGATATGTCTTAAACAGGATGCAGTATGCTCAAAAAGTTAAAGGAGTCAAAATATTTTCAAGCAGCATCTTCAAATCGTACCAGGCCATTGTGACCAAAGGTGAAAATTATGATATAATGTTAAAAAAAACTAGTTCAACAGTAGCATGAGAAGAGTCAGAAAGTCAGTATATTGACTCAGTTTGCTAACATTATCCTCCATAAGCCACTCATCGTACCAGACCAAATAAGGATGTTGCCCCAAAACCCCTGAGTCTAATGAAGAGAGGAAAGGCACATGTTATTGCTGCTCAATCCAGCATTTGTTTTAATAAAAATGGGTTATTTGATTTCTTTTTTCAAAAGTTACAGTCTCACTTTAAAATTTCAAGTTGAAAACTTTTGGCAATTCCACTGGAGAAAGGAATTGAAATGAAACTCCACTTCAAAATCATCAAAATAAAAATAGGCTACATTTGTTTTTTTAGAGGCATTCCAGAAGGTGCCATATAATACCATGGCTCTGCTTTTAGAAACAACAACATCTAGCCTCTGGTTTCACAAAATCACTGTTTGCTAAGTGAGAGTCACATAAACACAAGTTTATATCTCCCTAAGTGCTATTTTACGCTGAAGCATTAAGGTTTTAAGGCTGTGTGTCTGGCACAGTCTAGTCTGCCTGTGACTTTACTGATGATGCTGCCATTACTACCTTGGCTGCACCCTCCCGAGGCTACGCATCGCAAGAACAGACGTGTCTGTTTAGACAGTTTATGGGGTACAATTTAATCATCATTAAACAAGCTGCTTCAGGCTGCATACATACAGTATATGACTAGCTGCACAATATAAAGCAGGATTTAGGGTTTAAGTGCAAAGGGACTGTTCATCACAGAAGGACAAGTGTTTAGGTTACCGGATGAAAAGCGCAGCTTCTGCACATCTTAATGGAAAGCTTCACAGGCGTTAAGGCACAAAATCCATCAGCTGAAATCTGGGAACATATACGTATCCTGTACATTATCACGGTGGAGCTGCTAAATTGCCATCACTTGATAGCCACGGACAGGATAATCCCTCAATATGATACTCCCTGCTGTCATTGTCACAGATTAGCGCAAATGTTTACCACTTTTGCTGACATTTCCCATTTAGCCATTCCACCACCGATCAAGGTCTTGATCTTTTTCTAAAGAGCAGCGGTGGCGGTGCACTGTGAGAGTTAGAAAACGCAGGGCCTGGACTTTATAAAACACTTAACTGCTAAAGCTCTGTCACATCTCTGCTTATCTCTGACTGTATGTGTGTGTGTGTGTGTGTGTGTGTGTGTGTGTGTGTGTGTGTGTGTGTGTGTTTGTGTGTGTGTGTCGGTCTAGCTTCTGGGATGCATCCCTTACGCTCAGGGCTGGATCCATTTCAGACCCCTTTAATGGACTGGCGCATGGGGGGCTGTTAACTGACGGAAGCAACCCACCAACTCAGCACCTCTTGGTGTACAACAAGCCACTTTCTGACCAACGCTGGCAGAAACACTTAAAGATCGTCCTATCTCCCACCCACAGTGAAGGGTGAATATGAGACTTTGGCCTATAATTCACACTAGTAGAGCTTTAGGAGGTTTCCCCTTGACTAACTGTCAAGCAACTCTCCAGCATTATATAATAAAGATATAGTCAACAACTGCACATATTTTAGAAAGCTGTCTTTCTCAGTCACTGGCTTGTTTGTTTTTCAATACGTCTAGGAAGAGTTTTAATGCCCTCTTTAAAGCTGTCTGGCTTAAACTCTGTCAAGACTAGGTAAGTAACAACTCACGTTGAACTCGCAGTTGACCCCTTTGACTTTCGCCCCGGTGGCCAACAACCAGGCATCTACTCAATTACTGTCACATGTTTCCCCCTCTCACAACAATGTAAATGGAGAAAGCATGGCCCACAGATATACATAATACAAACAGCTCTCAGACTTGACTGAAATTGTGGTTTGATCACTTGACCAGTTGCTAAACATCTCAACCAAATGGCAATTTTCCATAATAGCTTAGCTATGATAATGATGTGTTTATTTCCATGTCTTCTATATGATTCACCAGCTTTTATGTCTTATTTTAGTCTGGAGGAAACATACAAAAAGTCAGACTACAGTGTGTTTTAACCAACACATGGAGCAGATGATTGCTTAAGCATCTACAGCTGATACAAATCATCCAGCTTCCATCTTCTTTTAATTTGACTAAAATGAATGATACATCCAGAAATAAATGACATGTCAGCTTTGTCTAAAGGCTGTTACATACTCCGCGAGAAGAAAGAACAAAGTTCTCGATGACAGAGCTGCGAGAAAAAAATGTCATTTTCTTCTCTCAGCTCTTGTTTAGCTGTTCTCGCAGCTTGTTCTCGACACATCACCCGGGCCGAACTTTCTTCTCGCAGCTTGTCCGAGAACTATTGTGTGATTGGTCAGTCTGAAGTCAATGAGGAAAGCGAAGTGAAATCAGCTGGCGCTACTGAGTCAATTACCCTGGTAACAATGCGCCGCGGTGAGGAGTTCGGCAGTTGAGTTCTCGTGAAGTATGTAATGTCAGACCAGAAAAAACTTCTCGCAGCTCTGTCACCGAGAACTTTGTTCTTTCTTCTTGCGGAGTAAGTAACAGCCTTAACTGTCTGAAATCAAGTATCCATTTTTTCGATATATATCAACACAAGATTTCAACTTTCAAATCTGCCATAGTCAGACAGCATGTGTGTTGTCTGGAAAGCCTGGGAAACAGTATGTAATGGGGCCGTATCTTAGTGAATGGTTGAATTGAATGTAAAGGATAGAGACAGGGATTTTCAGTTGAGTGGGTGGTCCAGCTCCAACTCACCTCTGTTGCTCTGATCCCAAATACTGTTGATCCCAGCAGAACAACTAGGTCTGCCACCAAAAACAACCCAGCTACTGCCAGCCTCAGTCACTCTAGGACTCTTTATTCTACTCCTTTTGCATCTGTCTTTCTCCTTTTCTTCCCCTTTTTCTTTTGTTTATATCAATTGCATTTAGGCTGTGCATTTCCAAGGACATAATGAGCCTTATGTACTCAACCTGAAAGCAAATCAACCGTTCCTCTGTATAAATCACTAGGCTAACGATCTTGTGTACTTGGAGGTGCCCAAAATCCTTTTGGCAGGTTCAGAAGCACACCATTTCCCAGACTTCAAAGGTTTTCTGTCACAGCTTGTCAACAGGGCAGACAATGAAAGAAAGTGAGAACACTTAGCCGTCAGACGACTTTTCAGGGTTGGTTGATTTACTGAAGGCTTCAACGTGGGGAAAAAAATCAGAGCTTCTAACCTGAGGGCAAAATGTTCAACGTCAAAATGGTTTTCCACACTAATTTTGTCAAATACAATCGACCGGCACGGCCATGTTAGTCATTATCCGGAGTGAAAAATTTAGATAAACCACACATTGTAAAACAGACTGGAAAATATGATGCTTAATGTTGAATTGTTGTTGAAATTCCAAAATGATGAATATGCTTCATAAACTGCAAATTTACCTCAAGTTACAACAAAAAACCTCAAAGAAATAACAGGAAAGTCTGAGTAAAATGTATAGAATGGAATGCCAAATCACAATTTTGATCCACACAATGGCAGAAATGTGGCTTTCAAGTCAAATTTGATATTCAAAAGTTTATTAGGAAGATGTCAAATCCCCCCCACCCCCACCCACACACATAAAATAATAATATTAATCTACTGTTGTTTTTAGTTTCCAATTTGAAAAATCTTCATTCTTCATAATGTTAATATGGCTTTTCTATTATTACCATATTTTTTTTCACACAGACTCAAATTTCACTTCACAATCACTAGCAGAAATCAAACTACATGATAGCTTCCAAGTTCCTGGGACATTTTAAATCAAGCACTAGTCTGACAGTGTTATGTCTACACAAAATACCTGCAGTGATTAACTACATGCCTCGGTATCTCTGTAATATGTAAGATAGAAAGCCAATTGATCCCAAAAGTCAAACGAGGTACACAAATTAAGTTCTGACATTTCATTATGAAAAGAATGAAATGTATCTTCTCTTAAAAAACAAAAGAGAGATGGACTAGATGTTTTACCTTGAACTTTAGTGCTTTAGCAATCTGGAGCGGTAAAGAGCACATCCAACAGAAATGTTTGCTCTTTCTGTTATTGATATTGGTACGGGCGGTGCGAACACTTGCTTGTTTTTACGATCAAAATTCATTCCGGATATGAATGTTCTGAGTTGGTCTAGACAGGGATCATTTTGGCTGTGAGCAGCCTCCAGTAGCAGCACATCTTTCATGTGGTACTGCTCATACCTCGAGTAGACACAACGCGCACCATGTCATGTGGTTTCTCTCTCCGTTAAATGAAAAATAAATACAGTGCGAGTACAACCTACGCATGCATGTGTGTTTTCACAAATCCTCCGGTTACAACCGCGCTCTCTAATGTCAAAATGGGCCACAAAAATTATTGCCATTAATTATGCGTATCTGGCCGTATGGGAGAGGAAGTTCTTGCATTCACCCAAGACATGGGAATGCGGAACGAAAACCAAACAACCAAACAAACTCGGACCTGCTCATTCGTCCAAAGGTCTTAAACAGTGAGTTCCAGCAGAGGGGCAGTTTGTCCTTGTTGTGACGCAGGTTTGAGACCAACATGGGAATCTTTCCTCGGGGACACATCTGGGAAAGAATGTCCCCCGATCATGGCCCTTTTTGTGTCAATACTACAGCCAAATGTCGGTCTGCCCATCTGAAAGAAGCACACAGGGATTCCTCAAACCCACCATCCTCACAGAGGGGACGTCTCCATCCAAATTTTTAAGATAGCATTCTAATGGACCCTAAGCATCACAGCCAGGGTTTCCTCTGCCAAAAAAGCTGCATAAAATAGATGCAAAATGACATGTTTTGTTATAAGCTCAACCATGACGGCCACATTACTACGCACACTGCTGTATGTTGAACTTCCTAGCGAGGGGAAAAAAAATTCCCAGTTTTTCCACTTTATGAGCCAGCGCCCCTATCTATCAAGCCGGGTGCCTCTTCTAATCAAAAGTGAATGGGCGTTTAATGACAAAGGCTGTTTCCTTCAACTTCACGTTCATGTTTATCTTTCATCCTAACATCCCAATATGCGAGGCCTCCAGAGTTTATAAACCATCGCTGTGGTCGTCCAGGGTTACAATCACCACACAGCCATACACTTTCTCAATTTCTCTCTCCCTATGTTTTGATCTCACCTCCCCCCTCCTTCCTTCTTTCTTGCAATCACCAAAGCCCAACTGACACTATCGCATCGGGTCCAGATTATGTTACTTGCGAGGTTTCTACTTAACTCTCCCGCTGTTGCTTTTTTTTGCTGGTGGCGAACGCACACTGGGCGATGTATATCATAACAGTGGCTGCATGAATCATTATTTTAAGTGCGGTGATAAATTAAGGCTGTATGGACAAGGCCTATAAATGTCCCCCGAGTGACGCTGAACCGACAGTCAATCTAAACAAAAGAGATGAGCGGGAAGATGAGATGCAGTAGCCCCGACCAACATTTCCACATGGAACTGCTTGGGTCTGACCCGCGGTTCACCACAGCTGTTGGAGAGGAGGCAGATAAAAGTTGGCGTTAATGAGAATGTGCAGCCACTGTTATATCACTGGCACGCTGCAACATTAGACAACAGTCGCGGCTGCCTGAACTTCAGTTGATGATGGATGAAAATGCTGATAACGTGTATGTGTTGTGTGTCTTTAT
This sequence comes from Hyperoplus lanceolatus, assembly GCA_026929865.2. Classification (NCBI taxonomy): domain Eukaryota; kingdom Metazoa; phylum Chordata; class Actinopteri; order Uranoscopiformes; family Ammodytidae; genus Hyperoplus; species Hyperoplus lanceolatus. The sequence goes on along the minus strand of CM049413.1, from coordinate 9,390,414 downwards.
TCTCTTTTGCTGGCTGGGGTACAGCCCTTTCTAGAAATCGATAGGACAAAAGCGAAACCATTCATCGAAAATGAATTGAAACGAGCGCTGGAATTCTGACATTTTCTCTGTTTTCTCTGTGAGGGTGTGATGCTATGTAAGAGGAGGGAAGTTGACGAGGGTTTAGGGAAGCATAGACAACAATTTATATATAATCCCCTGGCCTTTCATTTGTACAGGATTAGGCTGCAGTGCACAGGATGTGTGTATAAACACAGTCAAAATGCAAAGGACAGATCAAATAATCAAAACCAGCGCAACTGAAATGGGATCATTATATTAAGTCAACAAAGCAAAACATCCATGCACATTACACAGGAATGTATCCAGACCTCCACAACATCAAACATTCTGTATATCTTCACCAAACACAAACAGTCTTACAATGCAGTATGGGATGTAGTATGGGATTAGTGGTGCTCATTGTATCATGCATTAGTTCTGGTTGAATAGAGTACATTTCCTTTACTTTCCAATCTCACCTCAAGGTCAGTTAGGTGGAGCTTTTGAACAAGTCACATGATCTACATCAGCAGACAAGAGTTTGCCCAGATAACATTTAATTGTAGATAAAAAATATATTTTTACTGAGAAGTTCAAGGACTCGACCATATTGGCTTAAACAAGCTTCAGTTAATTATTGGACCTTTGGGTGGCATTGTTTTAGTTTGTTAAATATTTTTTCCAAGGCCAACATGTCCAACAGTTATCTTACCAATTAAAATATATTTTTGGGGAGGAGTTGTTCCTTTACCGAGTCCAGGGTCCAAGGACAGATGGTCTCTGAACTGATTTGACTTGATTTGAGCGACTAAATGAAGGTGAGATTGTTTTATCTTTTCAGCAGTTCTTTAGCTGCATAATGGAAAATTACTTTATTCAAGCTAGAAAAAAACGTATGTGCACTCCTTAATGAATTTGAAGTCTTTACAGGCCATCAGTTAAAGGCTATGTTGTCAAAACAGAGTCATGTGCACGTCAAAAAATGTCATGCACTAACACATACGAATAGAAATTCACACACACACACACACACACACACACACGCAGGCCCCTGGATTATTAACCTCTTCATCTCAGAACCACTGCAAACATGTCAATTTAAATAAACATCCAGAGCCATTTGTAAGCATTTGTTTTAGGTTGTAAACCCAGACCCAGAAGTACATCCATCTATTTGATCAATGACAGATTTATAAGGAATTTTAGGACAAGATCGTTGGCTACTGTGATAAACATTTGCGTTGGGGATGAGAAATCTGTAGGAACTATTTTTTTTCAGTCACCTTGAGAAGTGTTTACAAGACTTCAAGTACGATATCTTTCTTTGACAACCACATAAATACTTATGTGGTTGTCAGGTCACATAGATCACTCTCATAACGGTGAAATAACCTAAGCAGGAATTAATGCTTGCATTGTTCCAGCACAAGTTTAGTGTGTTCCAATGAAAACAATGATAAACCTTTATCAGTATCAGTGTGTATTCTTTTCTAGCACCGTGTCTTGTCTGATACTACGACTTGGAGAGACCAAAATAGGCAATGTTGCAAATAGGGGCTTTTGAACGTTTTGGTAAAATAATGTATACAAAGTTGATGTTGCCAGTTAGTTTCTACACATTGAAGCATTTGGGTTTCAAATTGGAAAAGTAAGTGCATTACTGTTGTAATCAAACACTTTTAGTATACTGACACAAGTATCAGGAGAGATTTGTGCATCCTCAATGTAAATTCTCATCAAAGTATGCAGCACAAATGGTTTGCATGAGCAGGTGTTTTCCATCAACTAATCACCTGGGGCCTCATTTATAAAGCTTTGCGTGGGATTCACGTGGAAGCTGGCGTACGGAAGAAATGTAGGATGTACGTGCGAACAAAAATATTCGGATTTATAAAACAGTGCGCACTCACGTCCTACGCCTGTTTCCCTTTATAAATCACAATCAACTCTAAATGTGGCGCAGACTTTGCGGGCTTCACGTACCGCCCATATTTACCCATACATAATCATCAACACGCCCAAATTAATATCATTTACTGAGTGCATGAAGGCGGTAGTGGCAATCGCCGACTGAAAGGGAAATGGAAAAATAGACTCCACACGGTGTGGATCACTGCGGTCACCCCGAAGTTACCCCGAAGTACCCGTTGGAGAAGTGGCGACCAGGGAAAATATAGTTTGGTGGCAGTGTGAGCGTAAAGGCGTCAGAGTGCAGCCTGTGGCGATCTCTGTGAACGCTGTGGCCGAAATAAAAAGAAGCGATCCGACATAAAAGTGGACGCAAACAAGTGCATATCCTCACATAACAGTGTTTGTGCCACGAGCGGGGGACACTGAGACCCCCCATGAGATACAGATTCGGAGAATTCATCCCGGGGCAGTGGAGGGCGGCGGAGGGTTAATAATAAACTTCACAGTCCCTTTCAAAACACAATTGCGACGTGCTTAAACTAAAAGAAAAACATAGATAAAACGGACTAAAAGTCGTGAAAAAGATCACAGTAGCCTATGTGATGTACAGTAGGCTTATCATTAGTGTATGAAAAGGCGCACTCCTGTCTGCCTGACTGAGGCATCGAGAACAGCGTCAGTGTAAAAGTAATAGGCTGTATTCCACCTCAATATTATCAGAATTAATTCCACAACATGCAGATAGGTTATTCTAACTGCAGAGCTTATTCGAACGCTTTTTTTTTATATTTGCACTCATATAGCCTATCTCCGTTTGTAGGCTATGTAAGATCCTAATTCGTTTTATTTTTGTTGGTATCACTCCATGGAATAATCCGTGGAGGCATTTGTTCATTAGTTGTAAGAATGGCTTCATCCGTTTTGCAAAGGAACTCCCAATATATGATAGACCTACATGGCTTATAATAGGCCTATCTGGATTCATTTTACACAAACACATTCGTTCTCGCACTTCATACATGTGCCGACGGAGTCACCGTTTCTCCTTTCTCTACTTTCTGTGCGTACGCATGGGTCAGAGTTTGCGTGGAGGACCGCACATCTCCCGTCAAGTTTGGTTTTTATAAATCCCAATATTTGCTTAGAAATTGGCGTGCGCCCTCTTCTGGGCGTACGCAACGTTTATAAATGAGGCCCCTGCTCTGACATCACTGACCAGGGTGTCGACAACAGCGCTACAAGCTGAGAAGACGGACACAAGAAGAAATGTGGTGAAGGGTCACCAATGTGAATGGTTTTATGAGCCCCTTTTTACTTGTACTGTGCTATGTTGTGAGGGTGTTATTTTCAAACAGCAGGGAGGGGGGATAAGAAATGTCAGGGGGGGACGCACTTCACTGTGACTCCCTTTCCACTTCTGTTCCCTCTGTGCCAACTCCAGCCCCTGGTATTGTGTGGAATGTGAGAAGCTTGGCTCCGGTCCCAAGCAAGGCTAAAACAAGGCTCTGGACAGGGTTACGACGACGTGTGTTTTCAAAACACGTATGCAGATTTCAGGGCTTCGCCTATGTGTGTGCATATACACATCTGTGGGAATTTCTCAAAATTGTGTGTGTCCGGCCGCGAAGCAAATCGAACGAGGTTTCACACCAATCACGCAGCTTAACCGATAAGCCGAGATCCCGGCGCGCGCCTTTCGTCCAAAACCACCCACTGAAAACAGAGACGGACTATAATCAGCCTGCCATTCTGCACGGTTCTGTCTACCGTCAAGATATGTGGGTCTCCAATTGAAAGATAATACATCACATGATATTCAACCCAGCAACTCTCCTTTCTCTCTCTCTCGCTCAAGAAAATAAGGATTAAATAAATAAGTGAGGTAATTCCTGGATGTGACACGTATGGGCTTTGAGAACAAGTGGCTCCGATCCCACCACCACAAGAACAAAACAAAAACAATGGAGCCAACCATTAGTCATTCGAAGATCTACTTGGCCAACACTGTGTGGGATTCAAACTGTTTATCTTTCCCTCGGTATCTTTCACTCTGTCCCACTATCTCCCTCTTTCTCTCTGTTCACCTTTACTTGCTTTTTTCCACAACTCTGACTCATTCTACAGCCCTTTCTGTTTTAAGACTCAAAGCATTTAATATTGACCATCTCAATGCGGCTCAAAAAGTGAAAGGGTTCTTTCCCCTGGAACGTCTTGAAGGCTCCCCAGCGTTGAAAGACAAAGACATCCTCTTAAAAAGCAACATCTGTCGGGGAGACGCCGCGGGGAGTGTTGGCCTCATGTGGGGTGGCTATGGAAATTTTTTATCCCTACTTCACATACTTCACAAAATTAACTTTGGGGATTAATACTGTTCAGATACAAAGGGATCAAACACAACACAACATAAAATGAGCCGTGTAGTGAGAGCATTAAACCTGCAGCGTAATCCAATTTGTACGTTCTCCTGCTCCGTGCCAGATTCAGCAATTCAAAACATGCATGTTTTTTTTTATTAATTTTTTTATCAGTGCTATCTTTTCCTGGAAGTTAAGCAGCAAAAAATTACACGTTATTGTAAATTCAAACAGTGTAGACGTCCTGTGGTATCCACAGCGAGCAGCTCACATTCTTAAGCGCAGCTTTGTTTTGCAATGCTGTTTCAGTTCCCCTGACCTTCATCAAACCTTGATTTACAGTGCACAACCCAAATGAACCTGGAGGCTGGAGGAAAAATAAATAAAACCACAGATACGGGTGAGTAATATTATCATCTGCACTGTTTATCAAGAGCCATTTTTAAAAAATACAACAAAGATAACAGCCAGTTCTGCGACTGAAATAAGTTCAAACGCAGACTCGTGATTTGCTGCAGGCTGTGATAACAACACATTACTTTCCCGCTAACTGCCCACTCGGATTGTCTGTAATGTGTAATGTTTTGCTCTATCGAAACTATTACTATCTCATATTTGGCTCATAATCACTAAACCCTAAGCAGTGGCAGAGACACAGCTGCAAACCTTGTGCTTTTGGCAACTCTTCTGACCATAACTTACACTCGCAGTACTAATGACTACCACTTGCATGCCCAAAATAATATTATTTATACTCATTCGTTTGGAAAAGAGCTCCTGCTCTTGTTTCATCCATTTTTAAAGAACATAATGCTACGGTAGAATAAAATATCTAAATATCACTTCCAAACCTGAGGATCACACTGCGTTGTACGACTGCAGATCCACTGCTCTCATCAGTGTCTTTTTAACAACAGCAAGTGACTATTTTTAGGAAAAAAGAAAATATAAAAGCGACGCTTCGCTACCTCTACCCCAGCAAATGAAAGACAGACCAAGTCAGCATCCAACTCGTGAACATATTGGAGCATTTACAAAACATATATTTCCTCCATATGTTATCTTTGTAACTGGTGTTTGTAAATTGTAACTTTGCTCTATAATATGAACATTTTGTATCTAGCTTGTTTCACCGCCTCTAAGTGGCCAGAAATAACATTTAATCCAGGTTTAAACAGATCACTTCCATCCCTGAGTGACACGCTGCAGAGAACTCTCATTCACAAAACCTAGGCCAACTCAATAATGAAAAATTAGCACCATTACTGGTGTGCATACATATACTCGGGGCACATGGAAACACAAACCTATTTGAGGAAGCTCACGATTTATTCTACAGATTCATCAGTGAGTGCCAAGCTACAAGCTAGCAACAATGTTTTCAGAAGGAATATCATAAATCCTGCATTCATTTAGCCAAATGTATAACCTTGTAATTAAAACAAAATAAATCCCCCACAAAGTACCCACAAGAGAGTGATTCACTCGAATGAGTGATGGAAAAGGAACTGCATGCTTGCGTTTTAACTGCAAGTGGGAAAACGGGGCGGCTTCAAGACACAGTGAAATAACCGAGAAATGAACAGCTTTATTTATTGAGCTTTAAAGAGACATAGATGTGCAATCCCTGTCTGGCCAATGTCAAAACTTCCAGCATGCTTGGGGCCACGGGCTACATTGAAATAGGATTTCTGGGAGAGAGAAAAAAAAAGTGGGTCTTAAAACAAAGTGGCTTTCCATATTGAGCATGACAAAACTTCTAAATGCCCCTTTTCCCTGAAAATCAGGAACATTAACAATGTTAGGCTCCATTTTCACGTGCATGTGGAAACACTATGACTTGGCTGTAATGTTTTCCCTATACTCCCATGAGACACTAAGTAGAAAGCTCTGCTTCCTTTTCATTTTCAGTCACAGTGAAAGTGCGACCAAGATGACTTCTCTGGAAGCTGTTATCGTAGCGTCCTTCAGCAATTTCCATGGTTTCCTTTTTACAAGTTTAGGGGTCAGGAAGGAAGAGCTTTTTATTCCTCCGAGTATTTCCTAGCCCTTTTTTCTGCATCATCCGATTGTTAGTTTTGGCCCACGATATCAGTGAAAATAAACTCTTATAGAGGCAGTCACCCACTAAAATAGATAGGTTTCTCTTTGGATCCCCCAGGCATGCTGTGTGGCCCTCTGATAGCGTTAAGTAGAGAAACATATTCACCCTCTCTCGTATGAACTCCCCAGTATGGAAGGGAAACAAGCTGCTGCCCACATGTCGGCATATCCTTTTAAACCTATGTTTATGCAGCACAGTTATGTTCGTCCAGAGGCAGAATGATGGGAATTTCACAGGGATAAGACAGCGGCAGATAGTTTCCTCCTCCCTTTTGTTGTACAGCTTAGTTTGGCACAGGCCATCCTTCTCAAGAAACACTGCACTCAACCACTTTCTACTGTCTCCACCGGCAGGGAAATGAGAAGATCTATTACCTTCACTCCCAAGTGCAGAAACAAATGTTGGCTTGTTGAACTTCAATCCATGCCAAATTTTCGTTGTCCTTGAAATATTGGAGAAGTTAGAAAGGATATTCTCAGAATTTTCTTCTTCTCATTGCAACCTTTGCTTTTTCTTTTAAATGACCCATCTGTTCTCACATTTCCAAGAGACTGATCCTCACTGCCCTTTAGCTCAACACAAGCACGGCAGCAAGAGTAACTGGCACTGAAAGCAATAACATACTACACTTTTGCTACCTGGGAAAATAGCTTTTTTTTCAAATAGTTCAAAATGTTCGGAAAACTCTCTTACCAAAAGCTGCTATCAAATTATTTTAATGTTCAGGTTGTACTTCGGCAATGGTATCGAAACAGGTATCAACACAACACCTCAGGCATGAATTCTGCACAAGTATCCAAATAATTGAACAATCACGACCCCAGGGTTTCAGTTTCATAGTCAATTTGGGGATTTTTTCAAATGCTTTTAAGGGAACAGTTTGACATTTTGTGGAAAACATTATTTGCTTATTTGCTTTCCTGCCTATGAGAAGATAAGATTGATACCACTCTCATATGAAGCTGTATGTTTAATATAAAGGTATAGCTTAGCATAGCATGAAGACTTAAGAGTGGTCTACAGCTAGTCTGGCTCTACATTTGATTTATCAATTCATATGTAGTTCATGTAATCCATGAACCAAAGTGTAAAAATAAAAAAATAGCGGGTTTGTTCCAGACTATTTACTGGCAGGTAACTGTATCTTCCCGGATTCTCTACTGGTTGTGTAGCTGCCTCAAACTAATGACACGATTCCAGGAAGTCATTGCTCCTGCAACACTAACAGTCTCCTGGCTCCAGCTACAAACAACTGTTTCAATTGTCCCAAAGATTAAAAGACCAAAGGTGAGCAATCCTTTGCCATGATGGGGCTCCTCAACTTTGGAACAACCTGCCAAAAGGAGCATTTGGACTGGGAGCTAACAACGATTTTCCGAGTTCACCTCACGTAAAATCCAGATGGACCTCATGTTACAGTGGTCGAAACCTTTGTCAGACTTTACAATATCCATCCTCTCAGAAGCTGTGGCCAAGAAGTAGACGGCAATATAAAAATGTAGTTTTAGGTAAATGGGTTTTAACAATAGCATTATGCTAACTGGCTATCGTTTTCTGTGACATTTGATGTTTAATTCTTACTTGTTGGTTAGTAAATGTGGGTTGTAGAAGCAGTCACAGTGATCTTTGTCCTACATTTCAGACGAATTAAGGTTGACTGACAATATTGTTTAATGTGTATAGTAGCTTGTTTCCTGATGCAATTTCTCTTCGAGATCAGGGCCTTGCACCCAGGCCAGGGAAGTAATCCTTGGACAAACACAAACCACCTTTGACTGGTCAGGAATGTTATCAGGCTCCACATACTCTACCCTGGGTTGAGGAAGGAAAGATCTCAGACATGAAATCCTTCCCCAACAGCTGTTTGCTGCATCACTCTCTCTCTCTCTCTCTCTATGTCTCTCTCTCTCTATGTCTGCCCCCCACACTGGACTAAGTGACTCAGGCAAAGGGGTTGATATCTGCAACGGTCTCCTCCGTCCATATCTTTCATCAAGGGCTGCTGACTGGAGCAACATCAGGGCGAGCTCTCGCTTAGACAAGCAGTTAAAAAACACTGGCGTGATTAAGATAGATAGACTGGCCTGGGACACTTAATCTTCTGTCCAATGAAAAATGTTAACTGCATCCTGATGTCCCCCCTCCCCCATGCAGCGTAATTAAGCTGAATTACCACTGTGTGTTTAAGTGTCCCCTCTGAAATGCCTGCTCCAATTATTTTCCTGTGCTGATCTTTCACTTGTTTCTTGTGTTTTTTGAGTGACAACCATATTTAGTAAATGACGTGCATGCAGGGAATATCATTAATACAGTTCTCACACACTTTAAAATAAAATCCAGCAGGTTGTTGAATAATATAATTTAGTTGATATTAGATTTACAAATTAATTATTTTTCTTAAAATGCATGTTCTATTTGAAATGATAAAGTCTCAAAAGTGTCAGCAAAGAAGAAACAAAATCGTTTTAGTGATGGCAGACGTTTTCACTTGCTCCCCTCTTTCACGTCTGGGCAGAAAGTTACTCTAGAGGTCTCATTAGTCAAACCTTCAGTCTACCAACGCTGCCCTTGTGTTTTCATAGTATCATTTGTACTATCACAGACGGATGAGGTCTACTGAGCAAAGATAAAGCCGGTGTTATTTCACCCCTGGCCTTTCTTGACACATGGATCGCTTTTTAGGGCCAAAGGCCTTCAGGTTTTCAGACTTGTGACTGAAAAATTGAACTGGCGTAGAAAACTCATCAATAAAAGGTATATTTAGATTTATTAGGGGTATATTTCATCTAAAGTGAAAAAAGGGCAAATTGCTTGCGCCGATATCTATTTAACTTTTTTATGTCATATAAATGTGAATCCACACACACAGCTAGGTATTGGACCACAACGTAAACCTCTAACAGTAAATTCCTTATTTGAACTAAGATCAAGTCAGTGATATACAATCCAATGAAAAGACGATATTGTGCAGATTCTGTTCTGTAAGCTCAAAATCCCTCTCGTTCGATATTTTTGTGGGATCCTTACACGTTTGTATCTGCTAAGAAATTCAGAATTTGCAACTGGGTAGAGTACAAGTCGCCTCCAACACTATACCTCCCTGATTACAACCTCAATCAACATCTCGCGGTAACCAACTGTGACCAACGCCTGGTTAATTGATGAGGAACGACTATTTCCTCAGACCCGAGGAGTGAAAAGTTTCCATCGTGTGAGCTAATGAAAAGCAGGCACACAGCAGGGTGTAGCTGTGGGTGGACACGCTGGTTGCTAATGAATAGGCTTGAGGTGTATTGATGAAGTTCAGGGTTGATTAATTCTCCAGTTCCACTGTGATCCATCAAATCCATCAGGTGTTATCTGTGCACGCATTCGCTTTTGGGCCGCCCCAAATTGTTTGGTATAGACGAAAAAATAAACCATTAGCTTTAACCAATTAATCACAGATTGGACCAGCTAATCTGACTTGAGCTCAACAATATCTGTGGACAGTGGAGGAAACAGGAGAACCGGTTCTGCCAAATCTGGAAGTTTGTTTATTTGATTCATGTATTAATTTTCAGAGAGACAGTCTCGCTTCTCTTCGGGGACACAAAGTCTCAAAGCTTAGAAAAGCAGAGTGCCTGCCAAGCCATGTCAAAGTTGCGACTCATTACCATTACAGTAGAACCATATTTGAACATAGTAAACACCTTGGCGGTTCTATGAATAGATTGTCATTTGGTTGTTCAAGAGTTATTCAATCATGAGTGGTTATTTTATATAATATCAGCTTCATGAAACAGGAGGGTTGTGCTTGTTTTATTTTATAGGGCTTTTTTATTGTATGTGAGTCTGGGTTTTAAAGTCATACTCACACGTCCTTGACTTGAATAAATAAAGGGAGCATTCTCTTGCTCTGTCTTTCCCTCCTCCTGAGTGTCTCTGGGGGCTCTCTCTGACTTCCTGCCATTAAAGAGACAGCCCACTGGAGAGCAGGGGGTGACTGACATATAACTACCTCTGCTCTATGACCGACGCTGTCTGCAAGTCAACTGGACATCTGTGGAATTTACTCAAAGGGTAGTTTACTACGGGAAAAATAATAGAGAAAACGCAGATAAAAATCGATGTGTTTTTGCATTAGACAGTGACTCGACGGACCTGGATGTGTTAGGAGGATATGAAATGAGACAGCTGTGGGAAATCCAGAACAAAAACTTCAATTCAGATATACAGTTACATAACCGGAGAGTGGGGTTTGTGTAAATAGTGTTGCTTAAATTATGGCTTCTCAAGACACATTTTGCTGCATATAGCTTTGTCTCTTGAAAGACATACAGTATTATGTATCATTTTGTATCATTTGAATGTAAAATATGATGTTAATATTTTTACTTTCATCCATTCATTTGAGATGTTGCGCATCTGTGACATTACAAGTTTGATACTGGTCCCGCTTCATTATGCAAGAAAAAACATTCTCCACTCCTAAAGCACACAAACTGTCCTACTGACAAACACTTTGACAAACAGTGTGTCGACAGGACAACAGCAAACACCACCAAGGTTTTAGTCTGAGAGTCTCATCCAGAAACCAAAACAAGATCCCTTGTGAAGCCACAAACATACTCTCTGCGCAGACCACACACACCCGCGGAAACACAAATATCTCAACAAACACGCTACGGCGTGACCACTTCAAAAGACCAAGATCCAGTCTCATGCATGCGGAGATGGCGTATATGTGATTCCATACCCAACCCTTTTCAACAGGGATGTAATTTAAACAGGAAAACTCAACTCCATTTCTATTTCTATTATGAAAACATGATGAGATGACATCAAACAACTAACAGTAGATACTCCTCGCAAAACACTGTAAGCGCTGCATTCAAACTGCGCACCAACAATATCCTTACCTTCTGCAGCCACTGGGTGTAATTCTCCATAATGTGCTCGAGCTGCTGGATCTTCTGGCTGGGGAAGTCTGGCTCAGGTGGTGGCGCGTCTCTCTGGAGGTTGTTGCTGTTGGGCTGCGGGCTGGCACCTTTGGCCTCCCTGCAGGAGCCTCCTCTGGATCCATCTCCCTCGGGTAGGATGAACGTGTAGGTGCACTGGCCATGCTGGATCTTATGCAAGCGCCTGTTGCTGTAATTACTGTTACTACTTCCTCCATTGCTACTGCTACCGCTACTGCTACTACTGCTGCTGCTGCCACCTGTGCTGCTGCTGCTGCTGCTGCTTGTGCTGGTGCTCTCCGTCCCTCTCCTCTGCTCCCCTCCTCCACAGCTCACACAGATCACCAGAAGCGCTGCCAGAGAGAGCAAGTGGTGGCCAAAGTTGTACCGAAGCATCATATTATCAGCCTGGGTTAGAAGTTACCAGGGGAAGGTTAGGTTCTCGTATCTTCTTTGGCTGAAGCTTCCTCCTTTGGCTTCACGTTCCCCTTTTTGAAAAGCTGGATCAGACAACGGTGAAGAACACCGTTAGTCTGGAACACGCATCATCCATCCTCACATTGGACCTCCAGCATTGAATGGCTACTGACTCTGTGGCCGTGAGCACTTACCGATGCTGGGTTCCCAAAGCTCCTTAAAGTTAATGTCCTGGCAGGAAAAAGCTGCACACATGTCTTGCAGAGTGACAACCTAAATGGGGTTCTAAATCTTGATGTTCCCAGCAGAAAAATCGAAAGCCAGGCGAGGGCTGTGTGCTTGCATTGATCAGTCTGTGCATTTAAAATAGGTGCCGGGGTTGTGCTGGGATGGTGTCGTCAGACCTCCCCTGGTCTCTGTGCCTTCCCTTCCTCCTCTGCTCTCTGGCTTAACGACTGGGAGAGAGTGAGAGAGACGCTCACTCTGAAGAACAGTTCCAAGCTTCCAGCACACTCTGCGCCTGCCCCTTGCAGAGCCTGCAGAGGAATGTAAGTATGTGTGCACGGAGAAGAGTGCATGTTTGTGTGTGCGTGTGTGTGTGTGTGTGTGTGTGTGTGTGTGTGTGTGTGTGTGTGTGTGTGAGAGCCTGGCAGAAAAGGGACCCCAGCACAGAGGATGTTCTTAGACTATGAGGATCGGTTTACAGCTGCTCCGACTGGTGCGGTTGACCTGCCTTTTAGCCTGCGTGTTGACACAGAAACTTGTCTAAACGCGTGTGTTCAATTTATCTGCTCTTGAGATACTACTGGACTCCCTTCTATACTGTATAATAACAGGTGCCATATTACAAGTAGGCACAAGGGAGGTATGGTTCACAAAGCTTTATTTATAGTGATTTCTCAACTTCTTTTGTCTCCCCCTCAACAATAAAAAAAAAAAAAACATAATCATGGCAAGTAAGATCTTGATTGCAACTATATCTTTTTGTTTTCGATGGAGTGGAGAACCTAAATCTCTGAAGGCTCTTTAAGTTTCAATCCTTAATATTGTCATCAAACCAAGAACCAATGTTGGATATAATTTGTGGCTGGACTTTTTGTTTTTGCGATCACATGTACTTATATTCGTTAGCTACCTCTCTACGGATTAGTTTGCTTTATATCCAAAACAACTTAAAATTCGATCATGTGGACAGTGGTTCCAGTCCAGAAATAGCAAGAATCATGTACGAATATCAACATCAACGGCTTCGAGTGCTACATTTTTCAGAAACAGTCGAGATTAGATGTTGTATTTTTTTTCCTCCCCCATGATAATTTTCATGGGCCAAGGTGCAGTCCGCGCTAATGAGTTTTCAGTCTGGGAAAGAAAAAGTGTAGAGTTTCTTCTGTCCTGATGTCAATGGTAAGTTCTTTCCACCATTGTGGAGCCAGCGACAGCAAACAGTCTGGATTTTGTTGAGCGTTATAGCTGGGCCCCCCCCGTGGGTTGAGGAAGTCAAGCCATTTGGCATGGGAAATTGATGTATACCTCCATAATATGATCAAGGATCCTATATCCAAGGATGCAGAATATATCAAGGATCCTGGATATGTCATCATTATTGATGGTCATCCTGTAGTGTGCTCCTGAGCAACTTGTAGCACAGTAGACGATTTGCAGTGACTTGTAGTCAATGCAAGATTCTGATAATTGCTTTAGTATAGAGGAACGTGGGCAAGTTGAAGACAAGCATTGTCAATCTGCAATTACTGGTTATCACGAGTTCAAGGCTATTGAAAAAGGGTGACTGAGCATTTTCTGTTGGAGCCCAGACACTTTGGAACTCTCTGCCAAATAATTTCAGACACACGTAGTCCATAACTTCTTTTGAATCCCTTCTAAATATTTTGTTTTGGTGTGATAGCATTTGGAAACGTTCGACATGTGGTTTTATTCATTCTATTTTTATCCCTATTTTATTTATGATCTTCCTCTGTGCTTAGGCCTTTGTCTGCTGTTTTTTTTCTCATTTTAATCATTCTTGTCTGGTCTTATTCTCCTTTCTACACTACACTCTTGTTGACTGGATTCAAATGGAATTTAGTTTTCAGGAAATGATGCATGCCCATACTAAAAGCATGTCATATGTTAATAAGTAAATGTATATCGACAGCAATTTATAAATAAGACGGTGCATTTTCATGACGCCCTTAACAACTTTGACGCCCCAAAATGATATAGCAGCTCACATTTTAAGTGTCTTTGCAAATGGAAATGTGGGACTTGTATCATTACTACCAGCAGTAACCACATGTGTGTGTCACCAAATCAACCAGAACTGAAATCTTAGAAGAACACTCCACAAATTTAGCATTATGCTCCCATAGGCTAACCTTGTCTAGTCACCATTGTCCATTGCAACTCCATAAATGACAGTTCAGTCAGAGACTTAGCTGTATTCTTGTAGTAGTGGCTAATGTTGCCACGAGCCACTAGCCTTTAGCAGAAATGAAGAGCAGGATACATTCAGATGTCTAGTAAACTCATGTGTGTCCAATTGCAAACTAACAATTTTTTTCAATTGTTCATTTGTTGTCTCAATCGAGCCTAACTCAAGAGACAAGTAGCTGCAAACAGACTCCAATGTGAAAAATGTATGGAGTAAGTTTACAACTTATTCTTCGGTCATTCTGCCGCTTTCAACCTCAGTATTACCAGGGATTAGACAACATTAATAGAAAGTTTCCGCCACTGTAGCTCAGAAAAGGCACAGCTAATTTGAGCGTTAGATTCCCCAAAGAGTGCAAAAAAATTAGTCTGTAATTAGCCCACATGCAAAGTCCTCTATCGTAATGTATTATCATGTCTCCGTCACTCACAACCATTGCTGTTATTTTTATATGAAAACAAAAGTGACATCCAAGAATGAGCCGGGGAAGAAGGAATGTGTCTCTCATCATTAGGGCCAGAAGAAGGAGCAGAGTGAGCTAACACAGCGCTGAAAGCCTCTGGGTCAAAGGTCAAGTCCTTGTTATGGACAGTCCATTTTAAAACCTCTGATTCGGGGAGACACAGCTGTCTAATTTCTGGACGGAATTCAACATTCCACTTCAGTCCAAAACATCCAAATTTGTGTGAAAGTGCATTTGTCTGAGTCTGCATGGCCTCTCTCTTCTATTTGTGTGTGTGAAATACAGTATATGCATGAGATGCAATTTACTCTCTCCAGCTGCCCGCTCATGCCAACGTGTTTTACAGTATATTTCTGCATGATCCTGTGTGTGTGTGTGTGTGTGTGTGTGTGTGTGTGTGTGTGTGTGTGTGTGTGTGTGTGTGTGTGTGTGTGTGTGTGTGTGTGTGTGTGTGATAGAGTGTGTGTATTCAGTGATAGCAGGGGGCTACAAAAAGTTGGGCCCTCTGTGTGGGAGCAGAGGGGCGGTGTGAAGGGGCATGAAGGAGACCCAAGATAACAAACCCCTTGAATAACCCAGACTGGCCAAGACACAAAGCATGTGCAAATATCTCTTGGAGCGCTTGTCTTTTGGTTGACATACTTTGATGGTGTCCTAAAACCTGGGCACCGGTTGCTGTGTCCAAGGGTAACTAAGCAGGAGAAAATCGCCACATCCAGGCAACCTTGAGTGTGCAAAATTAAGACTACACATCACTTCAATGAACAGCTACACAAAAAACCCTCTGATGTAAGAGGGAAATCAGGAGAGGAGGGTTTATGTCTAGTGAATCATTTAATTGACCTGTTTTGCCAAACCTCCTCCCCTGAAAAAAAAAAAAAATTCTTTTATACCTTGCAATCACAGTGAACGATAGGCCTGACAACATTTCTACGCATCTCACATTTCTAAGAGCAAAAGTTTAAAGAATTGATTAAATGTGTGTGTATTTGCTCTTGGGTGCTAAGGTTATATTTGTTTATGGAACTAGATTATCTATACAGTAACCTAACCCAGTGAGGCCATTATTCATCAGGTGCTTTACATACATATAAGGCATTACAGATTTACAGAAGAAGGGAAACCATATTTAGGGTATCCTAAGCTAACGTTAGCATCTACAGTTGCTCTTTGTGTGGTTTGGGTAAGCCTCTCTTTGAAACCAAAAACACAAAGAAAGAAGAACAATGGATTGGAAGTGTTTATCTGCTCAACAAAACCTGCAATCGTTAGCACATCTGGCTTACTATCGTGCTACTCACCACCGCCACCAAAATATTGCTGTGAAGAAACCACAACGTGACAGCCATGGCAATAGAAACTACAGGGGATTTATTGGTGATCACTCCATTCTGCATGTGCACATACAGAAAGTTGTTACGTGCAAGCATTCCATTAAAATATATTTGAAAACCCATTTTGCAACATCAAAATCAACATTCTCATATTTTGCTGCATTACTGCCAGGATTGGCTTGTCTTACTAAACAGAAACTAAAGATGTTTATATTTGTAGGTCGGTAAATGAATGGTGTAATGTCAGATCCGAAAAATCCTACTGGAATGTAAATTATTGAGAAAAACAAGCCCAGTTCTCGAAGCTACAAGAGCACAATCATTTGCTAACCCTTAGGGTCCCATGCTATCTATCCTGTACTTTCTGTCCCACACATAGGCTATATTCAATTCCAACCCATTTTGGTGAAATGCAAAAAAATTTTTGCTGGTGACAGTCAAGCACAGTGCGGGTCATGTCAGTTGTGAGAGGCCTCTAGGCAGCTGGCCTTCATGGGAATCTGGCTTATGTTTTACTTGTGAAAGGTTTGGGAGGACATTTTGTATAACTCAACGTCAATCTGATTGACACTCCCTTTCGCATGTAGCCCTAAATTGAATATATGATGTGGGAACATAGAATATCAGATTTTTTTTTTAAACATATTTTTCAGTCTGTCATGTAGTGACTTCTATTTTTTGAATATAGCTATATATTTTTTTTGTTCGCATTCCGTTTCAGCTTGATTGACTAAGATATACTATTGTTACTATAGTAGGCCTGTATATTTTTTGCTTTTTTCCTAGGGTACGTGCCTTAATACATACTGTTTTTTCTGTTTGTACAATTTAAGGTTTTCCGCCATTAATAGTGCTATGTGGCAATCTTTTTATGAATGGGCCCCTGCTTCATGAAAGGCAGAGAAGAAGAAGACTGCAAGCACAGCAAATATGGCAAAGAACAAAAAGGTTTTATGAAGAAGGAAATGCATTTAATAAGTTTGTTAAACCCCAAGTATACACACATTGTGTTTTGGTGTTTGTTGGTCTAAAAGAAATCCACAAAAAAAGTAAAATGTCCAATTGTATGTCTTATTTATATTAGGGCAATAATGAAAATGATTATTAATTTATGTGTGTACACAATGTCTTCCCTCACATCTGAAACCAAATCTACGCCCTTGAAATAAGTTACTGCAATACTACGCATGGCTACTTTTTACACAATAAAATATGTATTTTTTTTAAATTAAGAGTTAACAATTGTATTCACCGTTTGACATCTTGAATAGAGCGACACCTTGGATTAATACAAATGGCTGTTTGATCTTCTATTCCTGGCCAGGACACAAAGGAAAACACTGTGGGTTATAAATGCAGTTGTCACCCGATGTAAAAAGGCAAAAGCGTTCCGTTTGACTCCAAAGACAAACCTCAGCAACTCATTCAAACATGCTTGAATAGCCTCAGCGCGCTCAGTGTTTGCCCAGTTCTTTTAACTAGGAAAATTTGAATGTGATTAAACGGTTGCCCAACCTCAGCCAAGACACTGATGGTACCTCTTCTTTCGCCCCCTAAGCTTAACTGTTTGTCATGGAGATGGAAGCGTATACACACACACACACACACACACAGACACACACACACACACACACACACACACACACACACACACGCACGTGCACACACACACACACACACACACACACACACACACACACACACACACACACACACACACACACACACACACACACACACACAGAATAATGCTGATCTAGTGCCAGCATTCAGCATACCAGTAAGTCATGAGCAAAGGGACCTGTTTGCAAGTGCTATGCAGGTCACTCTGGTGTATTATTCCCCTGTTCTGAGTTCAGGGCGGGCCTGTCATATTCCTTCTGAAAGATCCACAGTACGGTCTGCTGCGGCCTTGGAGCATTAATCCCACGCACAATAGCCTCTTTAGCATTTGGTCGAGTGTTGACTTCACTTTTCACACTCAAAGGCTCAAAGGTGAGAGTTAAGGAATCATACATTTGTGAGCGCTTTGAGTGGACTTTGGCTTTGTGAAGGACGCTCTGTGACTGGATGTGCTGACGTGCATGTCTGGGGAGTAAAGCGTTAGAATGGTGGCTTGGTTTCTGAGGCCACTTCAAAAACTTTGCAATGAGCCTATAGAGTAATACGCTCACATTTTAAGCCCTCTTACAGAAATCCTTCTTGGAAAATAATACTTGAGGCTCAACCTCCAACGCTCTTTCTTATAGAGACCAACATAAAAGGATTAAGAGGAAGAGAAGGGACTCAGCTGGATATAGAATTAAACAGAGGTTGACAGGAACACAAGTGTTGTTTTGCTACGCTGTCTGAAGAATGACATTAAAAATGTAATCCTTTTCCCTCAAAGACCTATTGTACCGCCAATGAAGAAAATAAAAAATATGTGGCTTCCTTGGTTCAGTGCTTACGGCATGGCTCTTGGAATGTATGTCGGTCAGTCCATAATTTTTGTCCAGACTGAAATATCTTAGCAACCTTTGGATAAATTACATTGACATTTTGTACAGACACTCATGTTGCTCCCATGATGAATTGTAATTTCTTTGGCGATCCATTCACTTTTTATCTAGCGCCATCATCTGATAACATTTTTCTTTCCTCCACTACTTTTGTTCAGATCTTCATACTTGAAAAACTGTTTCCTATCAGTTTCTGCTGTTCTTGGTGTAAAGTGTTAGTACGCCAATGCATTGCAAAAATAACAAAACAGATTGGAGTCGAATTTAGGACCACTTATAAAAGGCTCCCAAATCGTAATTGAAAAGAACAGATTCCATGTAATTTGGGATCAGAGCAATATATGGGTAATAACAACAAAAAGAAACAGAAAAAAAATGTTGGATGACTATACGCAGTCTGAAGCCTTAGTCTTATTATCCTGTGTTAGATTAAAACGTTACCGACAGGACAGACATAGAGAAGCAGTGCTTAGAAATGTTTGGTGTATTTCCTTGCCATTAAGTGCTTGTACTAAATTGTGCTGCAGCAGCAGATGATGTGATGGATTTCCTAAACAACCCAAAGTGACACTTCAATGCCTGGAGCAATGATGTCATGAGGGTGAGACCATTGAAAGAGTGAAACCACCGAAGCCATTAGCACGAGGTGGCTGTCATTCTTCGTTATCCCCCCCGGGCCCCCGAGTCTGTACTCACCAAAGGCATGGCCTCTATCTCTTGTCAAAGCAGCCATGCCCGATCCTTGTCCCACCTAAATCCCTCCCATCCTCAACTCTTGAGACAAAAGTTCAGGCCGAGGTGAACGGAAAAGTAAGGAGGTTTCTGTCTGTCAGTACGATGTTAAATCTTTTATTCCACTTCTCAGGTCTTTTTTCACTCGCGCTACTCGCACTACGTTCCAACAAAGTGAGCGACAGTAAGGGAATAAGAAGTTAAAGAGGAAATCCCATAGTCAATGTAATGAGTCCCTTTTAAGTCTCACAGTTGGGGGAATGGAACCATGGTTGCGCTACAAAATAAATCAAAATCAAAAGTCAAAACATACGCAAAACCGACAAAGGATGATAAGTGCTTTGGGCCCATTTTCAAGTTCCGTCCTCCAACAACTTTTTGTGGTTTATACCCTGTGTTTGTTCTGCCTCTGTGCTCTATCAACTTATCATCAAAGCAAATTCAATTTTGAAGTTCACATGGATGTTTATACTCTTAAGACGTTCTGTATATTATTGTGCACCTCATGGTACCGATCCCATCTGATGAATCTTTTTGCAACTTCTCACCCTCATCTTTCCAAAGGCTGATCATGAACTGCCACACATTGTGTATTCAACTTTAGTTTGTCTCTATCGTTTGCGTTGGAATTATTTTCTTCAAATCACTGAGATCAAATTGGTGAGAATCAAGTTTATATGATGTCACGTGAACCCTGCTTTCAATTCGCAATCAAAAGCAACCCCATGTGGAAACAAGTGAACAAACAATGCTGACCTTTGCTGCTGCAATGTTTGGTTGTTGCAAATGTCAGATGAGGGTTTGGCTACGCATGGGGAATCTGCAATGGTACTCATGGTATGAAGCTCAATGTTCTGCCATCAATCTAGAGAGCTCAGTAAACAGTAAACATTGTAGGTCTGCAACAAAGACACATGCAATAAACATTTTAAAAAAAGTCAAAAATAACACATACAGATGCCCAAAAAAACACAATGCACTGTAACAATGTGAAGATCACAGAATTTCACCATAAGAATTCAGATTTGAATTTTTCGTGGGAATTGAATTACACATTTTGGTATTCTTTAACCTGCCATATTGTGCAATTGAATCTTGACTCTTAGGGTCATGCTAACTTTGCAATTTCCCCCTTTGATGTAAAGATTTGGAGGAACAAGGACATGAACAAAACTTTTATCTGGGAAAGATGCACAAGCATCCTATAGCTTAGCGACACGCCAACAAAACGTATGGAAAGTGACCACCTGGAATGTCCATTATGGCTAACTACATATGGTTCTATATCTGGGTCAACTTGTTGGCTTGCACAAGTCTTCATCTCCCTGATTCTTTATAATGTCACAAGCTAATAACCTATTCAGTCACTATGACCACATTTATTGGTAATACAATAATATATCCAAATTTTCTCATCACCCAACAACTAAGCTATTTCCCGGAATCTCAGGAGAAAAATATGTGGAAATATATTATATAGGCTGTCTTGTATTTATATATTTTAATAATATCAAGGTCTGTTCCCAGCTTCAGTCTGAAACTATAAAAGCCTCACCAATCACATTCTTCAGCCTCTAGGTAATATCCTCTGTGCGCATTCTTCATCTTCTTCTGCCACATCAGATAAGGTGACGTTGAACGTTGTGGACTGCAAAAAGCTGACACCTGATACAAGCAGATGAGTGTTGATTTCACCATGTTTTTTTTTTTCAAAATATGTGTAGGGTTACATAATCTGATAAAGGTCATAAAGAGAAACATGCTTTTATGTCGTTCTTAGCAACACAGTAAGGCCTCGACTACCACATGGGATTGTCAGCGCTCCATAACATTAACAAGCAATGGAACCTTATTTGCTGCAGGTATGAGGGTGCAATGCAGCTTTGATTAGCGATACCTAATCAAGCCTGGCTACTTGGACCACTGTTTGACATTAATCATGATGTCGCTGATGGAGACCCTTTTTGTTGGCCTCAGATAGGCTGCATTGTCCAGTGTCGTACATCAGAGCAGACACAGTATGCCGAGCTATATCTTCTTACTTACTCTGCTAATTTTGCTGCTGGCAAGCATTGTTTGCTCTCTTCATCTTAGCGCACAGCGAGCTTGCTGCCATTTGTCATGTTGTATTTTCCTCTGTGGTAATGGGGCCAGTGGGTCCTAATGACATGGGAAAAGGGCATGACATCAGTGCGTTGTTATTTCCTTGACTTTAACCTGCCTGTGGAATCAACAACACTTACTGATTGTGTAGGTGTGTGAGGTATGAGCTCATACAAGTGAGAGCAATAAATAAGTCCAACTAAGACTCGCTGCCTTTGGTCCATCACTTTCAGTGACTCACACACATAGGAAGTACAGCAGTGTTGGAAATGGATGTCACACACAATTCGCCACGCATGCACTTCCTGCGTTTCATATTCCTCTCTTTCGCCTCTTTTTCTTTCGGGATGATGCATTGCAGTCTATCAAGCTGGGATGAATGTGGAAGGGGCTGCTTTAACCTCCCCTTAGCTGATTCTTTACTCACTGTATGAAGGATGGAGGGAAAGGAATCTGATAAGAGGTCTGGTGAACAAGGGTGGTCTGTGTACTTCACTATCTACCCCACCTACACCTTCTGAAGGCTCTGTTTGGGAATACTATGAAGTATGGTACAGCCAACACCAGACAGAGCAGGGTTTTGTGGATTCTGTCACAATGTTAATCCTTTAATGGAGAGACGGTTGGTTTGCTTATAGCAAAAGAATGTTCTGAAAGCCTTTGCAGTGTCAAGTAGCGTATTATATGGAGACCCTTTGAGAGGAGGTACGTGTATCATGATGATACCGTTCTTGATGCAACATCCATTTTTAGACCTGTTTTATCGAGGGTTGATAAAGTGATACAAAAGTAATGCAGCTTTCCTGCAGCAAACATAGTGGAGAATTACTGGTTTGGTTTATCATATTCCAGAAAAATGGGTTGGACTCTCTAAATGCTGCTAAATGTCTGAAATAAATCACTGAATGTTTAAATAATGTTCATGGAGAAACATGCACGGTGGGAAATTTATGTTAGCCAGCACGCTACAGTAAGTCTCAAATGTGCCCACAGTCAAGAACGCTTTCTGTTGATTTTTTGTACCATTCATTTCAGTAATCATTAGAAATACTGTATAGAAAAATGCTCGCTTCTTTTTTGTATTCTTGTTTTTTTTGTCATGGTTTGATACACTGGTATGCATGGCAGGGCAATAGGGAAAACACATGTTGAATTTTGTGAGAAAAAGCATTACTTAATCCCTCAAATGTTTCATGTGCTGAAGGCATAACTATCTGCCTGCATATGGAAAATAAATACTAAAATAGGTTATAACAGGCAAAGTGCCCCAGGACTCAATTCTGGGACCAATCATATTTCCTTTATTTCTGCTAATTTGGGTACGTAGGCACGGCCTTGCATGTAGTCGTTACGCTGATGACACTCTGATATGCCTCACTGATGTTTTAAAATCATTTAATATTGCTGAAATCAGACTATTTTAAATGTCAATTGTTGTCATTAGTGCTATAATTTCTATGTGGCTTGATTTCAACAAAAAACATGACTTTAAACTCCACTGAGCTGGCTGCCCATTTGTTGAAGCATTGCTCTAAGGATTTTATTGATTACTTATGCCTTGCCATAAGTAGCAAGATTAATAGTTCTTTAGTGTTTCATCTTTACATCTTTACTTTAGATTCCAGTAAACTTATTATTTTTAACTCAACAGAATGAACCAGACCAAAAAAATAAATATATTTTAACAAGTAAAAGATTAGCACAGTTCAAAGTATATGTATTTAAGTATATGTTGAACCTCTTTAAAGTTCCCTTCCCCTGTCCTTTAGTAAGACATATTGTGAATATTCCGGAGTGATTCAATGTGAAACCCTAGGACCAATTAAAAACTCAGGTTAAACATAGCCAACCTATGTGCAACCTGAGGAGGCATTATGTGTGTCTTGGATTTAATCAGAGTTGGGTGGGACTTTGGACCAGGTCTCTCTCCCACCCCTCTCTCTTTCTCTTGAGAGAACCACCATATGGTCTGTTTTCAATTTTACCCTCTACATGTCTACTGAATCTGAATCACCTGATGAGAACACAAAGTGACTCTCATATTTTCATTCTCTGCAGACATTAATCAGACACGTGTTCCTTGTTGCTGGTAGATGGTTGGGTTGCCTGTGTACTGTGTCATTTGGTTGGTTCATCTATTAACATGATCGAATATGCAGTAGTTTCAAAAGTTAAGTTTCCAACTTCAAATTCAGCTTGTTGTTTACTACCAACAGAGAGCTTTTGTAATTGTATACTTCTGTTATAGGCTTTAGTAGTGCAGCCCACTTCTTTCTCCTTTTTTCCGCTTTTTTGTTTATTTTATTTATAGAAATCTACTAGCCATGGTGTGTCCTTAAGATGACAAAAGTAAGTTCTTGAAACATAAATTTTTATCAAAAGGGAAGCCTTTTTGTCATCACCTGGCCAGGTGACCTGCTGCACAATGTGCTGTCATCACCTCAGAATCATTGACTCACCTTATGTAACATGAGTTTGCAGCCTGTAGTGCACAATGAAAATGTGTTCATATGAAACATGTATTTCCACATCTTCACATGTGGAAGTCTCATCAAGTGTCTGTGTTTGTGTTGGTTCACATAGCCTAATGAAGAAATGTCACCTCACAACAGGAGAAACTGGGTGAAAAAACGTCTGTTGTGAGAAGAATAATTGCTGGTTTTGACCTTTTGCTCATTTTCACATCATGTCATGCATTCCTGCAGTCATTTGAAGGACCTAGGTTGTTTTGCTTTTGTTTTCTTATTGCCTATCACCACAATGATGACCCCACCATTTAAAAAACATTATTTTGTCGCCAAGACTGTATTGTGACTATAACACAAGTTCACTGCAGCTAAACTGATGGAAAAACAAATTATGGCCATCAATATTAAAACTGAATATGGGCATGTCATTGTGAAAACTGGATTTTACATGTGAACATTTTAGAAAGTCTATTGCCAAACACTTCATGGTTTAAAATGGACATGAGGCACAAGTAAATATCCACACGCTGATCTGCCTCAACATGGGCATTTGTTGTTGCTTTTGATTGGGATTGAAACTATAAAGATAGTGGGATATTAAGTGCTTTTACCATTTAAGGTGGTTCTTCATTTTCACTAAGATCAGCTGGTGTCCACCCATTTAAGCCGCGATAGCTCTGCATTGATTTTTTTTGCTAACTGGTGCCAAACTAGCTACTGTGCCAAAACTTGATTTATAATACTCTGAAAGGATATGTTTTGAGCTTATAAAATCAAATTTTATGACAACCATATGGAAAACAGCATTAAACAGATATGACCACATCCCTATGCACACTCATAAAGTTAAATGTCACTGAGCCAAGGCATTTCATTTTTGTCTCTTGCCACAGAGCTGATCTTATGCAGTACTTTTTTCAGATTTAGCAACTGCATGTGATCGTGTGTAATGTAACAGGGATAAGAATAAATGAATAAAACATATCGCTAATGTTGATAGCGCCACTTGCTTTGCCTGACAAGACCCTCTGATAACTGGAGACATTTAGTGAAAACATTATATTATATATACCTATATATAAGAAGATATACAAGGATTTTTTTTTGTTTGAAGTAGAAAGAAAGATATAACCCACAAGTCAAATAACAAATTCCACAGAGGGAAGAAGAGAAACTTTCTCTACTCGCTCTCTGAATATAGAAACGGCCTATGAGGCATCATTGCGTCAGTGTCTGGCGACGCTTGCCTCAACCATTAGAAACACAATGAGGTCAAGGGAGTGAGTGACAGAGTGTAGCGTGGACCTTAAACACCTCACATAAAGCAGGGCTATTAGCTGCCTATTAAAGCTCAAATAGCCAAAAGAGCGTGTCGAACATGTTTCATTGCACACTGGCAGTTTTTCACCTGGTGATTTGAGCGGGTATGCTTCAGTGATCTGTCAGAAACATTGACTGTGCTACAAACCAGACCTTCACGTCGCCCCCCAAACTCACTCTATGTGGTGAAACAATTGAGTTCTGAGCCTCGTGGAGGTGAATTCCTCGGCTGCTGATCAGAAACAAATGTCTCGTGAAGCTGTCATGATTGATGAGTTGATTCCTTTAAATCGGAGTAATTTGTGCTCACGCGGCATATAACTTGACCTGATCAATTTGGTGTCAGCATAAAATTACAAGGTGGAGAAGTGGTGTAAACTTGGGCGTGCTGTGTATATGTTTACCCGAGGTCTGTCACGTCAAATAAAGCCAGGAGCGCACCAATGGTTTACATCACGTCACTCTATTGTATGGGTCAGCAGGCCAACACTAAACACAATCAATGACTAGCCCTCTCACTTCGCCTCCATGACACACTGCTGAGGGTCCTCGGTGCTTATTTGAGTATTTGTCTATGAACTTGTCACGCTCCAAAGCAGCTATTGCCAAGTACAAATAAATGGAACCCTAATTTAACAAATGGGGAGCAAAAGCACCACCACATGGTACATGACCCCTGTGACACCGGGGTTTGACCAACTTGCAGATCTCTCTAGTTCTGTTTGTTGCTCCTAGTGGTGTAACAGTTGACAGAGCTGTGGCCTGGAGGTGCACAGCGCTTCCCACTTTTCTCTCCGATTGGAAGACAGCTGGGGCACATTCCCTGCTTTCCATATACCGTGTCCCAGTGAGCGCCACCCCATGCCCTACGCTGATTAAATCACCATGCAGTTATACTTTTTCATTATTACAAAAATAGGATTTTAGATGACAAATTGTCTTTTGTCAAACATTTATTTATGTCTTCAATCCAATCAAAAACAGGTCTTCTCAGTGGACATAACATAACCATTTAAAAAAATATAAAGGAAAAATATGTAAATTTGAATCTTATGCCTTTGGTACATTTCTGATTAATAGTGTAAGTAATATTTGTTAATATCTAAATGAATATGTTTCATCGGAGGAATTTGACTTACCAAACTCCAGGGTCTTGTTTGTAGATTAGAAGAGTTTTTAGTCAGTGCTGCTGCTTCTAAAGTTGTCCCTTTCTTAAAGTAGAGTGTTACTTCTATGGCCATAGAGTCAAGGTCCGATTGATACGTTAGGTCATTCTTTGGGAGAAGAAAATTACTTGATGGACATTAATGCATCACATTGGGACTTGTCAAACTGCTTTGCTGCCTTCAAGGTCAAAAGGTTTTACAAGTTTCCCTCCAACAATATCATAAAACGTTCAAAAATACATTTCTAGCCAGTTTTTGTGTTTATCTCTTTCAAGCATCACTCACGATTGGCAGGGCAAAGTTTTATTTGACGCAGAAGTGTCTTGGCTCAGGCATGTCAAAAATTTATCTGAACATGGCTGCAACTTCTTCTATTGAAACCTGAGATAACATGCGTCTGGTCCTAGATAAGTTTTAAATACCTTTTCACACATCTCTATCTTATGCATCAGATACTTGAGAATACACGGAAATGGGGGAGTTTCACAAAACGTGAGGACGGCATTTTTTGACAAAACAACAAAATATTCTTACACGTAATAAAATTTGTCCACGAAAACTTAGTCATAACCATGCCAGATTCCACAATTTTATGTGGTGTATCTGAGAACACAGAACACATACGCATTCACTCGAAGCCTCCAAAAAATATAATTAACAACAAATGTGTGTCGGGCAGAATGGTTTATAGCTTGTCTATCACACAACGCCCACACAGGATACAGAAAACAAGCCAACCTTTCATCACTACATCTTACTGCTTTAACATGCTATCTCTAATCTTTTTTTTTGTTTCTTCCTCCTCACTGCTTCCCTTGGGATGGTGAGAATGACATTTTCTATTAAAACACCTTTCATATGCTGCCCTCTGGTTTGCCAGAAACACTCTGGACACATGGAGATTGGCCCAGAATGATGACTTCTCTTGGTCGTATTAAAAAAAAAGGAGTTGGCCTCTCAAATCCACACTTTAGGTTCTGACAAAACACCTTCATCAACTGGATATTCACACAGAAAAGGAGAAGGAAAATAGCCATAAATCCCCAGATCACTTGTTGATGACAAACAAGAGCATGATGACCCAGCTCGTTAGCAAAACCGCTACAGGAACTGCTCCCCTGATGCCATAACTCAGCTCTCCTATCTACAATTTTGATACAGAATATGCCTTTGTTTTCAGAAATTTCATATTATTTTGTGGGAATTACAGCATGAGAATGGCAGTAATTTAATTTTCAGAGATGTCATTACATTGGAGGTCTTGGCCTGTGAGAAATGATGTGGTCAACACCATGATTTTAAAAGAGCAAAACCATAAACCAGTGGAACATAAAAAGACAAAGGGCCTGATATGTCCTAGCTCTGAGGTCAGATCTCTTTAGATAGCTTATGGGAAATTGGCTTGCTTCAGTTGGTATTGTGCAAGTTACACAAAGAAATCTAAAATGACTAAAGGCTAAACATTTCATTTCACAGAAAGAGGTGAAAAGCTAAGGATATTGTGCAAAGCTTTGTTAGATCATGCTTGGAATTTGTATTTCTGATTTCCAGTATGTGCCATGGCAAGTCTACAAAGAGGCTTTTTTGTGCAAGTGTAGTGCTGCTTGTTGGAATTATTAGGTAGTTATATTGTATAATCCTAGCCATAACCAACAGTGACCGTTCACCTTTCCCTATGACTGCTGCCTGCGTCCAGGCTTCCTCTTCAATCACACTTTACTGTTTCTGCTCACTGTCACTTCTTGTGAAAAAAATTAATCTGTCATGTTTTTGTGGCTTTGGCCATTCCCTTGTCGGAATTTATAGCATTATTCTGGTTCGAATGAGTTTCCTTTAATGGAAAATGTGTCATATTTTCCTCCTTCTTCTCCAATTGGTACTTCATCGGAGTTCAGTTAACATGAATATAATTATTCCATATATGAACTTCTATCTAAAGCTTCATCTAAATTATATTGGACCCATTGACAAAATAATGCAGCCTTGGGTTAAACCCATCTGATAGAATAAGCTCCACTGACATCCTCTTGTCAGTGGTGTGGGCCTATAGGGATATTAATGTCGGTCTGTAGTTCAATCAGTCAACCATTTTGGCCAATACCTTAAAAGAAAAATTGGTTCCATACTGACATTAGTATTAGGCACTGACATGCACTGCTGTCAAGCCTGACAGTCAAGAGCCATTGACATCATCTCCATTGTTACTTACATTAAATCAAATTA
Source organism: Hyperoplus lanceolatus (assembly GCA_026929865.2). Lineage (NCBI taxonomy): Eukaryota > Metazoa > Chordata > Actinopteri > Uranoscopiformes > Ammodytidae > Hyperoplus > Hyperoplus lanceolatus. The sequence goes on along the minus strand of CM049413.1, from coordinate 9,361,905 downwards.
TCTTCCCTAATACAAAAACTTGTTCTCCAAAAATGGGCAAAAATGTGGTCACTTTTCAGCCAAGGTCTGGAGAGGGGTTGTGAAAGCCAGGCTGGATAATTTTTGTTAACCCATCAACAACATACATGTTAGTCTGAAATAGAGTATGAGTATGAATCAGTTCTTAGACAAAGGACTAGACAGAGAACTGTCAACATAGATCCTCTACTGGAGTCAACATGTCAACACTTTGCTAATGTCACTTATTTTAGAATTGCAAAGTTTAATTTTCTTACACCACACTTCAACTGTTAAAAGTGTAGAGCATGTACAGAGAAACAAATGTATTTAGTTTGCCTTGAAATCAGAGAACCTGATAATTAGGCTCCATTCTGTTAGCTCTGTACCTTCAAGTCACAGTAGTGGACCACCCTTTGAGAAGAAGGTGAAGGTTGAACAGATAAATAGCAATGCGGGGGGGACGGCACTGGGAAAAGCAGCCAGCATTCAATCTGTTATAAAGGGTAGCCAAGGATCACAGTCCTATAAATAACACCCAACAGAGCAGATGCATATCGGGCAGGTGACTGTGTTTACTGGATGCAGTTTTACAGCAACCCCAAGGCCATGTAATATCTGCAACTAAGTGCCACATATTGAATTACCCTTGTAATATTGTCCTGTTGAGCCACAGGGAACATACGGGCTCTTCTTGACAATAGCCTGAGGTTCAATTAATAACAACACCATTTTAAAGCTACCACTCAGTCTTAAGAAAAAGCAAACTAACGAAAGGCACTTTGGAATATGTTATGCTTGCAACATTTTCCATGAAGTTGTTATTGTTTCTCTGAGCAACCCCAATACAAGATTAGAAAGATATAAAGATTAAAATGAGGATAGAAATGTTGGACACCAGTTCTCTCAGTAGCTCTGCCCCACAGAGCCAAAATGTGCTGGAGTGGGAAGGCGATTAAATGAATGCGTGTTATTTTTGATATCTATATCTGTCCCTCTAACACACACACACTGCACAAACACACAAAATGAACATCTGGCCTCTGCAGCAGGAGTCTGGCGACGCGAGGACGTGCTCTCAGGCTGGAACTCCAGATGAAAGCCCAAGATTTGGCCCCCGATGTCTTATGACAGAGAGAAAATAAGTCTAAAAATAAAGGTTAATTTGTGTTCCAATTCTAAAAAAAAATAAAAACTTACGCATTTCAGAAAGTCATTACTCAGCTAGTTTCGTACGATAACTTAATCTAAATGTTATGCATAAATTGACTTCACTTTAGTAGGGAAGTGTTGACCTGCAGTGAATGCTGAAAGTGCCGTTAACAGGTAGGTAGTAGTGATGTTAGGTCCGACACGAAAGCCCCGAAGCCTGTGCCGCGCAAAGGGGGCGTGTCCAGATGAAGCCTGTCTCGAGGCCTGTATCGTTTGTCACAGTACCACGTGACTAAAGACAAACGAAGCCCCGTTTTCTGAAATCATGCGACTGCCTCACTTTATATACTATCTATGCTCGCTACGTGAAATAAGAGAGCCACTACCGTAACATACCAGCAGATGTCAGTATTCCTAAATGAGCTGTTAAATGGGGCTTTGTTGAACAGGATTTTTGGTGAAGCATTTGGCCAGAAAGATTCGACACATTCGCGGGGCTTCATCTCACCATCACTAGCAGGTAGGCCTTGATGGTGGAAATGTGTTAAAAATATTTCCGTGTCGACACTGAATTTGGTTCAATAATGTTCCAAAGGGAAATATCAGCTCAAAGGACTTTCTTTGTTGTTTGTAACGTTTGTGCTAACACAGCATTTGTGAACTATTTGCTCTTCAAGACAACTTTGTGGTAACGAAATACTAAATATGTCATGATGTGTCTCTCTGATGTCCCTCACATCCAGCCAAATCCTCACAATGCTCACTTCTCCTTAGTCTTTTCCTAAGGTCTCCCACACTGCCTTTCTCAAGTCATCCAGATGTCATTGGGCTTCTCCTTCTGTGCACCTCACCTGACTGCCACACCCATCTCCACACCTGCTCCTCGTTCCCTAATTAGCCAGACATTACATAACCTGGACTAATCTCACTGTTCTTGTTTGCTTGTCTGGGTTTATATTCATGCCTTTGTGGCTGCCTGTTAACCTGCTGAATCAATCTGGACCTGTACCAATCTTCCCATCTGCTCATCTAACAAGACGTACCTACCTGTAAGCTCACGTCTTCAATACATTATTGATTTATTCAACCTGCTGCCTCAATTGCCCCCTGTGGACACCTGCAAGACACAGCAATATAATTAAAATAATTCAGCAAACTTCTTGTTAGCAAGCCACATCATCCCAGATAGATTTCATATGAAGCTTTGTGACTCATGAAATCTCATAAAAACAAAAAAAGCTAATGTTAGAAATTTCCCAGATACTGTGGTGCAGTCAAACAAATGTAATTGTTCTGCAACAAATCAGTGTCACAGAGTGGAAATTTGAATCCCTATCTAGTGCACAACATGACAAAAAGAAAATATTTTTTAAATATTTGTATAATTGTTTTTATATGACGCTATATCATGCTCTGACCAGCTCCAGTGGAAAGCTGAAAAACTAATAATAAATTACATTTCCAGTGAAACAATGAATTATGCAAATTTTCTTTTGAGAGGCTATCTGCCAAATAAATCCCAGATCATGTTGCCATAACTTTCATTGTCATTACCAAATCATTCTATCCGGAGCATCCTGTCCACCCACAGCAGTATTTAAAATGTATTTGCTTTTTAAAAATGCATTACATTTTTTTTATTTAAAACCCAACTCAACAATTATTCATGCTTATTTCAAAAATCGTGTGTGTGTGTGTGTGTGTGTGTGTGTGTGTGTGTGTGTGTGTGTGTGTGTGTGTGTGTGTGTGTGTGTGTGTGTGTGTGTGTGTGTGTGTGTGTGTGTGTGTGTGTGTGTGTGTGTGTGTGCGTGTGCGTGTGCGTGTGCGTGCGTTGTTCACAGTTTTACTGATGTGGCTAGGAGTGACTAGCACCCTCTTGTGATATCACCCTCACAGCCTCTCTGTCACCTTGGAGCTGGGGTAAACTGAGCCAGATGCCAGCCCAGCTTCTGGATCCAGGAAAATGAGGACTGTGGTCCAGCGCTGGCAGTGCCTCCAAGGTATTTGGTCTTTGCCTATAGTGATAGTGTGCAGCCTCCATGGCGCTTTGGGCAAGCTGTGTGACCATAGAGCGAACACAGTTTATCTCAAAAGTAAAATACAAGTCAGCCAAATATATACTCGGATAAAAGAGAGCTTTATTTTTCATCAGTTAACCATTGCATTCTATCAAGTGTAAGTATGCAGATACATTGAAAACGTAACATGTGTAAAATAACCGACTTATGAGCACCAAAATGTGCTGAAAATACTCATTATGGCCTCAGTATATTTTAGATGTATTTTCATTATGGATACACCATTTTTGTGTTGTAGTTTATTGTGGTGAACCTTATTTAAACATAGTTAAATGTAATGTTCTATAAACTAAGTTTATGTAAACTCCTGATCTGAAAGTAACTGGTCTATGGCAACTATAGTGATACCTAAATATAGCCATACACGTTGTGGGTAACGTTAGCGAGCCAGCTAGCGAAACATGTAAATATGACAACTTTGGAGTTTTTATTGGCCGTCATTTCTCCTCTTTCTAATTTCAATATTAGCATTCATCAGCTACCATTACCATCGTTAACAAGTCAACCCCACATTTTTCAAATAATGTTTAATAGAATTTCTCCCCCTTTTTGTTGGTAAAATGTTGTGGTGATTTTGTATGGAAAAATGTAAAATGTCAAAGAATGAATGAGCTCTCAATTACAATAAGGGGAAGTGGGTTTTGGCCCATTCCACTGTAAAGCCCCCCTCCCTCTTTGAGACTTGGTGTCACTGAGGTGATGGCAGACTATACCCACACACTTCCTAGAGTATAGAAGAACCACTCTATTAATTGTATTCCATATCTGGCGAAAGGTGTCGGGAGCAGAGCAGCATGACTTTCTTACACCCTCTATTTTTACCGACCACTGACAGCTGTACAGTGCAGCGGATCTGGGCAGCACATGGAACCTATTCCGACAGGTCGGGGAACAACCGGATGCCGGACCCCTATCCGCTCTCAACCCCGACACCGCAGATTAATTGATTCTCAAATATTGATTTAGTCCCGGTTTTATGCCTTGTGTAAAAATTGAGTGTGCTGGACCTCCTCCGCAACGTCCTCACCTGTTTGCATTGCACCTGCAGGGATTTGGGATCTAATTTCTCAGTGGCTACATATCAGAAATAAAGTAAATAAAAAACACTATCAGCCATCATGTTTCATTAAGACCGGCTTCCTTTTTATTCAGCCATATAAAGGCCAATTTATTCTAACTTATCTAAGAAGTCATCTTGTGTTAGCAGTGTGTGTTGCTTTGGGGGGATCCAGAGATGTCCGAGTCGATCTGCAGTTATACAATCGCTTTCACAGCTGCTTGGCATTATGGTCAATTTGTCGCACACGCCTTGATATGGGGGCCACTGCACCGAGCCACACTCCACCTACGCAATGATGTATTTGATTTGGCATGGGGATGCACACAACTGTCCGCCTGACATCGCTAATGTGACGGGGAAAAGATGAACGCGCTGCAATACGTCCATTTCGGTGTCGGCGTGATCGATGAAAAGAGGGTTTAGCAAAAGATTTTAATTCTAATTGCAGAGCTGTCCCCTTGGTTCTGCCAACATTGGTGTGTGCAAGTAATCGTGAGTTTATGTGATTAATCTGAAAACCAATTCGCTCCCCTGAGTGGCCCTTAATAAATCTGACCTCAATTTAGCAGGTTTTAGTCCAGAGGGGCACCTCTCCGTTTCAGTCCAGTGTTGTGATTTGGTCCCTCTTCTCTTTGACCACGCATACCTGAGCTATGTCTGAGTGTGTGACCTGCCAGAAAGTTTCCAACCTTATTATTGCCACACGTCTCTTGAATGTCCTGTACGTGGCTGGAGAGATGGCATCTGTGTGTTGAGAGGATATTTCTGCCCCGGGCCGTTTGAATGGGCCCTTTGTGTGACCGCCCTCAAAGCCCGCACTCTGCAGAGTGTCACCAAAAGTGCTACTCGTGTCCTTATCTGAAAACGGACAGAAATGAGTTCCAGACTTGTGCAGGAGGGGGGAGGACAGAAAGAGGAAAAAGTCTGCTATCTTAGATCTTGCAGGTGATTTGTCATGTCCTTTGAAGGCCCACTTTGACATTCTGGCATCATGTTTTAAAATATTGTGGTTGTGACTCACACTGTTAGCACTGAGACAAAGCTGCAGATTATAGTTTCATTAGGGTTGGTTTGGTTTAAAATCAGATGGCTTGCGATGATAGAACTGAAGGTAATGTTTTCCGTAATTCAAAGCTCGTGGAGCACATTGCTTTAAGAGCCTCTTGAGAACGCATAATATTCAACATTTTGATTCACTGTCCCCTTTGACCCTTGGGAATTCGTCTTTCATTCAAAGCATAAAATGTGCCAAACCTTTTCTTTCAGCATTGGCAGCAACATTGTATCATTTCACTCATATTTGCACCTCTGAACTTGCAATTTATCCTCCAAATAATAAGCAAAAACTGATAACTGACGAGGACTTGTAGCTTATTGTAAAACTGTAACAGTAGGTTAAGTGAGATCATCGAAATGAGCTTCCCTTTTAAAACTCTTTGTTGGATTTAAAATTGAATATATAGTACCATTTGGAGAAGTCACATCATAGGCTTTCTAAAAAGAAATCTAACTTATAACACACTTCCCATATCAAATCCTTACAATTACACATATCACCCATAACTGTGGTTGAGGTCAGGCCCCATGTGTCCCCCTTGGATAATGGGCTTCAAGACAATGTTAGATAATAATAGAAAGAATATTGAACAAGGGAATATATCATATCATGTCGGCGCCACCAGCTATACAGTCCTGGGATTCCTGCTGTTTGTCTCTGTCCCTTTCTGTTTTATGTGATGGTTCTACATGTGTGCATGTATACCATCAGTGCTTCACTATGCAGCAAGCTGAACTTACCCCCAATAAAGATTGAGGACAAAAGGCTTTGAAGTAAATACTAGTCTAGAAGCAAATCCGACACTAAAAAAATATTGCACAAGAAAGAATAATTCAAATCAAAAGCAAATGGATACCATAAAATGTATACTAAAAGTAACATTTAGCATAGCGGGAACTAGATTTAGAAAAAACTGGCATTGAAATACATAAAACACATGACCGCAAGACAAAACAAAGTATCGCCAGTTAAAGTTTAACATTAAGTCCCTTTACGAAGTACAACATTGCAATTCATTTACAATACATTTACATAGAGCATAACAAAAGGTAAAACACAGAAACAAGTCCAACCGTAATTGACATTTACTGCCATTTTGGCACATTGAGTGTCTGAATTACTAGTGTTTAAATGTATCCACTATATTGTGCTCATGAAAATTCCCTCAATGGAATGAAATAAGTTAAAATGGTGGTCTCCATTATGGATATGTGAACAAGGGTGTGATTTCAGACACAGCCTAAATCAACAAATACAACTCAGTTGTAATATAAGAATAGCGACGGATCATTTTACAACAAGGGCGAGTGGGTAAAAGATCATTTTAAATACTTGTTCTGTCACAAATCACCAAAATGATGCATGACACAATGTCAAAGTTAAACTTTCAGTGAATCTTTTTAACCACTAAAATTGTTAAGTAGAATTCTGGAGCAACAAAAAATCCACATTTATTTATTTCCCTGACCAGAATTTGACGATTGAGGTTTTATGACACACGGCTTAGTTTTTTATTTTATTTGGAACATTGCTACAAACTGTATAGATTTATAGAAAACACATGTTAGAAATACACAGGGACACACACAGCCCAGTTCCCTACCAAAAGACATCCCATGGCAGACAGTCAAAGCACATGCAACCTTGAACTCAACTTTCAGAAGCAGGAACATGTGAGCAGATCAATGGTGCATTTTAGGAGCTGCATCTACATAGTAACACCTGTTGAAAATTCCACCTGTAGTCACATTTTATTATTTTCTTAGGGGAATTAAATACCATTTTACTGAGCAGTATTACTTAATGGGGCCCAGGGAATTGCTGTCTGCGATTTGCGCATATTTGAACAATGTCCAAGTGTCTTGGAATATTTTTACTGAATAATTTCAACAGCTCATTAATCGGCTGACGATGATTTGTGAAGTGCGGTGAAAGCCTTTTGTGTGTAAGGCGGTCTGCGGACAGCACATTTTTAACATTTAAAGAAGTGGTGATTTTTATTTTAGTAACCATTTTTTCAAGTGATGATTGGAACTGATGAGGATCGGAGGCAACAGTTCCAAACCAGAAACCCAAGATAAATCAATTAGAATGGGTGTGAAACAACAGAGACTGTGGCATTTTGCACATTTCATTTTTTTTAAACACTGGTGGTGATTTAACGTTGACTTGACTTTGGTTGTGTGTCTTTGAGAGAGGTGAAACTATAGGGGTTTTGTGCGCATTCAATCATTCACTCTCGTGTCTGTCATCGCCGATGGAAACATAGCAGCTATAAAACACAGCTTCCAAAAATATCACCAACCCCACTAACCCCAACTCTGGAGATCCAGTGGCCATATAGCTGATAAAACCATTGCAAAGAAATGGAAAATACATATATGTACGGTCTTTTTATGAGTAAAGATACTCAACATTATGGCTGTAGAATTTTTTTAAGTATATTTGCTTTTTTCATAGCGTGAAGATATAGCTCTGCATAATGTCTGGAAATGAGGGGAAATGGCTAGCCAGGTTCTTTCAAATGGTCAAAAAAAAATCATCCCTTGAATAAACGCATTACATGATTTTTAAATTGATTAGTTAGCTTTAAAGATAGTAAGCAGATTTATTTATTTTTATTCTTGGACAGAGCCAGGCTAGCGGTTTCCCTGTGCTCCCAGTTGCATGCTATATAGGCTAACAACTGTGTTATTTTGGATCAAGGGTTCTCTGCATGAATGTCATGACTTTATTTATTCATTTACATAAAATATAACTCTTCTATGAGTGTAGGGAAGTTATTGCATTTTGTTCCCCGTTGTACCACCAAGGACCTGAGTCTGATTAGAAACACTTTTCCCTTGCTCCAGAGATGACTGATTAGAGAAACAGAGAGAGAGAGAGAGAGAGAGAGAGAGAGAGACAGAGAGAGAGAGGAGAGGATTCACTATTTTAAATGATGGTTGAAGGGGCAAACTATCACGCTATGTGGTTGGTGGGTGTGCATTAGTAGTGACTGATGTATGGGCACAAGAACCACAGTTAAACGTCAGAGGTAACTCGAGACGAACGTGTCCAAGACCTCCAATTCATCAGCTTCCCGGCACGCGACAGACAGGAGGTCAGGGGGGTGTCTCGTGTGTGTGTGTGTGTGTGTGTGTGTGTGTGTGTGTGTAAGATGGGATGGTTTAGGTACCAGACAACTGATAGCGGTGCACACGGGCCACAGCAGACTGAGACTGCTTTAAGTCTGAACCGTGTATTACTTGAGAGATCCTTAAGCACAGTGCCACATGGACTGAGTCGGATAGATGGAGAGATAAGCTATGGTGGATGGAGACGGATGAGTTTGAACATTAGCTTGGGGAAGCTTTACTTTGCAGGGAAACTCCTTGTCTTAAAGGGAAAAAAAGGAAATGCCTAATGTAGACTGCTTTTGATTTCTGTTTTTTCTAAGGACCAGTTTTACATTTGGAGAATGTTAATACAAAAAAGTTAATTATGTTGACACAATGTTGCTACGTAGAAAAATATCTAGGATGTCCCAATTTTTGTGGTCAGATTTAGTATGCTTATAACATTTGCCTTCCAGTAAACTTCATAGTTAGCCTACTTGAAACTATCAAGGGCTAATTTCCCTCCGTTAAAACTAAGTTAATTATCAATGGCCAAAGCACTAGATAATACTGTGGGTTACATAATTAACATCAGTTTTGTTGTACGATATTTAACTTGAAACACATTTTCAATGTGCGTCTCTTTGAGCGTTGCCTGTCTATTACTGTTGTCAGCTAAGGGAGGAAAATGGAAGCTATTGCAAGATAAAAACCAGAGTGACACATGATATCTGTCATCTGTGGTTACAAGAAATATTAAACTTGGAGATGACATATTACACAAAGCAGGGATGATTCCTAATGACAGCCAGCTTGTCCTTTTAATGCAATTTAAAAGAGCTTGCATTGACTGAGTGTGCAGCCAGGCTCACTGCTCCTCTCCCCCTGTGTCTTCCAGTCTGTTCTGCTAATGACTGAAGGAGGGCATTATGCAAATAGTTGGGAATCTAATCACACGAGTCAATAACGTCTGAGTGCTCTGCGGCAGAGATCAAAGGCGAGCGTGTATTCCGGCCACGGTCTTAACAACCCCGTCGGGGCAGGTGGGTCATGAAGGCCCTCTGATAACCACTGGCCCTGTGGTAGGGAACTATGGGACGAGGGACAGGAGGTTGGAAAGTATTTATTAGGCCTACATAATCCACACTAAAGAGAGGAAGAAAGGGCTGGTGATAGCAATGGAGGGGGGGGGGGATTCTCTGAGAGGTCTCCAGTGAAAGTCAGCAAAAAGGAAAAGAAAGCTAGACTGTTTGACTTGCTTTTAGTCACTGCAGGAATTGGGTTACAATCATCATTCTTTTAGCCGGCCCACCAACGCTACACAAGCCCGGAAACAGCAGTCGAAGAAGATAAATCATCCATCTGTGTCGTCTTATCTCTCTCTATCCCCTTTCTCTCTCTCTCTCTCTCTCTCTCTCTCTTGTCTCCATCCCCTGTTTGGAAATACCACATCTATCAAAGGGATCATAGTAGTGGACTGTGAATTGTTGCACTGGGAATAGTGTCAGTGTACAGTAAATACAACATTCAGAACCAAGGATCTCGTTTACTGATTTATGGAAGCTGTGAGGAAAAAAAAAATCCAAATAGCATATGGGCTGACACTGGGGAATGTTTGTTCAGTCACTGCTACAAACGTTTGTCTGGGGAATTCTACATCAAGGTGATGAGCAGTTATTGGACAACGCTTTAACTGCTTTATGCTGCCTCTAGGTGTTGTTAAAGTGAGTGTGAAACTGTAAATTAGTATGTGGTTAGATGCCAGTATTACAAACACAAAACTAGAAATAACATTTAGCTTTTCTCTAATCTGTGTGGAAAATGTGTTTTTATATTTATATAGGTGTTTCCAATTGTATGATATTATTCACCCCATGACAAGTGGCTGTAAAATGTAGGTCAAGTGTTTCTTTAAAAAGTTACAAAGAAGCATATAATGCACAATAAAGCGTGACTGCCATCTGTAGGACAGAAGAGGTAACAGGCAACAAAGATGAAATCACTGTAACAATAGTCCTTCTCATCACACTAGAGCTTAATTAGCATTTTCAGCAAACACGTCCAACTCTTCTAAATGAATCTTGTCCAACTCACACAAGTAGACTGACAACTTAATACATTTTTTATCTAGCTTGGTTTAGTAAAAGTCTCTTAAAATCACAGAATGATTTGAGGGGCCGTATAATGGTTGAGCGGGCTCTGTTTTTGAGTTAGTGAGACACACACACACACACACACAGCTGTGGACTATGTCGTAGCTTAGGGAGTTAAGTCCCAGACACACCTGTCTAGAGGTGGTTTTGTCACTCAACAGCCTGGGGGGTTCTGTGTTGTAAATGTGTGGCTATTAATGGCCATTCACAAGTGTGTATTTGTGTGTGCATGCAAAGAGCTCGTGTGTGTGTGTGTGTACAAAGAATGTGTTGGGTGTTATGGGAATTTGCTGAATGTTTTAGGGATTTACATATCAATCTATTTTCCATTCTTGAGGTCAGATGATATACAAAAGCCCCACATGCACTTTAAATATGAACATGTGTTTGTGTGTTTATGAGTCTCACTTAATCTCCATTTAGGGACACACACTAGACGTAAGACCATGCTGATGACCGAGGACGTTTGTGCAATTGGGGACAAAAAGCTTTGTCCCCAGTTAAAACGATGATTTTTCGGTCAGTGGTGTATAGGATAGGATTTGGTTTAGACAAGTAAAGGGCACATTACGTAGATAACTGTGTGCGGGTATTTGTATGTGAGCTCGTGTTTTTTTTTGTCCGTAGCATGATTGAAAAAAGCAGTTAGGATGTCCACGGGGCAGGAAATACCTACGTCCATCTCCTTATGTGGTGTAACAGAGGAAGCAGCTTCATTATAGAAGGATTTACTGTAGCTTTACAAATACAGTCCTAAAGTAGTAGGACTGTTTGTTTTGGCCGTGTCCTCCAGCACACTGGATTTCAACTGGAACAAAATGACTTTCAAGTTAAAGTGCCGTCTCTCAGCTCTAATTTTAGGATACATTAAACCCACATCAGATGAACTTTGTGGATCTCCCCCAATGGCAAAAACGTGCAATGAGTCCTACATTCTCATCAAATCAAAGCAGTTTTATTTGTATAGCCCAAAATCACAAACACATTTGTCTCAGTGGGCTTTACATTTTATACAATATGCTATATGATATAATATGACACCCTGCCCTTACATCCTTAGCTCGGCTGAGAAAAAACTCCCAGTAAAAACCCTTTACCGGGAATAAAAAAAAATTGAAGAAATCTCAGGGAGAGTCGACAGAGTAAGGGATCCCTCTCCCAGGACGGACATGCTGCAATAGATGTCATAAGTAGAGAAAATCACGAAGGAATTTGATCATTGACCAGGTGATTACATGGTAATACTAAGTAAAGTGCGAATAGTGTGGATGCAGGAAGACTTCAGATGCTGCCAGAGGATCCACACCGTCTCGTCTCCACCAGGGAAAACTAAGGTTTCCATCGCCGGGATTACATCCCACGTCTCCAGGTGGCGTCCTTAACCACTGCAACATCTTTCGCGTTGATGGTCCATTCTCAGATGTTACCGGAGGGGGGACCAGATCCACACCGTCTCGTCAAATCCACACCGTGGTTCACAACCATGGATTTTCTCCATGGTTGTGAACACTTTCGAATGGTCTTAAATCTTAACACTGCAATAAGTGATTATTTTCACATGTGGGCCTTGTAACCAAGCTTTAAAAATGCAACATTGACATATTATCATCTTTTAATTTGATCTTACAAACCTTTTTACCAAAGATTGCCTATTCAATAATTAATCAACATTAGCATTAATGTTGAGTGGTATGTCACTCTTTCTTTCACCAGCTGTAGTTTGTAAGTATGTCTTTCTGCATTCGGTGCTGGGCAGGGAGCGATAGGTTTTCAGCTTTTGCTTTTCTACTTAAAGCAGCGTTCAGTTGCTGCTAGAAATAATGCTATGAGAGAAGTTAGAGTGAACCAAAACAGTCAAGTGACGGGCACAGAAAGTAATGAGCTTAACTTGCTATAAAGCTGAAGGGTGAATACACAGTGCAGTGATAACTGTCATTACGGGCAACCTTTTTCACATACAAGTCATTTGAGCCACTGTTAATATAGGAAATGTTTACCATAGACACCTTAAAGGCACATTTAAACACTGTATTAACAGCATTCATTTAGCAAATTGATCTGATGGCTGATCGTAAAGCTAATGTATAATAAAATCAATCTTTCAACACATTTTTTTCTGGGTTTTAGGAAAACCTTCCAGTTGTTAATAGTAGTGCGCAAATCAGTCTTTAAAGGATTTTGTGTGTGTGTGTGTGTGTGTGTGTGTGTGTGTGTGTGTGTGTGTGTGTGTGTGTGTGTTTAAATAATTCTACAGAACATTGTCTCATTATTTATATATATATATATATTTTTTTTTTTCTTTTTTTTTCTTAGGCTTGTTATTGATAGTGTACAGACAGAGTTGAAATGGGGCAGAGAGGGGAGTGACATGCAGAGTACGACCGCGGGCTGGAATCGAACCCGCTGCTGGCCGAGGCCCATGGGGGGGACGCCCTACCAACTGAGCTAAGGGCGCCCCCTTCATTATGTTTCTTAAATCCATGTCTTGAATGGAGAGACACGATAATCCAAGCCCGGCAATGAATGGTGGACTATTTAAATCCAGTGTCTGTGTATCTAAAGATAGTCTGCAGAGTGGAGACAGAGCATTAGGTTGTCACTGTTAACTCCAATAATGATTTATTGTTTAGGTTTTAGCCGTACAAGTCCAAGTGCACTCCGTCTGTCTCACACACACACACACACACACACACACACACACACACACACACACACACACACACACACACAGTACTCCATTTCCCCTTCACGTCCCAGCAGAATTGAAGGAAACTGCTTTTCGCTTCACCCCTCAAAGGACAGGTTGGTCTCTGGTTTGTTTATGTCCCGTAGTCATGTGAGACAGCACCACAGAATGGTGGTGGTGATGTTCAGGCTGCCTGTGTCCCATCCAACCTTCAAGTTACAGCCCCGAAGGTCTCAAAATATCCCTTGGTCCGTCATTGGACACAAACCAAGGAGACGAGCATATAGGGGTATGTGAGGACAGAGAGGGGTTTGTGTTAGTATATGTTTGTGTAAGTACAAGAGTGTGTATGTGTGTTCAGAGAGGTGATTTTGTCCAATAAACATCTTAACCACTAGATGGCTCTAGAGTATTCGACATAAAAACATGAGCATACATCTTCATCCGTACACAGAATATTATTCATAACACGTGAAAAGGTAAGGACGTTCATAGAAGCAACATATAGGGAGTAAGCTGTTAAATCCTATAGTCTCAAATATAATATGCTATCTATGGTTCGGAAATTGCATTTGGAAGAAGACAAATATACATCCCACAGAGATGCAGTATCAAATCAAAAAGCATCTGCATATACACATGTTTCTTTGCATATGGCGATGCTTTTTGGAAAGGCTGCATTTTATTGACCTGTTTCTGTGGCACAATAGGTGAGAGAAAAAAATCTATCCCCACCCTCCAGCATGAAGAAAAGAGGCCATTTGACTTTTTTTTTACTGGGAGAAGTAACACAATAGTCTAATGTTACGCCCTTGTAACTCTACTGTATAGAGGCCTTGGCCCTCCTCTGTTGTGCCTTTTTTTTAAAGGCTAACCTGAAATGTGAGATCTGAATAGGGGAGTGAAAGTTAATGTGAACTTGCTTCACCATACGCACGCCCTTTGGGCCTAATATTTCAGTACGGGACATAAAGCATTCGCAGCAGGCTGAGTACGGTGACAGCAGGGAATATGATATATGCTCTATGCATTGTTGCTGGAGCTTGGAGAAATGGCAGTGCAACTATTAAAACAGCATACTTTTATGTGTCTACTGATGTGTGTGTGTGTGTGTGTGTGTGTGTGTGTGTGTGTGTGTGTGTGTATATTTCATTTGTCTAGGGCAGAAATAGACAGAGGGAGTGGGAAAAGCTTCAAATGTAATCAACTTGGCCTTTCCATTACAGCATTGGGTTAGCCTAGTTACTCTACATGTTGCTACTATCTGATAGATGCTGTATGCTGTCCGAATGCAGAACCTACAAGTAGTGAATTTGAGAAAAAAGTGTTATGTGTACTGGCTGGCAAACTGCTGACATTATGAAACAATCAAATTGCACTGATTTTATGCCTGTAAATCTGATTAACTTACCTGAAAAAGTCATCACCATAACATACGATATGTTCAAAAATGCACATTTTCCATTAACAAAGCACCTATGTAACAAGTATATTTAGTTAAAGTTTTAAATTAACTCAATTTGACCAAATATGTAGTTAGTGTATGTTGCCTTTGTAGGGCAGTATGGTACAATATGGATACAATGTGAGACACTGTTATGAAAGGAACTCTCAAGACTCTTCGTTGTGATTATCCAAGTTCATCCGTCAATGAAAGACTATAACATCAGCATAGTGAGTAGATACACTGCCCCAATTAATTAGGTTTTATAAAACTTTATCAATTCCGCCTGACTAGTTCGAAAGTAGGGGGGGGGGATTGAAGAGACTTGGTGTACAAACATGTGTTATGCACATTCCCTACATTCAGAGCCCCTCTCCACCTAGTTTTCCACCCTCCCTCTGCTCTGCCCCCACATTTTTGTTTTGGACGTGGGATCCTGTGATGCTCTGCCAGTTGTGCCTGGGCCGTCGAGCGCTGCTCAAATATTTGTTCACAGACACGGCCAAGTTGACTTAGCTTGGAGCACGTCGTTCCCATAGCTTTTGATGGGATGCCTGTGCCTAGCATGGGCTCTTCAGGCAGGCTACACTGAGCGCCTCTTGTGCCTCGCTCCATCTTCTGTCTGGTGGGTCTGAATGAAGACGGGCGGGGCTAAGGGGTTGTGGGGGCGGGCAGACGGCCACATGAGAGAGGACTGAGGTTTCCTCACTGTCACTCTGCTATTTGTTGTTGACTGGCAGAGATCAAAGTCCTTGGTGGGTAGCTAGCAGAGAAGGTATGTTTCTTCAAGGTAACCTGAGGAATAGTTTAGGCTGTTTTCATGAACTGTGCTGCTATATTATAACCCAGTAAATTGGTCTATAGTTTCAACCTGTTCCCACCACATGGTGACCACTGTTGATGAATTCTTCAACTGGCAGAACTCACACAGAGCAGCTTCTTCACATAGTAGTTTTTACCTTGAGGTCAATACTGTAGAGTACAGGGTAATGCAATGCAGCATTGCAGTAGATTTCAGTTTTGTTGAGTTGGTTCAGTACATTTCAGACCATTTCAAAAGACAGAAGATGTGTTTGAGTTGACCTTTACAATGTAATGCTGCACACAGATTTTGCAGTTGCCTGATATCGATTCTGTGTGGTTCCATTAACAACAATTATTTGATGAGATCAAACCAGTTCAACCGAGGGAAAACAGTCCTCACTTTGAGATCAGCAGTATTTCAAAATGTGACACTTAACTTGGTAAAAGCTGTGCCTCGGGCAAAGCTGCTGCCTTTAGTTCTTTACCGCAGCTTGTCAATTGTTTTACTTGTCAGAAGACTGTTGAGGCACACTTCTGTTTCTTACGGCCCCTATAGTTGATCTGTCTGTTGTCTGCCTTCTACAACACATCAAGGGTTTCAGCTTCATTATCACCATGTTATAAAGCATGCTGAGGTGACAGCACTCCTTCCCTGCTTTAACACTTAGATAAATAATTCCCATGTTGGGATATAAGACAAATCAGGTTTTAATAAATGAGTATTTGAAATACTTTGATTGAACATTTTCTCCCACTTGGCAAACACATTTGACATGATGACAGAGTGGATCCGAACCCTGGTAATAAAACGACAAAGAATGGCAATGACAATAGGCCGTAAATACACATGCAGGCAAAATGGCACAGACAAGTACAAGTCCGAGAGGCTAAGGGGGCACCTTTTTGAAAGGGGTTTGATCTTTCTTGGAAAACCAAATCCATCTCGTTTTGAGTGTAGGTTAAATAGGAGATGTTTGCAGTCTATGGAGATTCCCATGGTAGACCAGAACCCTGTTGTTTCCATGAGAAAGAGGAAACCGAGAGCCTACGCATATACAGCAAAGCGCTGCAGCCCACGGCCCTGTGTGAGCTGGAAGTTGTCCAACTGAAACGGAGTTCTGACAATGAGACATCTGCTGAATGATCTGTACACATAGGACTACCCGTGGAGCGGAGGGAATACTACCCTTCATCTCTTTCCTTTTTGGTTATCTCGGAGTGTCATTGTGATTCTCCCAGTACAGAGACATGCAGAATGCTCCTTTGTACCGTTCACCTTTTATCCCTTTTATGTCTCTTTTATACCTCAACTATCTTTCCAAAATGTGTAAAACCTGTCTTGTGTAATTTAAAGGAAATGTGCAGACGTTGGCCGCAGGGTGAGTTGAAGTTTCCACTTGTCCGTCTAAAAAAAAAAAAACAATTTTAGCCTCAAGATGAACCTCCCCGGTCCTCCTTTCACATTGTGCCTGTTTCATGCAAAAACTTTCATCCTTCCCTCTCCTCAGTTAAATCCTGATGTGTGATACATATGTCTATTTTCTCACAGACAACAACACAGACATCTCTATTTGAAAAAGCATTAACTTCCTGTTCAAATCATTTCCAAAGGGAATAGAATTGTCTGCATGTTTTATATTCCAGTGTATAAATGTGCAGTTCTTCCATTTTGCCCTGCAATACAATTTCATATCACGTCTTCTACACTTTGTAAGGACCCTTTTTGCTATAGGCCTTTGATTAAAATTAGATGCGGTTGATCTACGTGGCAAAACTTTAAATACCATAAAATGATTCTACAGTGTTGGGAAAGTTATTGAATCATTTAATAAGCTGTTAGATATTACATTACTTCACTTATTATTCAGTACCTACTGTTACTAGTTATGCTACTCATTACTTATAGGCTAGTTAGCTAACTTTATATTAGCCCCGTAAGTACAGAAACGGCTAACATTGGTAAGTCGGCACACATTAATTTTTCATTCATTTTCCTTTATTTACTCTCGAAAGATCAATTGAGGTTACCCTCTTTTACAATGAAGTCGAGACAGATACACAATATACAATGAGAATACACAACAAGCTTACAAAGAGACAACAACAATTAAAACATTCAGATCAATTGAATAAAATAGAACAATAGCCTAATTAAAACAGTTACAAGTGGAGTGGGGCTGATTCAAAATAATAACTTTAAATTGGTTAACAGTTATGAGTGTATTTATTTTAATTTGATGCTTGTAGGCTGTTCCAGGAGTCAGGGGCACTGTGGCTAAAAGCAGTCTTACCAAGGTCAGACCGGGCGTATGGAACATATAACATGAGCATTTCAGTTGAGCAGGTTTGATAAAGCCCATCTGAGATATGCAGCATTGTTGTCAAATAGAGTGGCAGCTTTCCGGTCAGGGCTTTATATATAAAAATATGCTAATGTGCATCACGTCTCTCTTTAAGAGAAGACCAACCAACCTTTTCATATAAAAGACAATGGTGAGTGTCATAAGCATCTCCTGTAATGAACCTTAAGGCAGAGAAACACAAGAATACCCAAAATATAAACACTCTAAACTTTGGACTTAGCAGGAGTCGCATTTCTCCTTAATTGATAGGAGCTATCTTCCCTCACCTTCGGCATCTTGTGCCAAGCTAACAGACCAATCAAATAAATGAAAGCACAGAACCCAAACTCATAAACCCTTCATCAAACGCCCGGCAAGATACAATACAGCCTCCAAATTGAATCTCAAATTGTATGGCCTCACATTACCCGTGACTGGAAAAAAAGGGAATCACAGCACAGTAATAGCCTACACTACTCATAGTACATCCACATCCTTAAAAGACCTCAGAAATGCTACATGTGAGTCCCCTTCACACAGACGGGGCCTTTTACAAAGACTTGTAGAGTAGACAAGCTTCAGTAATGTATTACTGCCCAAACCTGATCTTCTAATTACCTTAGCAGATATTTATAACATTATCTAGAAACACACACACACACAAGGGTCATGGCATTTCTAAAGACTCGTGCCAATTGTGTAGCTGCCTGCCGATGGGGGCCCCTCAGGACATTTTCTGTCCGATTTATTAGATCGGTTTAGGGCAATTTCCCTCAAGACATATTACAGCAGCTTCCACCGGCACGTCATATGTCAACGCCAGGCCATGACAGACCCGGCGTAAGGGATCTATTTCTCCCTTCAAAGTTTGACTGACATTGACAAAGTTTCATTCATTATTCTTCATTGCAATTTAATTTTCATAAAATCGCGCACACAACTCACGACTCAAACCATTAGTTGGACCACTCACCTTCCTAAACTGCAGCCACTCACCCACCTACAGACACCCAAACAGCTTTGTCCAGATTCATGTCCGTTAATGTGTAATTACAGGGAGCGTAATTTGCATTTTTAATTAAGCAGTGCATAATAGGGGGTACAAGGCCCACGTATTGGTGTGGGTATTTAATGGTGTGGAGGCAATCACGGAGATGACTTTTAATTACAGATACAGTCTGATTGCTTTCTGCTATCTAATGAATTGTCTGCCAGGATAAATGGCTTTGATCTAATGGACGTGATGGTGTCTATCAACCCAGTGGACCAACAGCAGAAAGTTACATTTTTAACTTTTGTTTCCTCTCTGCTGCAGAAATGTATTTGTGGATAGTCAACAGAAACAGTTAATTTGCATGTTTATAAGCATATTTAGTATGCTGCCATTTTTGAGCACTCTGATGTTAATGGGGATTTAACAGCATATACCATGTACAACCAAGTATAAAGGCAAAAGCATTCATCTTTATACTCAATTTAATTAAAAAAACCAGATTGATACCAGCACCCTGAATGCTATTCAGAAACAATTGCCAATCAGCCCCTCACAGCAGTGTATAAATTACATGCTGTGTGTCAAATGTTTAATACTTAATCATTACAGGCAAGCTGAGATAATTTGAGGTATAACTTTAACAACCAACAGGAGCATACAGGATTTCTCACCAGTTGTTGGTCCAGAATGACAGTTTAACGCTATATTAAGCTACATAACAAATATAGTTATTAGTCTGAAGGCCATATGTGCATATCCTGGAAACTCCTGTGTGCACAGTTCATTAATCGAAGTGCACGGTTTTGCAATCAACACTAATTCACACATATCGTCCACATAAATACCTAATGTCTCACCACGAGAACTTTCAGCGCTCTGTCTTGAATGTAACCAACCACAGTAATATCTGTCGTTTCCTTTCATAGTCGGGACTCGATAAGCCTTAGGCTTCTTCCGTCACCCTTCGGACAACACTAATTAAGATGTATGGTGTGAAAGAGATAATTGTGTATTGTGTGGAATTGTCCGAAAGAATAATAAATAAATAAATAAATAAATAAATAAATAAAAAGGGTCGGTTGTGTTCGGTGTAGTGGGGGTCCACACTTTTCCAACATCTCAACTGTCATACTGAAATGTCTCATAACCATTGTGGGCCACTGTTCCCAAGATGCAGCTCAGTTCCCACAAGCCTTTTTGTCGGTGAAGATGACATTGAAAGGCCAGTGAATGCACCAATTTTCTTGGACATCTGCGGGTGTCTACAGGTTTTCTCCAGTGGGAGCTCATTCCTTTTCTCTCTACTTTCAGCACAGAACCATTTGCAAAACAGCAGTTAAGGAGATGATGACATAGGCAAAGCATTGGCTTCTTCCGTCTCCCTTCGGACAACACAAAGTATGATGTATGAATATTTGCAAGAGAAAATTGTGTATTGTGTGGAATTGTCCGAAAGAACAATAAATAAATAAATAAATAAAACGTGTGTAGGCCTATATATACAGTGTATATATGTTTATTATTTGTACTGACGTGTTTATTCAAAGTGGCGAGGTCGGGATGATCTAACACGTAAGAGGTTGCGTTGTGTGAATGTCATGTGTGGTCCGCTCCACATTCTTTTACACACATTGCACTGCATGGTAACATTTGAGTTGAGGAGTCCAACATAGTGCTTGCAGCTGAGTCGATGCTGCTCTTTCGCCCTTTTCATCAGCATCTCTGCTTTACAAACAGCACTCACACACGCAAGCGCGCGCACACACACACACAGACACACACACACACACACACACACACACACACAAGCTGAACTTCCAACATGCATATTTCCCTGCTCTAGTTAAAAATGCATGAGTGCTGGCATCCCACTTGGATAGTGGAAAGAGAAGTGGGAAGGCAGTGGAGGGTGGGATGGGGTAAAGTGCCATCATAGAAATAACCGTTGGCCCCAAGTGGCTTCTGTAAAAGCTCCAAGGGTGGTGGAATGAAATCGGGATCATTGAAGAAACAAACGCGTTAGTGGCTTTATTTAAACGAGGAAAAAAAGCAAATGACGTGCAATGATCATTATCCAGTCCGACAGGTGGAGAACGCCGTCGTCAGCCATCGCCGTGGTGAATATGCGTCGCTGGCAAGCTGTAAGGGAAAAAAGCAGCCAATCAGGAGTGAGAGTAGATTTTCTGGGATATAGAAGGATCAATGAATTATACATTAAAGCTGATGGAGATTTCAAGCTGAGAAGCCGATCAGCTGTTATTAGCTCAAGAAATGAACCCCGAATGGAAATCTGCGTTTAATGTTCTGTGATATGATTAAAGATTTTGACTGACTCTGCAGCCCTTTGGTTGACACAAAGAGAAGAGTGGAAGAAAACCAGTGGTGTAGTTTTATCTCTTTTGGAATTTAGCTCACTCCTTTAAGAGCAACAAGGTCATCCAAACTGGCAGTCTTCTCAGCAGACAGAGTTGATCAAATCACTTCCAGGGTCAGTGGTATTATATGAAATGTTCTCTTCGTCAGGAGATCCCATGGAAAGAGCACAACTATTTAACTTAACAACTTAACGACAGCATCAATTCTTCAAAATCTAAAAAGACAGCGTTTTTCTTTATACTGGAAGAAACTGAAAAAAATGTTCCAAGGAAATTGCATATTCAGTGTTAACACAACTTTTATAGGTCACAATAGCCACTTTTATGGGAAATGCGCCATTTAGGAATATACCAACAATTTCCCTTTTGATTTGGTATTTTAATTTAGGCTCTTCAAGTCTCTTGTAAAGTGTTTATGAAGGTTTCAACATACAGGAGTTTTCCGATGGCTGGAGTAATTTATTTTGTCGTCAGAGAAGAAATAAACCGGTGATGTTTCATTTTGTTTCGTCAGAAAAAAATTCCAACCAGGGGACCGCATCATCTTTTAATCAGTCTTTGGTTACCGCTGTCTTTGAAAGTCATCATTTGAAGCTAAGCCACTCCATGGAATGCTAACAGCAGCTACAAATACTCTTTTTCCAAAAACAGTGGTTGGAAAAAAGTGTCTGGTCATTTTTATATTCGGGGAAATACATTATTAAAAACGCATAAATAATTCCCACTTGATGATATATGTGTTCCATAAGATTTAACCAAAGGTGTATCCATCCATAGCTGAAAATGTTCCCCCAATAAATGCACTGTTTATTTCTCTTTGAGTAACATTGACTAAAAACTTCAGATCCCAGAATGCAAATTAGTTTTGAGTTCCTTTCATATGGATGCTGTGCTTGGGGTAGGGATTAAAAATGAAGAGATTAACTTTGATAAGGATGATGGTGATATCTACTGCTAAAGTTATGTCCTCAAAGCAAATATATCAGATACTGTTCTTACTAGCTATCTCTGATGGGAAAGTAACGCTTGTTATATTGCCATCTTGATCTATTTGCAATTATTTCTCTATGGCTTTGAATGGAACTAAAATCACATCAGAGTTGTTATACAAGCGGGCCATGGGGGCGTAGGATTTGTCATAGTGTATGTAGCCAGCTTGGTCCTCCTGAGGAGTTAAGTTGATGCTTCACATTAACTTTTCTGTGTAGCTTCAACCCACATACAGACTGTGTGAGGACCTGAGCAGTGTCAGGTCTCTGTTTGCGAGCCCTTTCCTGGACAGACAGAATTGGCTCGTTGCCCCATGTCTACTGACATGCGGCTGGCTGGTTGACTGGCCGGCTCGCTCCTGAGATGGACCCTGCAGCTTGTAAAAAGACATGACTTGGCCTACGCCTCAGTTTGCACAGCCTCCGAGCATGTTTCTTTCTCCCGGGTTGCCAAGGTAACCCCAGGGCTGGGTGGAAAACATCCCCCTTACTGTCTACACAGCTGTGGGAGAAGAAAGACATGAAAAACTTGACAGCGAGAGCGAAAGCAGACCAGACTAAGTACACTATGATTTAGGTACAGTAAGTGTGTTTATTACAGTGGTATGTAGCGCTGTTTATTTCCAGGCGATGGCTTTTATTGTCTCCCTTCCAGTTCTATAAAACATGGTCTCGTCTCGTAAACTGACAAAGTTCATATACTCTTGACGGGCGCACCTGTAGGGCTGCGTGTGTGAATGTGCTCTTTCTTAATACGAAAAGCCACACACGCTGAAAAGCAGCAAACGTGACGTATACCGCAGAACAAACTGCAAGACTGTGTGAAATGTGTCACTGAAATAACATCCTAACTTGGCTTCTAAGCTGAGGGAGACTTAATATGCATGAAAAACATGAAGACAGACTTTAATTCTGTCTGTTTGATCCTCATGAAATGTCTTTCATCCGTTTATTTTCTTTCCATGGAAGAATCTTAATTGTCAACTTGGTTTATTGGTCATAAAGGCGCAGTCATCGACTTATGTAAATGTCCTAACACAATTCTGCAAAATACTGTTTTGAAAATGTTGGGGAACAGTTTGATCAAGAAAATATATTTGAAGTATTCAAAGTACAGGTATGAATCCAAAAATATCTCCTTTTCTGTCATACACTTTCATTAGAATGTTATTTACTCATGCAATAATAATAATTTGGTTTGTAAAAAATGTATGAATTATCAAAGCAAACTATCAAAAGACAGATCATTCAAGTTGGTATGGAACTAAATATATTTATACATTCACATGACAAAATCCAACGGTGATTAAAAGGGTGCTGACAAAGTGATTTTCCCATGAATTTGAAATGAGAAATGTCTCATACAATCATTTTTGCCTCACATCTTAGGACATAGATTTTTATTCTGAAATTCATATCCCCACCAGCAGAATCGATGGAAATGCAATTCCTGCTAGAGGGTTACAGTGTGGAAGCAGAGAGCAATCGGATAAGCTGTATTTCAAGGGAGAATGAAACCAGAAAAGTTTCTTACTGTATGCAAAAATATACACAAGTATTAGCACAGATAAATTCTATCAAAAGGATCTGCTGTAATATTGAAAAAGGAAAGCAGCTCTCTGGCTTAAAATGTCTCCTTTTCAGCTTCAAGTGAATGTAAATTTGGACACTATTTCACAGATTGCTGCATTTTAATAACAATCTAAAATACATTTGTTTTGGCAGCTTTCACATTTATCCCCTTGTTGTTATCCAGCAAATATAAAAATACTGTAGACCAGTGGTTTTCAAACTGTGGGGCGCGCAGGGGGGGACCGGATGAATATGTGAAAAAAAACTAAAACAAAAAAAAAAAACTTTTTTTAAAGTAATTTTTTGGCATTTTAATGCTTTATTGATAGTGTAGAGACAGAGTTGAAATGGGGCAGAGAGGGGAGTGACATGCAGAGAATGACCACGGGCTGGAATCGAACCCGGGTCCGCTGCTGGCCGAGGCTCATGGGGGGGACGCCCTACCAACTGAGCTAAGGGCGCCCCCTAGTTTGTGTTTTTTGTATTAAGATCACGGCATAGCTGGACAATAGTTCTTCTACTCCGTTCCTCTCACTGCATTTAAATGCATTCATTATATTACAGAGAAATAGGTCTCGTCAAAGAAAAAGAGCACCAAGCCCAACCCAGAGGACCCTGCATACATTTTTTTATTTTAAATTAATATTTTTATGGAAAATCCATGTGTCTTTCTTCAATAGTTTCTAATTCATCCGACCCAGTGTCTCCAAATTATTTGTTCACACAAAATTCCTCATATTTAGCCTCTTAATTTTTCTCTCAAAGTCCAACAGATTCATGCATTTCACTTTAAAAAGGTGAAAAAAATCTCCCGTGGGGGCATACCCCCGTACCCCAATACGAGGGTCTGGTTCTCCACTGGCTACTATTTTCCTCCAGCAGGACATTGGAGGCACTAGCGAAAAAACACTGGGTGTGTGAATGACATTTAACTAGTCAATAATTTGGGCAAGTCTGTCTGCCTATCTTCCTCACTCAGTCACTACTATCCATGTTTAAAGGAAGCAGGATAAAAACACTGGATTAAGATGTTAAAATGTATTAAACAATTTGTTTAAAAACGCACAAACATTTTTAGAATGTTTAAAAAATATGTTTAAATTTGTAAAATAATTGAAAGATCTTTCAAAACACACAGGGATTTAGAAAAAAAAATTGGGGGGGGGGGGCTCCGCTGAAATTTGTTCTCTAAGGGGGGGCTCACTCTCTCACACTTTGAAAACCCCTGCTGTAGACTGTTATTTTGTTAATAGCTAACATAGCTCCCAGACTAATAATGTATTAATGTAGGAAAAAAGTGATAACATGACTCGAACCATTTTCTTAATGTCACTTTCATTTGAAGGGAATACATAATTTTTTAATCGCAACACACTTGTTTTGCCTTACCACTGAGTCATGAAGAGTCGATGACAATACTGCAACATGGCACCAGAAGCACTCAACATGTCCAAGTTTGAATATTCAGCGGCACATACTTGTTCTTAGAGCTGCCCAGTGAGACAGAAGTGTGTCACTGGGAATTCAGGTTATTATTAGATTAGATTATTATTATTAAATACTCCGCCAATATCCACAGATATATTCATAGGGCTGACTGTGAACTCATGTCCTCTCATTTACAGTGTTTGGATTTACACAATCAGCTCAAGACAAATCTAATAAATGGTGTGAAGGTTTTAATTGGCAGAATAAAACAGAAACAAAACATGAAGAACTGACTTTTATCAACACTATTAATTCCTGTGCTGGATTTTTTAATATATGATTTGATTTGATTTGAATATTTTATTATTGTGTCATGCATTAGCATGCCCAGCCCACAAGGGCTTACAAGACACCATTATAAAACACAGACAGACCAAAAACCAAAAATAGATGCTAAACAATACTAACATTAGCGATATAAACCATCCTGAAGTTTCATCTTTAGTCACATATTAACTGAAGTTCTTAACTTTTTTGAAAGTTTTTTTCTTTTGTAGCATAAAAGCATTTTTATCTAGAACATACATTATACTTGCGTGCTGTAAATGCATTCATTACAATGCTTAGTATATTATATGAATTGTCATTGTCTCCATAATTTAATTCTACTCCACTATTTTAAAAAGTTTGTTTTGCAAATTACATTTTAACACAGTGCCTATTATGTGGTGCTATAGTATATTCCTACTTAGTAAAACAAAACTTGTGTTAATACAATTACAATAACATTTCTGAAAAGTACACTGGCATAACCTTTTAACAATGTTCTCATCTGGTCTCTTTTATAGAGTCTGTCTTCAATTTAAGAGCAGCTCATTAGCATGTTATACTCGGAATAATTTAATAGAGCTCCTTATAACCAGTTTATACATCATGTTGTGTATTTAAGTAAATCAATGAATTATTATATATGTATCTGACTTGTGTCAGCTACAAAGTCAAGATCATAGCACTTTTATTTCTTCTGGCAATCTATTTGATACTATTTTCCGTCCCCGATCAGCAATTGCTCATCACTTTGGTTGGTGTTTATGAGCCATTTGATGACTGGAACCCCTGACCTCAATTATTGCTTCAAATCAGCAGCGTGAGACCAAAAGACCACAAGCAGTTGGCTAATTCTAATAAGGGACCTTTTGAACTTCCTTTTATTTTCCCTCTCAGCCAAAATATAAACTGTCCAACCTGTAGAATGCTCTATCTCCTGTTCTAGGGCCTTGAGTGACGGAACCTATTCATATTTGTTACCCACCTCTGTAGTGATTTAGGATCATGCACCCAACTCCCTGATCGCCTTTCCGTCGTAACATTCCTAGCCATAAAAACTAAGGTTAAATCATAATGTCATACTCTGCGTTGCTTGGGTTACAGTGACTGGTTGCAGTGTGTGCTCACCCAGTCAGGGTCAGAGGATCCCGAACCTTATACCACCCTGTCAGCAGAGGAGGGAGGGTACATCAACATGTGGTTGCACACCTGTAATAACACGCTGCACACCGGTTTTATATACACCGCTGTCGCACACCTGTGGGCCACCGGTATGAGCAGAGTCAGCTGTTTTTTTATTTGCTTGCATAGCCTTACGTTTTCTAGCTGGGATGCTTGCCCTGCATGTATTTTACACTGTGGCCAACAGACAGCACATTCATTCCATAAGAAATGTATTGCAGCTTTGCAGTGGCGATCGCTTAGAATGAAGTCGGGGGGTTATTTTCCATGTTTTTACAGACAGTGTGCTGTTCAAACAGTCCGACTTTGGACAAGTGCAATTGCTGGAAAAAGCTGTGATTGCCATGAGAAATACAGACATGCTGGACTCAATTTTCTCAATTCCAGCTGGGTGCCAACTAATCTGAATAGAGATGAGAGTATCCACAGCACTCTCGTAAAACTACATTGTGTGTTGCTCCATGGAGTGCTGTGAAAGAGTCTTTATTGTTCCAAAACGATGATTTATGTGCTTTTTCTTCCCTTGCCAATTAACTCTGACTCACCCTAACCATTGTTGCCACGTGTAGAAAAGTCAGCGGATGATGCAGTGTTGACCTAACAGTTAACATAAGGTAATGACTGTCTCATCACAGCTTAACGGCCGTAACTAGGCACAGCAGCGCCGTCAGCACCGCACATGGGGCTGTAGTTTATTTCCAGTAAAACAAAGTCCTAATCGTGACAAGCAAATTGTCCAACTTTCTGACTGAGTGGAAGCCGGACTTTCGTGCTCTTTAAGTTTTGGCTAACATCAGCAGGTCTGTTCTGCTTTGTATCAGATTTGGGGAAATGTACATTCTACGTTGCAACCTTAGCCAATACTATCAGAGGTAGCATTACATTGGCTAAACTCGTCAGGAAGTCTTTAATCTGAATTTTCTCCTGTATTGTGAATACAAACAAGTATGTAAGCTGTATTCAGCCAAACAGGAATAGGTTAAAATAAGAATCTTACATTTTTCCTTATCATATTTAAAATACAATTATGGATAAGCTGGGCACTGCAATAGTACACATGCTGTGTCCAGCTGGATCACATACGAGGATGCTGACTTGTCTCCGGGACATGCTACCATAGCTTCAGAATTACCATGAATGTAACCATAAATGTAGCCATCAAGTACATACTTCTTTACAAAATCCTGGTTTTAAAACAAATTAGCTTGAAAAATAAAAATCAGTCGAAAATGGCGTTTCGAGCAAATTCTTGCCGCTAGTGTTAGCTTACTTAGCTAGCCACAGTTGAAAAACCTGCCAGCGACAGTGATGATTTCAGGGCCTAGCTAACGGTTAACATATCAGCACTTCCAACATTACATCTCTAAATGATCAGAGACTTGTGAGTTTAATGGAAAACATTCAAAATATGGAAAATATGAGTGAAAATGGGACTTCCCAAACACGTGAAACAGATGCTTTTCACTTTCCCTATCTCTTCCCCATCTCTTTCTAGAAAACTTCCCATGAACTCTGCCGAGTCTTTGCAACGAAAGGCGAATGAAAATCATTTTGACAGCGTGTATGAGGTTTGTATACCTCTTGGCACAGCTACGGAAACTATATGTCAACTTTAATAAACATTATAGCCTCAAAAAGGGACCAAATCAACAGGGTTAGTAATCTATTTAGAACATTTTTTCTCTCCCTATTGCTTTTGGAGCGGAGGAAAAAAAATATCTGGCTCATTCGATTCGGCCTAAATACTGTCCTGGATGAAAATCAATACACCCTCTCTTATCCAGTGGGTGTGTTTAGGCTATAATTAGCCTATAAAACATACCAAACTTCTGTAGTGGTTTATGTGGCTCAGAACAAACAATCTGTGTCTTAAAAAACAATAAAATACCCATATTAAAAAAATAAATTTAAAGCTGAAACGGATAAATATTTCTGCAGAATGTTCATTATTTTGCCAAGTAGTTTATCTCCCTCTTTTCTTTGCCCACCAAAAAGAGGCCTTGGTGGTTGCAAGTGGTTATAATTGTACATCTGGTAACACTTAAGAGCTGCATACTTGGCACCAGCGAGGTTTTCTGCAGCTCGAAGGAGAGAGCATGCAACATGTTCCAAGACTCGCAGCTCGAGGGCCCCGACTCAGCTCCCTACACTTCTTCTCCCGGATGGAAACAAAAGAGCCGTTTGATTCAAAGGAGGCTTAACCTTTGCTCTACCTTAGGGAGGGAGAAGAGACATGCGGAAGTCACCGGCTCTCGTCCGTATCTTTGCTTTGATTTGCTTCTCTGAAAACCACGGCTGCCGGGTAAAGGCCCCTGTAGATGGAGAATGAAGATAAAAGGGGACACTAGATAAGGCATGGAGGGAGGGTGGGGTGTGATGAGCATGAGATAGAGAGACAAGGGATGAAAAAACACCTCCAGAGAGATGATCTAGACAATAGCGAGGACAATTCAAGGCTAATGATGTGTCACATGTACCCCTTTTACCTCTTGGTGTCGTTCACATTCATTCCAGGTGGGAAAAAGAGAAAGAAGTGAATGTTATTTTCAGGTAGCCGCTGATAGGAGAGGACCAAGGTTATTTGGAGTCTAAGATCCTTCTGTCTTGAACTGGCTTTGTTTCGTTCTCTACTCCATTCCTTCATTATTAATATACAAGCTTTTATAAGAAGAACGCCTTGCTCTTAGCCCAAACAAAAAGTGACTTTGGTTAGATTAAATCAATATGTGTCCTATGTAGTGCAAATGGCATCATACCCAACAGAGCCGTTACCATTTTGGGTAATTTTGTGCCATTTCTCATCCCAGATGAGTCCCCATGGGCCTTCAGCTAAGGCTTAAACGAGGTTGCGTGTGATGCCAGCTCCTGCAGAGTGCTCTGTCACACCACCATGCAAACCAACCAATCACGAAAACCCATCTCATAGCAACAAAACAATTCCAGACAACAACACATATTAGCTCCCTCCTAGAATCCAGATGGTCGATGTCCAATGCAAGTGGTTGAAATATACAATTGCGTAATGTAGTTACAGCAGGCTTACTTCTTGTGCAGTGTTTGCATAGTTCACCATGACATAATCACGGACATCTATAATCAATATAAATGCTTAAGTACTATAATCACTGTCATCACTGTCTTCTGTGGTTTGCCTAATACCCTTACACTTCCAGCAAATAGAAATGTGTGCTACTTTATACCTCTATTCCACTACATTGCAGGGAATAGGTTGACTACATTTATCTGAAGTTGCTTGTTAGTTTTCGAATACGTTATCCCTATTTGTATGGCTTGTTGAACACCAAAAATATCTACTTTGGGCCCGTGTCACATCATAGGTGTACCCTACCCTACCTCAAATTGCTTCAGTTCAATAACTTTTAACTGTAGAACTGTCTAATGGCTAACAAAAACAGAATTTTCAAAATAGGGGAAGGTGGGGTGATTTGTGCAACTTTTTACTCAAAGTGATTTTAAAGTGAGGCCTTGACAGTTATGTCTCCAACTCAAATATGTACATATATTTCAGGATGTTGTGCATCCCTGGCAATAAAAACTTTGGATCTGGAATAAACTGTTTAAGAAATATAGCTTTCGGAAAAAAAGTTGTCTTGTCGCACAAATCACCCCACGTGCGTCATTGTGTCACAATGACAAAGTCACCATCATCATCTTTCTGGCCATCTGAACTCTCATCAGTGGTGTCGTTAAGTGGAATTGAGATGTCACTCTCTTCTGAGCTACTGTAGACAATCACTTTCTTTTGGTGACCAGCGTATACAGCCATGCCACTGGCACAACTCTCAGAAATGTACTTTGCACTAGTTGCTCCGTGCTTGTGGAACCAACTGCCACCTGACAAATGTGATTCCACCTACATTTCTGCCTTTAAATCAAGGCTCAAAACCCATATGTACACCCTGGTGTTTCCTCCCCATTAACCTCTGCACTACTTACTTACCTCTGCACTACTATCTGTGTTTATGTGGATGTATGGGCTTTCGTCTTTTATTTTGGTTATTGTTATTTTACCTTCATTGTTTACCTACTGAATGCACTATGTACAGCACTTTGGGCAGTGCAAACTGTCATAAATGTGCTTTTATAAATACATTTTACTTACTTACTTACTTATAACTCACCCAGGCCCTTGCGCACAAATCACCCCATCCCCAGAATTTTGGATAATAGGCATGATGCAGCAATTTAGGGTTGACACTGTGCTAACTATATAGACTCAAAGTGTAGCACACCAAAGCACTAAAACATGTGTCAAATGTTTTCAAACGTGTCTATAATTGTTCAGACACAATAATCAAAAAACCTTGATCATGGAAATTTTACTTTGAAAGGCAAAACACAGTTTTTTGAGCTTAAATGTGCTTATATCTTATTCCTTGTGTCTTCCTTCTTTACAGGATGAGTCAAATGGATGGCTCTTCTTAAATATGTGGTCACATTTCCAATTTCTTCCACGGTTTTCTAGAAACAAGGGGTTTTGCAACTTCCAAAATGCACAAATCACCCCACCTTCCCCTATATATGTAACATTCTGTAGAAGAACTTCATGACCCCTAATAATACCCCCCTACACAATCTTTGTGTCGGTTACGATGGTCACTATGTCAGACACGACACGTCAACCTAAAGTGGTTGATCTGGCTTTAATTGGGCTGATATAGTGTCGTCTGACACCGCCATAAGAGTTATCTTTGGAACCTCCAGAGGGGACCAGGCATGTTGCTATATGGACGCCCTTTGTTTACATACCATTTGTTCACATACCAGTTTACAGAGCCAAGGCGTTGTATGAACACCAGCTATTTCGTTTACAGCACACACACACACAGTATGGACAGGTAGCAGAAGGTGAGGAGCTATTCACAGATTTTGACAAAGTGATTTTGTCAACAATCGCTGACTCCACCTTTAAGTAAAGGATCCGTGTATACTTCTTCCAGCCGTCACCGACCTGACGGTTGCTATTCAAGCTTATTGTAGCTGCTGCTCCAGGAAGAAAGAAAATGCTGTGATCAACTAATAATGATTCAGCTGGGTTGGAATGTAATTATAAAAGCATTATGGGGTGCTGAGAGCAGCAGGAACAAGACGTGCTGCTAGGGGAGAACAGCCACAGACTCTCTCCTTGCCACCAGCTTACTTTACATATCTGCAACCCAAGCAGCTCAACCTTCCAGCAAAACCCTCCCCTCCAGGCTCAATATACTGTGGTAATGGCCAGGAGCATGCACACTCTCCTTGGCACAGCCCATCTGTTGTTTTAGTTTTTCAGGCGAGGGGAGTGGGTTTATGGGTGGGCTGGTGTTGGTCCGGGTGAGGAATGAGTAAATGATGGGAGGCATAGCCGCAAATGATTGTCGGCCTGTTATTAGTTTGAACTTTAGCAACGGCTACACAGCCAAAACAGACACAATAGTTCTCTCTCTCTAAATAAAGCCTCGGACTATGACGCAGTCGGTTCGGGCAATTCAGGCTCGATGAGAAGGATGAAGCGGAAGAAGCAATTTGTAGCATTGCTGTATACCACTGCACAATCAGTAATGCAGAAGCTACAGCAAATTGAAATGTGTACATATCAATGTCAAATATGTCTGCAGTTCAGTATGAGGAACGTTCTTAGATACTTTACGGACACTGTACGGTGGCACAGTGGCTGTCCACGACCTCATATCTCCATCATGGTACTTTTTTATGTGGATTTCCTTACTTCCTTACAGGGCAACAGGTATGTTGGGTTAATACTCCTGCCATTGCCCTTGACACTGTGAGCTGGACTTATTAAATATTAAATAATTTTTTGAAAACATTAGTGTACAGGCTTCAGCCCATGTTGCACTAGTCTAGGGGGAAAGTATGCAGTGAAACAGTCGATGGAATCTCATACCATACCTTTCCTCTTAGGGTTTTATATTCAGCCATTGATACTGGTGTAAAAATATAACTTTCTACTCTCAATGATCCCAAGACAAGCAGGCTTTTGTTTGCAATGTAAGCAGCACTTGCTCTCTCTGTCTTGCACACACAGTCACTGCTAAAGCCAGCCATTGTTCTGAGGCCAAGATAATAGTATCAGTCCTTGACGAGGGGGGGGGGGGGGTACAGTCGGATTGGCACCAGCTGTTAAAGCAGCCATACGGTTGAGGA
The DNA here is from genome assembly GCA_026929865.2 of Hyperoplus lanceolatus. Classification (NCBI taxonomy): domain Eukaryota; kingdom Metazoa; phylum Chordata; class Actinopteri; order Uranoscopiformes; family Ammodytidae; genus Hyperoplus; species Hyperoplus lanceolatus. The sequence goes on along the minus strand of CM049413.1, from coordinate 9,329,002 downwards.
CCCGACTAGATTACAAAATTACAGTTGATCTCAGATCATCTGACATTGACCATAACACATATAGCTAACCGAGCACTGCACCCTAAAACCCACAACTACAAACAATGTGCAAACCCCACTCCAGCATGTCCACACAGTTAAGAGAGACATCTAAATCTGCTGTCATGGTGTCCAGAGAATAGGTGGGTAATGTACTGTGGAGACTTTAATAGGGGAATGCAGACAGCTTAATCAGTATCCCAATCACAATTCCCCAAGGAAAAGACAATGTTTTCCATTGTTGGCTATTGTTGCCGGACCACCATCAGAGATGTGTGTGTGTGTGTGTGTGTGTGTGTGGTGTGTGTGTGTGGAATCTAGCCAATGCTGTTGGGAGCTTGCGTTTTCTCATTAGTGGACTGTGCCCACACACTGAAATATAATGCTTGTAATTTCCTCTTCATGCCATGGCTGTAGAATGTAGTCTTGTTTGCACCTATACTCAAAGTGGAGGATTTTGTTAAAAAATATAACGCAACACAAATAAATATTCACTTTGCAAGGTCATAATGGTTAATATTTTTTTTGGCAGGGGTTCGTCTCAACTCTACAGTAATATTTAAATGGTAGGGAGAATTCTAGTTAACATTTACATTATCTATTCAGATGTGAAGCCATTGCACTGACAACAAACGCAGGAATTAGTCTATTTCCAGTAAATCCTACATTCATTTTTGAACTGCTTTACACTGCAAGATATTTTTCAATCTCATAGACCCTTGATAGTGTTTATCTAGGCCTGGAAAAAAATGATGAAACAAGTCACCAATATAAAAATGATCATACCAGTTACTTCATGCATTCTTTTCCCTAGAATGACTAACTCACACAAAGTGCAACTTTAAAAAGCCAACCAACGCACTGCCATCTGTCAGAAACGGCACAAATCACAAGCATTGCCCTCCTTCATCTGTAAAATGATATACACCATCGCTCTCTCATTATTGGCCACACATCCGTCGTCACAGCGTATAAAAAAAACCCTCCCCACACAGAGCAGAACAACGGGCAGCAGAGTGAAGCCGCTGGAGGGGAGACGTGTAGGCAGTGATAGATTTACAGAGTGGAGCGGTGGGGGAACAGACTCTGTGAGATTTACGGCAGGTCTGCTGCTGCCTTTCGAAGGCAGAGAGACACCTCCGCAGCCACTCTGGCTCGTTTCCTATTGAGATTAATAATGCTACGTAATCACAGGGCCCAGATCTCCAGCAGACTGATGGAGTGGGTGGGCAGGGCTGCCAAGTTTCACCAAAAGTTTGGAGTGAGATTTTTTGGCCGAGGGACCCAAAACCGTGTCCTCTTTCCCACCCAATCATTTTCGCTAGTGTCCTGCAAGTTTACATATTGTTCATAATAAATCGGCAATAAAAGATAAAACATCAAAAATCTTATTAAAATAAACAAATTCATGAATTGCAAAGTCGTAGGACAGGTTTTAATTTAACATTGGGTGTGGACATATTGTAAGTGGGGGTCTGGAAAATTTTGAGCATTAAACACTTCATTTCCTGCATTCTGGTGAATTTTTATGAAGCAATGTGTGCCTTTTCTGCATTCATTTTTATGTAAAGTAAAAGAGAACATTCACGGTTTCGCTGACACAAATTTAATTGAATAGCCTACAATGCATGTGTAGAGCTTTCAAATATCTCCTGTAGCCTATTGTTAAAACATTTGGTTAAACTGTAATAAAGGTAATTATTCTATATGTATTCAACATTGTATGGGTTATCCAATTTCAATTCACCATTATTATATTAAATCTATGACACTAGATGTCTTCTCAGAACATTTTTTTTTGCCCACAGTAACCTCTAAGCTTAGTTACTCAATACATTCATTCAATTAATGTTGACAACATTTTAGAACAAAAATGTGTTGGTGTGTCAACCAGCCCAATAACATAATGCAAAACAAGCTTGAATATATCAAGTGAAGTGACTGATTTGAATTAAGGTGTTCTTACCTCTTTGTTCATTTAATACCGGCGTCCTTGTTGTCATTAATTTTCCATATAATTTGAACAAAGGGCGGGACTGGGAGGCGGCGGTCTTTTATTAGTTTTGTAGTGTAACGCAGGGGGGCGTGGCCGTGGTGGTTTGCCAAGTGGCCGCTGCGGCTACGGGCTGCACACGGCCATGGATATTTCTTTATAGGTCCATGCCATGGACCTATAAAGAAACCGCGCGTGCAGAAAGATGTCACGGAACTCAGTCCGTTTAGCTTTTCAAAATAAGACTTTCAAAGTAAAAGTACCAAAAAAAAAATATATATATATATTACGGGGATTCATTTCTCTGCGTGAGAAATTGGAGGTGTGGCGTGTGAACTGGTTGATATGCGTGTGTCTCACGGCCAAAGCGTGAAACTTGGCCGCTCTGTGTGTGTGTGTGTGTGTGTGAGGAAATGAGGGTGAGAAAAACACACTGTGTGCCCACAGTTGATTCGTCACAGCAGCTCTTTTGTGACGCTGTGATTTTTACAAGCTAAGACTGCGTTTCATGTTTCATTAAATCTTTGATGAAAAGTGCTAAAGTTGGGAGTTTTTCCCCATTTTTTATTTTATTTCAATGTTAACTTATTTAACAGCTTTGTATTTGGTTTGTATAACAATCCCAGGACTGGCACATGGGAATGTTTGACATTTTTCTTATTTGCTTTCATACTGTGAGAAAGATTAGAAGCTCAATAGCTCTTCCTCCTACCTGGTTAGTAAGTTCTACGGATTGGCCTAGCAAAAGACTGGAATTAGGGGGAAACGGCTAAACTTTCAGAAAGTAACCAAATCTGCCCACCTCATCTTTAGTTCACTAGTTAACACGCTTTTTATTGATATAATCAATATTGCTGTTGGCTAAAGCCTTATATTTCGCAGTTATGAGTGGTCAATCTTAGCATTTAGCATATTTCCTAAAGTGTCACACTATTCCTTGCGCTGTGTAGGAACATGGAGGACATTTTTAAGATTTTCTCGACGTATCTCGAAGTATACACTAAAAACAGGCAAAAAGTGTTTACCTTCAATAAATACAAGGATTTTATTTGCACCGTGTAAACATTTTAACAGAAGATTGGATCTCTTGCTAGTCTAATATTTCATATTGTGATTAAAAAGTTGATATGATGGGGGGCTGTAATAAAAAAAGCTACATACGTAGCCAATGTACATGATACATATCGCCTCATGGTTTCAGATACAGTCACAGGCCTTGGAGTTGAGAGCAGACAGTGAGCACAGTGCAATCAAAGCCGAGACCAACTCAAGTACATTCAATGTATTAAGCTATCTGTATTTTGCTAACTTGTAATAAGACTTTTTCTTATTATTGAGTCTCAGATTGATTCTTCTCCTCACATTCCAGTGGTGCATATTCACAGTCACTCGGCTCTAAATGGTTGAGATTGGCCTGCACTGCTAAGAGTTTTTGCACGCGGTCGGCTGAGACAGAACCTTGCATCTTTGTATCGCAAAAGCGTGAACACAGATGCTCACAGGCACTAGCTGTTGGTGGGATCTGGAGGATAGCGGAGGCCACGGCGGACAGCGGCTCCGAGGAACACAGCCCTTTCCACCATGTGGACGCCGACACGTGCTGGCATGAGCTCCATATGCCCGCCCCCTTCCAAAGTCCCTGCTTGGCTGAGAATCTGGCGAAACTGCCGAGCACTTTACCCTCATCCAGGTTTAGATGGTGCGACAGGTTGGATATCACATAGTAAGCGCTGTTGACCTGCTCCGCTGAGAGTGTCTGCTGTCCCACGTGCTTTGGGTCCAGCATGTACGCTGCTACGTGGATGGGCTTCACGCACATCTCCTGACACCTGTCTAACAACGCCATGACAGCTTTCTGCTCGGCACTGTGCAGCACGGAGCCGGACAGCAAGGCTCCGATGTGGTATCTAATCTGACTGAACATGTCCACGACGCTGGAGAGAACGGTCTCGTCTCTTTTCATGTAATCGATATAATTCCCAATCAGGTAGAGCAGGCTCCGGCTGCTGCTTAACCCTTTCCAAAACGCCGCGTCCTGTACCGTGGCCCTGACGGACGCTTCCACATCCAGCGTGGGTGAGACGGCCATGTCTTGGAGAGAGATCTGACCCTCCAGGAGGCTGTTGAGCATGCCAGCAACACCGCTCCAGTCTGAAGTATTAGGAAGTGCTAATGTCGTTGTGGCATTAGCAATGTGGTTACTGATCTTTGTAGTCTGCCAGCATCTAAACGTGTCTGCTAATGTCTTTCGCTCTGTGACGTACCTCACCACCTGCTCAGCTCTCCTGCACAGAGCCTGCATCGACGGCTGCGTGACCACGTCGTCAAAGAGCCTCTGAACGCCTCGCGCTGTGCAGCCGATGGCCGCTATGTGTGGGAAGGCTTCCTCTACTTCTCTGCAAGCTGCCATCATCTCCGGGGCGTCGTCAGTGACAACGGCAAACACCTTCTGCGGCCCCACTTCATTTATAATATCGTTCAGTTCCCCTGCGATACATGTGCCCGTGTGCGTCTGCTCCTTTATCTTTGTGCATTTGTAGAACAGCTGTGCGGGAGTGGCAACCATATAAATGACAGTTCCGTTCTCTTTTACGTTGGACCAGCCACTGCATATGACGGTGACACAGTCTGCTTTCCCTATGGCCTCGTGCACCTGGCTTTGTACTCTGTCATACTCGCAGTCTAAGAGATGGGAGGACAAGGCTTCTTGTGTGGGCGGACAGTAGGCAGGCCGGAGAACGCTGAAAAACTGTTTCCAGTAAATATTGTCTGTGAGAGTGAGGGGCGAGGAGGTGGCGTACAGAGCTCTCGCCAGGCACTCGTCAGCGTAGGCCTGGCTGCGCTGATCCACAGAGTCGATGAGGAACTGCCCCCCAGGAGAGGCAGAGGACGGTAGGAAGGAGAGGGAGGGCACAGGGATGGAGGCAGAGGAGCTCCCTTCAGGGCCGGGAGACTGCTGTGAAATCACAGAGTGCTCCTTGCATTTGTCCAAATGCAGCTGCATCTTGGTGGCGTTTTTCGTGTACGTTTTGGAACAGTAGTTGCACATGACCGTGTCCCTCCCATCTTTAATGGCGGGGGTGAAATGCTTCCAAACGCCGGACTGCAAACGTGGCATCGTCCTGAATGGGGATAGATGAAAAAGTGAAATATTAGCTCAGTGAAATGACGTCCCTTATGCGTCTTAAACTTAAAATGATTTACATTATCAGATCATATGTCTATACACCGTGTTCCAAATTATTATGCAAATTGGATTGAAGTGTCATAAACTTTGAATTTTTTGTTTTTCAATTAAACTAATGTATGATATTGTGTCTCAGGATGCCTTGGATCATTGAAATCAATCTCATACACCTGTGATAATTAGTTTGCCATGTGAGCCCAATCAAAGGAAAAACTACTTAAAGGTCACTTATTATGCTAAATGCACTTTTTAAGAATCTCTCCTTTCTCACTCTCCCTTCTGACCCCCCCCCCCCCCCCCAAAACCCCCCCAACCCCCTGACCTCAAAAACTGGAAAGCCAAGCTTCCACTGTGCAGCCCACACCCCTATTTCTTATTGGTCCACGGCCCTGACAGACAGAGGGCGAGGCGTATCTGGCTTCGGTTCCGGACAGGGGGTGGGGGGAGCTCAAAGATTGTATATTTACGAGGGGAGCTGCAGCTCTTTTTCAAAAAATAGGCCATTGTGAGATTAGCAGCATAGTACAATAAATTATCTGAAAGTTTTTTTCAGCAAACAATTAAAGAAAAAGGTATTAGGGACCACTAAGACCATATAATATGGTGTATAATAGAACCGAAAAGTGTATAATATGGGAGCTTTAAGAAGGACGTTAAACATTATTAAGAAGGCCACATGTTTCAAGCAATATGGGAAAGAAAAAGGACTCTCTGCTGCCGAAAAGTGTCAAATAGTGCAATACCTTGGATAAAATATGACAACATTAGATATTTCACAGAAACTTAAGCGTGATCATCGTACTGTGAAGAGATTTGTGGCTGATTCAGAGCACAGACGGGTTGGTGCAGATAAAGGCATAATGAGGAAGGTTTCTGCTGGACAAATTCATCGGATTAGGAGAGCAGCTGCTAAAATGCCGTTACAGAGCAGCAGACAGGTATTTCAAGCTGCTGGTGCCTCTGGAGTCCCGAGAACCTCAAGGTGTAGGATCCTCCAGAGGTTTGCAGTTGTGTCGTGCATAAACCTATTATTCAGCCACCCCTAAACAATGCTCACAAGCAGAAACGGTTGCACTGGGCTCAGAAATACATGAAGAATCATTTTCAAACAGTCTTGTTTACTGATGAGTGCCGTGCAACCCTGGATGGTCCAGATGGATGGAGTAGTGGATGGTTGGTGAATGGCCACCATGTCCCAACAAGGCTGCAACGTCAGCAAGGAGGTGGCGGAGTCATGTTTTGGGCCGGAATCATGGGGAGAGAGCTGGTTGGCACCTTCAGGGTCTCTGACGGTGTGAAAATTACCTTGTCAAAGTATGTTTAGTTTCTGACTGACCACTTCCTTCCGTGGTACAAAAAGAAGGACAGTGCCTTCCGTAGTAAAATCATCTTCATGCATGACAATGCACCATCTCATGCTGCAAAGAATACCTCTGTGTCATTGGCTGCTATGGGCATAAAAGGAGAGAACCTCATGGTGTGGCCCCATCTTCCCCTGACCTAAACCCTATTGAGAACCTTTGGAGCATCCTCAGGCAAAACATCTATGAGGTTGGGAGGCAGTTCACATCAAAACAGCAGCTATGGGAGGCTATTCTGGCATCCTGCAAAGATATTCAAGCAGAAACTCTCCAAAAACTCACAAGTTCAATGGATGCAAGAATTGTGAAGGTGATATCAAAGAAGGGGTCCTATGTTAACATGTAACTTGGCCTGTTAAGATGTTTTTGATTGAAATAGCTTTACATTTCACTAAATATGACCTTCACATCCTGCAAATTCAACAAATGACCATTTTTATTTCTTTACAACCTATAAAATGTTTTGAAACTCTGTGAAAAAAATACCGTCACACATTTGGAGGTTTGTTCAAAAAAATTTGAATCATACTTTAACGGTTGATGACTTGAAAATGATACTGACTGTCATTTGCATCGACTATTTAGGAAAATCTGAGAACAATATAATTTGCATAATAATTTGGAACGCACTGTATATGTCGTATTGAGTCTATAAAATGAAAAAAGTGACACAATGAGCATCACTACTTTCTAATGCCCAAGGTGATGTAATAAATAGTCCTTTTCCCCTCAAACCTATGCTGAAATATCCTGTAGTCAGTTCAGTGCTAAGTTTCTTAGCAACAGACACAAAAAACTTGCACTTCAAAGACAATAGTTTGTGTACATGTGTTTTTGTTGTGGTCTGTGTGAACATAGAGGCTGAACTGTTCAATTACTTTACTACAATGTCCGAGTCAGAAGATGGAATCAAATATAGCACCAGGGAACAGAAGGGGGTAGATTTTAGTGGCAGACCATTTCTAAGTATAAGACACCATTACAATACATATATTATTTCAAAAAACATGGCATGGAGTTTTGAACATAAGGCCCTAGGAAAAAGAGTCCCAGACAACATAAAACCCTTCGTGTAAAAGTGTCTCAATCTGTCAGTCTAAATTCAATGAAACCCTACCATGTCCTCTATTAGGCCTACAATAATATACGATTCTAAATTGTACTAGCAGTTATCTCGTTCACCCACCTCTATGGATGGACGCTATTCCAAGGTCTGAAATCACATGTAAAGTCTCCCTTTGCTCAGTATAGCTGTGAATCTTCCTCCAGCTTAAGTTGTTGTTGACATTAGCTTTGTGGGCTAACTCGATAGCCTGCTGCTAAACGTTAGCAAAGGGGCTCAAATTAACCAACACACTACAAACTGCCCCCGCTGCTGAACTTCAACCGAATAGCGGACTGTCTGCGCAATGAAAGTATCTCGTGTTAGGATCTGATTTCAAAGCAATTTTAGGTTAAAATGTGTCATAAATTGGCAAAGAAAAATTGCATTATAAGCTACAAGCCGTTTATTGTGAGAGTGTAAATACTTCCTGAAACCGAACCGCTCAGTCGAGTACTGTACGGGAGCCCACGTGGATAAAAAAAATCGCGTTCGACTTCTGCAGGGAAGTCGAAGAAAGATGAAATGTTTGAAAGGACACTGTGAAATTGCAGGCGAGACTAAAGCTGGATCGAAAGGTAACGGTCACTTAATACAAATGAGAAATAAAGTGGCGATATTAATAGAGGGTTTGCAGCTGGGAAAAAAGTGCTCTGTAGTGCCAGGCTACTGTGAGCTACTTTCACCATGCAGGCTCCATAATTGTATTCTCTCACAGTGGGGTTAAGTGTTACCATTACGCACAGCACCAAACTGTTCCTCATCCTTTTCTCTCCATCTCTGTGCTTCCTTACATCTCAATTATCCGGCGATTAGAATGTAAGGTCAACTTAAGGTGGTCTTAATGGCTTAAAAAGGCTGTTTGATTGGCAAAGACAAGATAATGGTTGGCTGCTTGGTTCTGTCATTAAGAATGGAATTATAATATGTATATTTTTTTTCTCCATTTTCCAATCCCAGCCAAAGGATTATTCCAGTTAAAATACTTTAGTTTTGTAGGTTTTACTTGGTTTCTACACTATCACTATCAGTTATGATTCTGACATCACTTGGCCTAAAAGCCAGCACTAGTTCAGTAGGTCAAAGTCGAGTCACCGAGGTAATTGTGTGAACTAAACAATGCAATGTATCGAGTACATTTTCCTGACAGTCCAACATCAACCATAGATGTTTGAGCACAAGCTTGGACTGTCAAATTCCTGAAATGTGTTTGCATAACATTGCTTAGACGATGAATACATTATTAAATGGTTGCCAATTAATTATCCCCTGATTGTCTTAATTAAGCAACTAATTGTCTCAGATAAAATGTTGGCCTTTGCCTTTTCCTTTCTCAGTTTAAATGAATGAAATACCCTCTGTTTGAAACCTGCCTGATAACTGATCAAACAGTGTGTGGGCTACTGTCAGAATAAAGTGTTGTGCTAATTTAACTGTTGTTTGTCATGGCTGACGGCATTTAAACCCGATGCCTCTAGAAGTTTTCAAACTCAAGTAGTCTGAATTCTTACCAAACTGCTCCCTCACTGTGGGTGTACTGGTTCTGGTGTTAATAGCCCACACTGATTTGCTCTTAACACTGAATGACAGTGATTATTTCGAGCTCAGTGTCACATTTCAGTGCCATGTGTCTGTCATTACAGACATTTGTCCAGTTTATACATTGTCCAGGGTGTGTGTGTGTGTGTGGAGTTTGGCGAGCACAGCCAAAGTAAACTAACTCTTTCTAATTTAAGGGGGGAATCGGAGCTGGTAATGTCAGGTTGTATCACAGCACTCTTATATTCACATTGACACGCTGCTGCAGAGGGGGACGAGACCTTGCCTATAGCCGGGCGGGCGCTATTATTTTGCTGTCTCTCAAGAGTTGGATTAAGTCGCCCAGCCCTTCTGAGCGCATCAGTGTTGGAGCCAGAGAATTAGTGAGTCCAGACCACAGGGACACCAGTAGAAGAGGAAGCGGGATGAAGTCATGACATGGCAGTGTGATGGAGGGTGATGGTTGCTTTTTCTGGTTAGTTGGCGGGTTTGGGCTTCTCTCAAAACCACTCATGTCAAAGGTTACAGACTACTTTTTCCATACTTTAAGTCACTTGATAGGAAATTCCGCTGGGGGATGGAAGGAACAATAAAATCAAGATGTCTCGGGAGGAAATTGACTTTGATATAAAGCACAGACAATCCCTTCTTTTTATTTTTTTTTCAAAGTATGATGATGAATGTTTTTTTTTCCTTTCCTCGTTTCGTTCCAGATTTAGCCGTTCCCCCGAGCAAAAGCTTCCTCACTAATCCCATTTAATGTGCAACTGTAACAAGATGACATACCAAAATAAGTTCAATGCTGGCATTTTAAATTTAACCGTCACTCTTGCGCGCGCAGTATAGGTTTTGTGTCAGAATATACAGTAGAACAATCTGCCAAAACTGCAACGATGACACATAAGCCCCGTCTGTCGGTGGGTTGTTGTGGAACATTTGTCTCAGAGATTAAAATAACTGTTGAAGATGTGAGAAACTCTTTCATGTCTTCCCTACACTTTCTACTGCTCTGTCAGAGACGGGGCCTTTATCCCGTCAGCAGCGCTAGGCTTTTTGGACCCAAATACTCGTGACATAAACGCCTTTCAATTACCACATAAAAATGCACTTCTTTTATCATGCAGCGGCGCCACACACTCTTGACTGAAGAAGGAATTAGGCCACTCAATGGAGATGAATTAAAATGCTATCACTTTATTCCACTTTAATGGCCAATCTCTCTTGCCTTCTTGGAGCTCAAAGCGAAAAAAAAAATTACATCATTGGACTCTGTTAGCAATTACTTGATTTATATCAGAGCTTTTGGCTGCTTTAGAACAGACTCCGCATTGCTTTAGTGAGGTCTTTTGAGAGCGCTTCATGGGAAAACATCACTAACTGTAAGTGTAGGCGGTATGTTCTGCTCTCAGACAACTGCATTTGTGCGTCAAGAGAGTTTTGCTTTCAACACCAGTTTAATTTGTCCCCTCTGTCTATGGTTGACGTTGGTTTTACTATAAAAAGAGTTTCCTTATTGTCATAAAGCTTGCCTTCAAACATAGTACTTTTTAATGGATGTGATTTACAATGGGTGTGTTTTACTGTTTTTCTTTTCTTCTAATTTGTAAAAGAGTAGAAGCTGAGTGCAACTGGAGAGCTTTCGAAGTGTTTTTGTTATTTCAGAAAAATGCTTATTAATGTCAGATATTAATTTGACGCGGCTCTCCAGGACAAGACCTTATGACAGCGTGTACTCCTTTTCCAAACAATTCAGGTATAATTTGATTAGCCTGCATTCATGACTGACTTCCGATTTAATCCCGCCAAAGACAGACACACACACACACACACACACACACACACACACACACACACACACACACACACACACACACACACACACACACACACACACACACACACACACACACACACACACACACACACACACACACACACACTCACACACACACCCCATTCACAGTCAATTAAAAAGCCAAACATCTTTTGTCAACGTTCTCCAGCAGCTGTACCAGGGCCGGACAGATGCATCTCCCAGCGAGCAGTTGGGATCCGTCCATGTCGATTATAATCCACCACAACAGTTGGCGGAGTGTGATTCATTATCTTAAAGTAAGCAAGAGCGTGAGCACATAGATTAATAGAGGATTTAGCTAATTGGTGAACATCAGCCCATCCTTGGATAAATATCCCAGCTGCGTTCCTTCACGCTTGGATTATTGATCTCCAACCCTGCATGCTCTACCCCTTCCCAGCCAGCAGAGGCCACTGTGGTCAAGGGCCTTCAAAGGACCTTTGACATCAGCAAAAACAAAGATTTTTTTTCTCCCACTGATACTCACCAGTGACCTAAGCGTAGTGGCAACAAGCCAACTCACAGGGCTCTCAAAAAGACATAAATGCCTTCTGATGCATCACTTTGAGTCTGCAGTAGTAACTTGCAATTTAGTGTGAAACTCCTAATATTATTTTTCTGTAGTAGTCATGTTCAAGGCTACTACTGTCGAGGAATTGCCCCATTAAGTAACTACTGCGATGTCTGATTGGAAGATGTCATCACGATTTCCCTTTTCCGCCATGATAAAACTTTGCACCTGCGACTAAAGCAGCGCCAAGAAATACAGGTGGTGACAATTAAAAGCTATGGTCTCAGGTGTATGTGTAAATATTAATTTTTTTTCCATATGGAGCCGAGAGGACTTGCTAGCAGTTCTGGTGACATGGTGCATTATAATCATCAAGAGAAAATTGTGTGGACATTATTTATCAAGCGAGACCAAGGGTCTGTTTTAAAGCAATAGTCAATTGCACATATCATGTACATTAAAGTCGTTATGGTAGTTAAAAATATACCTCTACTGACCATTAAGCAAATCCTTTATAATGTGCTTCCAATGTACATAAAAATCTGCACTCCTTGTTCTGTCCAAAGAAAACACTCTGGAGTTTATCTTAAGTTAATACGCGGCTTCAGCAGTGTGATTAAGACAAATCAAGTCGGTATCGTCTTGGTTTCCATCTTTTTGGTTTGAGTTCACTCACTGTTTCCCCATTTCCACTATTTTATAAACCCCATCCACTAATTCAACACAAACAATAAATCCTTATTCCCCTCATCCTCATCTAACACCACTAATCCCCAATTAAAATACCACATTTTACATTTTCTCCTCTCTTCAGCTCCTATCCGTTAATCTTTTCACAATCTCTCCTTATTCTCCCAACCCCTCTACTCCAACCCCCCCCCCCATTAATTCCCTTTAACCAAAGTACGGAAACTCTGTCCCAGAAAACATAAAGAAGGAATTCTAGACTTCACAAACTTATTTTGAAAGATAGTCACTTAGCTTGACAAACTCAAATTGACTTAAGATAGACACAGAACAAGGGCTATAGAAGGGGAAGAACAATGTCAGTGACTGAGAACCCTATCGGTGTACATATGGGCACTTCAGTAGCTTTAATGGGCAGACTTTCAAAAAAATGTCAACCTACCCTTTAAGTGGCAGCGAATAGTTGTATTGCTAGTTTTGGTCTTCTCTCCGTGTACTTATGTCCTTTTGGGTCGATCATATTTTAGCTGTATTGTCAATCAATTGGGTTATTGGGTTTGCTATTTGGACTTCAGTGTGAATACCTATCTACCTATAATGGAGGTTTGGGACATTTTTCCACAGGAATACCTTACCACGCTACAAACTAAAGTTGATTCAGAAGCTGTAACGGTCTCAAAAGATGGTGTGGTATGGTGGTTATTGTAAGACGATTATGTAGTTTATTACTGAGCTTGTTTGTATATATGGCCTTCTGTCTGTAAACCCGAAGGACCGGGCTCAGTGCATCGCGGTTATGACCACAACACAATGGTACCAGTGTTCTTTAATAAAGCCGAGCCCCCTTGTGTAACATCTTCTGCTGCTTGCAAATTGAATGTTGCTGTGCAGAGGCAGGACGCATTGTTTGCCTGCACTTACCATAATAATCTCTTTGTCATTGTATTACCTTTCACTCTGGTGGTGTGTGAGGAAGACACTCCAGTGAGCAACCGCGATAATGGCTAATGCACCCAGGTATACAGTAGCTGCCCCATTCACATAACGGCTACAGGCACAAGATGGATGCATTGGCCAACAGAGGCCGGGAGCAGTCTCATCTCCCCCGCGCCTCTGAACACAACTAATGTGCCGCAAGGTAGCAGGTGTGTGAGAAGAGGGGGAACAGGATAAGGTAAAGCTTAATGGATCAGAAATGGTTGTAAGAAATCAATCTCCCCACCCGGCCTATCTCTCTCTCTTTTCGATTGTTTCCAGTCCGTATTTTTTGCGTTCTGCGTGAAAGCATAATAATCTCACGCGCCTCAATAAGTCACACAGCCACTACCACCACCGCTCCATTCAACCAATAAACAGCCCTGGAAAATAGTAAATTACAACCATTTGTCTTTGAGGTTATCTCACATCCGAGGGTAAAGATTTAGGCCCGTTTTGTTGGCGAGAGGGGAGAGAAAACACCACGGACGTGGATACTTAATCTCCAACAACTTGAAAATCTGCCGAGATGCAGCGACTTTAGTGATTAAAGCAGGTTCAGGGGGAGCCAGTCGTTGTAGATAAACACCGAAAAGCCATTGTTTACTGCAGCAGGCGGAGGCAAAACATTTGTCAGGTCCAGCTAGGGCTGTTAAAGAAAGTGCTGTATATATGCTCAAGTCTTTGAAGTCAGACCACTCCTATGTGCATGGAGCAACAGTCGGCTTTGTTTCACTGAGTGAAGTCAGGCGGGAGACAATTAATCTAAAATGGAGAAGAACATCTACATAACAAAGGCATGTGAACAGCCATACATTGTTTTCCTTTTTACAGAATCATGTCCCTTCAAAAACTAATTTCAGTCTTTTTACTGTAAAATTTCAGTATTTGGTTTGAATACATACAGTACATTATGATGATTTATAGTGCCTGTGTTCAGGACTTAATGAAAGCACAGTTGCACACACAAGACTGTTTCATCCTCGGATGCTTTAATCTACTACAGATTTTTTTTTTAATAATGTGTTGAGTACAGAAGAAAAAGTTGTAAACAAAGAGTTTAGAATCAAAATGAAGGGTCTCGAGTCAGAGAGAGTTTGCACAGGCCGCTATCATGATGATGAAATTGGTGTGAAATTACAAAACGAAAAAAAAAGCACTTTTCATTTACACAGCAAACTTTTTGCAGACGTCGCAGGAAGATGTATTTGTTCAGCCAATGTTTTCGTTTCAAACGTCCTTGGAAGGAGCCATCTGAGGTGAATCCTGCATTCTCCTTCTTCTGCTTATTCAGGTGAAATCTCACCCCTGTTTATCTGATGACGCGACCCAAGCGCAACCCTCTTAGCATGAAGCATTGGATCGCCTGTGGATCCCTACAGCTATAGGTGAAACAGACGTGCTTATTAAGTCAAGATCATTTCCCCTCCCAAAAAAGCATGGTAACCACACTATAGGACTTGAAAAACACAGGCGTAATTAAAAAAGGGTCCACGGTCACACACATTCTCAGTCACAGGGCTTGCGAGAATAAAGAAAGACAGCAAAGGGAAATCAATGACTGCAACAGACACATTCTTGAAGTGTCAGGGGTTAAAAGGAGCCCTTTGGGTTGAGTGCACATGCTTCCAATTAGGTCTCAAATAGGCAAGAGGAAACAGTTGATTTAGGAATATTACTGGAGAATGACTTTAATTAGCCGGGAGACTAAAGGGGCCCTGAGCGCGCTGTATACCACTGTCAGCAGCACCAAACAAGCCAGGCCAGACAGCATTAGTCAACACAACCAACAGGGTTTGGCTGGGGCTGCAGTCACTTGAAACAACACAACTGGGGGTTATATTTGTTTATGGTCCCCCTGCCTGATAAATCATATCTCTTGACAACAAGTTGAAAGAAGGATGATGAAAGTAAAGAGGCAGGTTTGTACCAAAAGGAACAAAGGTTTGTGCTCTGCAGTGGAAACCCACGCTATTGTCACTTCCAACTGGCACAGCTGGGTTGTGATTTTCAAACCATCATTGGGCTCATTTGAAAGGCAAATACAGCTGAATTGAAAGTCGATTTTATTGCTCCACGAAAAAAGCCCTCGTCTTATTAGATTGTGGAGGCTGTGACTCACCCGCTCCGAATATTTCAGCGAGCAGTGTATTCTAGTTGGTAATGTGGGGTAAATTAGCCTTTTTCTTTTTAGATTTCGCCAACCAAAACTATATCCGTGGGCTTCTTAGGATCAAGGTTTGTGGTGTGTTAGGACATTTTTGCTCAAGTGCTGTTTTGAGAGTCAGGAGTCAATAAAAAGAAACAATGACTATGAAGGGCTTATACAATGTTATTTATTGTTTCAATAAAACTACCCAACAGTTTATAAAATAAGAGTCTGGTGATAGAAAATTAATTGACAACTATACTGATATTAGTAGATAAATCATTTGTCGGTCGCCTATCAAATTGTACCTTCCTCATATAAAGCGCTTCTCTGATTCCGGTGTCTTCCTCCTGCAGGTGTAATACTAATCATCACTTTATCAATTCAGTTTTTATTGGGCATTGCTGCAGCAGCCCAGGGAAGTGCTTGGCTTCTTAAACAAGCTATCTGAAACTAGCTTTTTTCACGCATTTATATCCCGACGCCGACTTAACCAGGTAGAGACCTGCCTAAAGTGACTCTTGGTAATTATGTTGCAATTACAAAGCCGACGCAGAGAGCCAGTGGAAGACGCGGCGTATTAAGACCATTATGGGCCTTTGACAGCCTCTCTTAATTGATTGATGCACAGCAACTAATGGCTGATTACCATGCTGTGTGCTCACATAAAAAAAATGCTTTCAGCAACACATCACACTCCAGAGAGCATGGGAACGCGGCATGAAAAATCACATGTATTCATCGAACTGTGTGTCTGTGTGAGAGAGAGACACACACACACACACACACACACGCTGGTCCATTATTTATAATAATGAGAGGTTCCTGTCAGAACATTGTCTCTTGTCTTCGCTTGACTTCAAGCTGACTTTTATATAAAAACCTTTTCTTTGCATGCGACCGCAACATGGAAGAATATTACAGAGGTTTATCAAGCACAGTTAAAACTGATAATTATATATCTATAAGACATGAAGAAATGCATATGGTTTTAGAAATCCTCTCCCCTGCTCATGCTGACCATGTTTAATTTAATTTATGTAGGAGGAAAGCCAACCTATGCGTTTATAAAATCATAGTCAAGGTCATAATCCTGTCATGAGCTGATGGTTCAGCTCCGGTGTATGTGGTGAAGCAAGTCTAAGCATGGGGGGATACTGTTACATGTTGCTGTTAAAGTTTGACATTTGGGGAAAATATGCTTGATTGCTTTATTAAGGCTTGATTTTAAATGTGTTACATTTGTTTATAAAAGTATCCTATATTTGGACTTCATGCCAAACCATTCCAACTGCTGCAATAAGCCGTGTTTGCATTTAAAAAAAAATATATTGTTTTAGTTGTTGTTTATGACACCTTCACACAAATTAGTTTCGGAACCGAAAAATAAAATATGTTTGACTTGATTTCGACTTGACTTTGGTTGTCAAGAGTTAGATGAAAAGATTTATAGTACCTTCATGTCCCGCTGCTCAACATAAAGCTGTATCCAGAATGTTAGCCTATAGCTTACTACAGATCCTTCAGGATCAATAAAGAATATATCACTCTAAAACCTGGAAACAGCCTTTTTAGCTCTGTCCAAATGAAACAAAAAGCACCTAACAGCGCCTCTAAAGCTGCTCGAACAATCGAGATACCTCATATGTCAATTAACAGAGCTTCAAAGGTACTGACAGGGTTCATTTTGCTACATTTTTGACAGAACTAAGCTAGCCATTTCCCCTGTTTCAAGTCTTTACAATATGCTAAGCTAACTGTCTCTTTGCTCCAGCTTCATATTCAACACAGACATGAGAGTGCTTTCAATCTCCTCAACTAACTCTTTGCAAGAGAGCAAATAAACCTTAAACTTTATCTTTCAAAACACAGTATACAATGTTAATCAAGTGATACTTTGGTATACTACTATAAGAAACGTAAACACACACAAAAACACATTTGCCCTGTTACTAGTACCTAGTTCCTAAAGTGAGAAGAGCAAGACCAAACTTCCACAGCACATCGGGACGCAGTTAAATACAGTAAGGAGCCATATCCCTTCCATTCACGTGCACTTTGTCCTACATATTTGTGTATATTTCTCAGAATAAGCGGCTCCTCGACTCCTCAACCACTTCCAGATGTGGAATGCCTGAGATAATCTGTCTTTGTGGATCTAGATGAGAGCGGGGTGTCTCGCAGAAGCTAAAGGTCCAGATCCGGCTCCCAGATTGTAGACATCCTACACAAGCGTACGGTAAGGGGTATTAATGCTCGTCAAGGCCCAAAGCCAGGCCTCCACCCCAGGAAGATAAGTCAAAACTACCAGCTGAACCTTGACTTTTTTTAAAAACATTTTACGAGTACCTCTAAGCCTTATAGTGGCATATGCTGTTCGATACTTGATTTAAGGTTTACAAAAAAAAACTGTGGAGGAAAAAAAAGAGTACACTATCAAACAAAAACAGAGCATAGACACATGGTGGTGGCCCCAGAAAGGCTTCTTAAACGCTACAATAATCCCCATACCTGCATGTAAATTGATATATTCTGCAGATAAACAAATAAATGCAGGCCTTTTTAATGAGACAAATATTTTACAAAGAATATGCTCTGCAATTTTAAATTCCTCAGTGATCTTGGTTGCATATTGTTGTCACAAAGAGTCATGCACATACCAAACTCACAAGCATAACATGGGATTCGTTCGCAAGGCAAATTGCTTCCTTGTGTTTTGAGGGTTTTCCTGAATAGCTCAAAAGTCATACATTCCATGAAGACTGTCAAGATGGCAATAAAGTATTCCCTTTTTATGTGGGTTTATACTTTGATGACTATTAAATCAAATCAAATCAGTTTTATTTGTATAGCCCAAAATCACAAATACATTTGTCTCAGTGGGCTTTACATTTCATACAATATGACACCCTGCCCTTTCACCCTTAGCTCGGCTGAGAAAAAACTCCCAGTAAAAACCCTTTACCGGGAATAAAACATTTAAGAAATCTCAGGGAGTCTCGACAGAGTAAGGGATCCCTCTCCCAGGACGGACATGCTGCAATAGATGTCATAAGTAGAGAAAATCATGAAGGAATTTGATCATTGACCAGGTGATTACATGGTAATACTAAGTAAAGTGCGAATAGTGTGGATGCAGGAAGACTTCAGATGCTGCCAGAGGATCCACACCGTCTCGTCTCCACCAGGGAAAACTAAGGTTTCCATCGCCGGGATTACATCCCACGTCTCCAGGTGGCGTCCTTAACCACTGCAACATCTTTCGCGTTGATGGTCCATTCTCAGATGTTACCGGAGGGGGGACCAGATCCACACCGTCTCGTCACGAGCAGGGAAAACTGGAAGAGGACAGACAGGCAACCAGTGAGCAAAGCAAAAATTGATTTAAAGATTGAACAAGCAAGCGAGAAGAAAGAGTACTATATCCTGATGGACGGTGAATCAGTGCTGATGTGAGGCAATAGCAGGCGGGGAGCATCCGTTCCTAGGACAGCTGATTCCGCACAGAATTCGGAGTCAGTCGAGTAGCATGGAGAGTGCTTGGTAGACGGAGGGAGAGAACCCCCGGGGCTATGCTCAGCCAATCATGGAAGATAGACAGAGGAGAACAAATGTTAGAGAAATGGTATCAGTGATGCAATTAGCGTCGGCGGGACAATTTTTCAGTGGGAGGACAACCGGTACTCAGGCCCAGACAAACCGAGACCAAGGCAGCTCCTCAGGCTGTTAATAATAACGCTATAACAATGGTAAACAATATGAACACAATTAACATTAAATTACATTTATTTACACTCTACCGTTCCCCACCGACACACAATCGGCGCCAGCCCCCCAGACCCAGAGCCTGCCCCCCAGCACCCCGCCCCCAGAGAGCACGACCCAGTGCAGCACTAGTCCCTAGGAGGACCGGGGCCATAGATAGAGAATAGAGTATAGAATAGGGAAATAGCCAAATGCACCGCTGCCACTATTGATGCATATCCAACTGTTTTCAACTGTATTGATTTGAAGTGGTGTTATGGCTGATGGTAAACAGATGCTTCTGGAGAGGCAGAACAGATAGGGAACACAGGAAGCTCTGCAAAACTGGATGTCATGTGAAAGTCTGAGAACACGGACTGTTCAATGTGCGTCAACAACACACATTTTAAAAACATGTCTCAGTGAGTCATGTGTTTGCCAGTTCTCGTTGCCAGTAATGCAAACAGCTACAATGTATTGCAACGCAGGGGAGGGATCTCTGGATATTGTAATAAACACTATGTGCGTCGGTTGTGTTTTTGTTTTTTGAGGGGGAAATCGTCAGTCCATTTCACTCCAGGACTTTTTTTTTGTTGGCAGGTTTCCCATAGCCAATGTAAACAGCAAATCCTTTAAGCCGGGTGCCAGGCAGCACAGCGACCTTAAATGTATATGGCAATGGAACAGAGCAGAGACTGCTCACTAGAGCAACTCGTCATCCAATCAGGGTAACCTTTTCCAGACTGGAAAAAAAGTGTCCCAAACAATTATCATAGTTTAGAGGGGGAAAAAAAGCTACTTAGCAGCAAACTGAGGAAAAATAACTCCTTCGCAAATATAAGGGGAGAATTAATGTCATTGCTGTACATTGAGGGATTTTTCTGGCTGCAAAACACTAAAGATTGGCCTTGGCTGAAGACTAGCCATGTTCAAATATCCCCGGGACCAAAACACTCATTGCAATGTTTGTTATCGGGTCGCCTTCATGGACAGATTTTTAGAGCAAGATTGACACACATAGAGGGGGGACACCAGTTATCAAGAAGAAAATGAGCTGAAAACCGGCCTCTTTCAAACTGAAAATACATCCTCAGCTTTGGCCTCTTACATGTGTCAATAAGACACCCGGACGCAGATCGTAAAGCATAATAAGCGTCACATTTCTCAAAACAGTCTGGTTCTGCTTGGGGAAAAATGGAAGCGGGAGAAAAATAATGTTCTGTTGGATGTTGGATTCCAGACATTCTGGCTCATTGTCGTCTCTGTGAAAAGCGTAAGGGCCCCTTTTGAATAGTCGCCTCAAAAACAGCCACAACTATAGCAGAGTAGATGTAGCAGAAGGATACTATAGCAAAGGTCATGCTCCATATACTTATTTCTGCATGTAAAAGTTGTAGTATTTATGTGGCAATTTGCAATTGACTATTCGCTAAACCTCATTGTTACCGCTAACTACTTTCTGTTCAGTGATAACACTAGCTTCTCATTTCTAACTTGCAACCGTTGGCTTTGTCGGCTGAAAGGATGTACAGTGGATATGGTAGTGTTGGACAGGGATATTTTAACGTAGTATATAATCCCACAATTGATAGAATTATACTGTTTGTCCATTTCATAACTATTTGCTTTAAGAGTAAAACTCTGTTACTAATGTAACTTATAATCGAGTTAGCTGGACATGCTAAGGGTTGCATTTCATAGTGCAGATAAACACATTGAGTAATCCATTCCATTCCATTGTGTTTTTGGTTTTAGAGAGGCTCAAAATAGACGCCAACCCCCCCAAACTCTTTAAATAGCTGTGTATTGCTTCAATATGTGGTGAGGACCAGTTGTCTCATTACAGTTGCTAAACTTGGTTCTATTTTGGAGATAGGTTTAGCGCCAATGCTATGTCTTTCTTATTTCCCTTCCATATTCTCTACTCTACTCAATATATTATCTCCTGCCATCAATTCACCATAGTTCACCTAACTGCTCAGTATCTTTCAAGATTTATTTTTTCCCCTTCATCTTTTCCTCCCACCCGACACGTCTCTGAGAACCCTTTACCTTAATCGTCCCTCTCCTCTTGCTCCCTCCATCATGTTCTTCATGCCTCCTATGCTTTCTAGTCTGGTCTCATCTGATCATCACTTGCTGTCTTCTCTCTCCTCCCTCTCCTCTCGTAGAGATGTGAGGAGCGCTGCCCCGGGTTCTGGCCTGTGAACAAGCGTTTGCCTTGTGAGGGCTCTGTTTGCTTTGCGAGGTGTTTTCTCACACAGCGGCGTTTCTCGGCCTTGCCCGGCAGATCACACCTCCGTGTGTGTGTGTTTGTGTGTGTTTGATAATACTCTGTATGAAGTACTCCAAGCTTGCTAATTCATTTATAGTTTGCACACTTTCTTAACTTCATAGATTCATAGCATGCGTTTGTCGTTTCCGCGCAGCATGTGTGTGAGCATATATGTTTACAATACTAAGTTGCGTATGTTTGGAATAGAGAGTTGCCCCCGGGTAGTGCGTACCTAAAGTCTCGCTCACCGGGTAACTAATGAACCAACGCATGCCTGCCTTCCTGTTTTCTGAATCAACAAACATTTAAGGGCGATCAGCGGGTCTTTATGAGCCTGTTTTGAGAAAGACTAAGAGGAAAAACACCATCTATCTTGAATGAAAACCGGTAGAAAATGCTCTGGAAGTGGATCGCAAAAGTGATCATGCTCTCAAAGATGGTCTCTTGTGCTAAATCAATAATCATTTAAAATGGTTCCTCCCCCTTGAAATGAGTATAGCTGTAAATGCGAATTGTGCATTTTTTTCAAAAAGAGCTGCAGTGATTAACATTCTTGCACGACCCACCATAGGAATTCAGTCCAGCTGCTGGTTTTTATTCTGAGCTCCATCGATTTCACATTAGTCTGACCAGGAATTCTGTGAAATAGCAAAAAATATGAGGCATCTGGTATATAAAACATCTTAAAGGATCACGGCACTGGAGTTGATATTGAAAGCGGACTTTTACCTGTTTAAACAACGATGTATTTACTCTTTCCACATGCACCATTTGGAGCCAGGCAGCAGCAGATGGCTGCCAGAAATGTTCCACACCTGGAGAACTCGCACGTAGTTCCAAGACGGTCTTGATTTGCTAAGGGATTTTTGGGGGAGTTTTTCCTTATCCGAAATCAAGGGTCTATGGATAGAGGTTGTCATATGCTGTGCAGATTGTAAAGCCCCTTGGGGAAGATTTGTGATTTGTTATATACGTTTATATAACTACATTTGACTTGACTTGTCTTTTCTGAGCATTAGCACAGAATTTTCTTTTTCAGTTCTGCTCTTTATTTTGCATTTTATATATGTAAGTGAAAAAAAGGGCTGCGGGTTCAGCAGTATCTCAGTATATGTCAGGTATTCTTATTTGTATCGTACATCTTGGGCAGATGCTTTGTTCTTCTTGAAGTTTAACAAATCCATCAAGCGTCTGACTGATTACAATGTTATTATACGGTGGATGCATAATTAGATTTGATGCAGTGTGTGAGGATTAATGAACACATTAAAGAAGTTGGAGTTCAATTTAGACGGATGTGATCTTTTCCCCAGCAAATGATACGACAAATGCCATCCAATCGTATTGTGTCATAGTTTGCTCAGAGCCATGAAGCTACAATATTGATTTGGTTCTTTTTGCCAACCCCTGGCCGTGCTGAAGGTCATGCTGATTGTGCCTCAAAAACATTGCAACAAGATACTGACCAACGACTCGGATAAAGACATTTATACACTCGGCTAATTTAGACGCACCATTGTAGCATAAAAGCCCTGACCTCCCATTTTCGCTAAGGATTTCTGATAGAAAGTTTTCATTTTCGGAGCATACAAACGTGATGAACCATAGATGGGGAAATGGTGCGTTTGTTTACATATGAGGTACTGAAGGCAACTGCACGGGGGTCGGCCCATCACACCACTCTTAACATACCAGAGACTCTGTGTGAGGCAGTCCTTGTTAACAAACATGTACATACTGTATACGTCTCAGTGCAGGAAAGAGAATGACAAATTACGTCACTCCCAGCTTTTTACGCAGAGCCCAAAAGGGTTCTTCTGTCAAAATAGCATTCCTTGTATTTTGTGTGCGTTATAACACCTGCCCACTTGAACTGGCCCCGGCCTCTTCCGAGATGTCTAAGGCGATGCTTTCAGAGATCCAGACTCAACTCAATCTTGTTCAAAAAAATAACCTGAGGGATGGGATTTCCCCGAGATAATCTCTGAGGCAGCAGTGGAAGGCGGCACCTAAGGGCTTGTTTGTGCTGATCTCCACCAACATCAAAAATACCTTTTTTAGTGTCAAAACAGTCCACGCTCCAGCAAGGCTCCAATTTCACACGCTGGAGATGACAGTCGGTATGCCTCGATCACATTATTTTTATCGTAATCTTTGAAAAAAAATTCTTTGTGTCTGAATAGTTCAAATCATGGCTATTCGCTCCTGACAACTCCCCTCAGACAAATCACACAACCGATGTTATCACTGTAGCCGTACAAGACATGGAAAAAGACGAAAACACAGACAAACTTTTATGCAACTTAAATTGCAGCACCCGACCAACCATGACCTCCCCGTAACCCCCCCCCCCCACACACACACACACACACACACACACACTGTCCATACCAACAAGGAATGACTGGTTTGAACCAGACAACGAGGAATTTTGACACCGTGGCCAAAAAAATCAGAGACTAAGGCAGAGATCACGTTGCATGTAGCTACCTGGCTCTGATAGCTAACCTCATGCTGACTGCAAGGGGTTTGCCAACACTAATGCTTATGCAACATATAGGGCAGAAAACAAAAACTTTGAACTT